>JAANYP010002805.1:0-83751 GCA_020465985.1 Centrapalus pauciflorus | reverse complement strand
TTTAATGAAAATACTGCAAATATCAAAGGCACTGGTCCTGATTGGTTGTTTGATTTAGATTCACTAACAAATTCTCTGAGCTTTGTTGAGTATACTGCAGAATCTGATGAAAATAGGATTGAAGCTGTCAACACAAATTCTCATGCTGGTAGCACAAATGATCAAGCTGTTGGTCCAAAGTTTCAAACTGCTGCAGATTCAAATAATTGGGATGAGTATACAGTTATACCACTTTTGTCTTGTGACCCTCCAGGGGTTCTGAATGCTCAACATGATTCAAATATAGACACAGAAGTGCAGATCCCAAGTCCTGAGAGAACAGCTCCAACTCAAAGGGAAACAGTCCCAGATTCAAGTCAAGTTGTTCCAGAAGCTGAACCATCAATTGGTCCTGATGGAGATGATACAAATCTTGGATCCTCTTTCCAGACAGATAGAGAGTCTACACTCAGGATTCACAAGTATCATCCTCTCAATCAAATAATGGGTGATCCACGTACACCTGTGCAAACAAGGACAATGGTTCACAAGGAGACTGATGCTGCTGAACCAACAGTTTCTGAGTTTAGTCTCGCTGCATTTGAACATGCCTGTTTCATGTCACAGCTAGAACCCAAAAAGGCATCAGAGGCTTTAAAAGATTCATCTTGGATTGAGGCAATGCAGGAAGAGCTACTACAATTCAAGATTCAAAATGTATGGACACTTGTTGATCTTCCTAAAGGAAAAAAGAGCCATTGGTACAAGATGGGTGTTCAGAAACAAGAAGGATGAGAAATGGATAGTCATCAAGAACAAAGCAAGACTAGTAGCACAAGGGTACACTCAAGAGGAAGGAATAGACTATGATGATGTCTTTGCTCCAGTGGCAAGAATTGAAGCCATCAGACTGTTCCTAGCTTATGCAAGCTTCAAAGGGTTCAAAGTGTATCAAATGGATGTGAAGTCTGCTTTTCTGTATGGCACAATTGAAGAAGAGGTCTATGTATGTCAACCTCCTGGATTTGAGGACTACAAGTATCCAGACAGAGTCTACAAACTAGACAAGGCCCTCTATGGACTCCACCAAGCCCCTAGAGAATGGTATGACACTTTGTCATCATACCTTCTACAGAATGGGTTCAAGAGAGGTACTCTGGACAAAACACTATTCACAAAGTCCATCAAATCTGAGATTCTGCTTGTACAGATATATGTTGATGATATCATCTTTGGGTCAACCAATGACAGTCTGTGCAAAGAATTTGAGGCCTTGATGCACAAAAAGTTTCAAATGAGTTCAATAGGAGAACTCACCTTCTTTCTAGGATTGCAAGTCAAGCAGAAGCCCTCATGTCTCTTCATAAGTCAATCAAAGTATGTTAAAGACATACTGGAAAAGTTTGGGTACAAAGATACCAAAGTTGTAAGTACTCCTATGGATCCTCACAAGCAGCTTCATACAGACAAAGATGGAATAGATGTGGACATTCATCTATACAGATCGCTTATAGGATCTCTTATGTATCTAACATCTTCTAGACCTGATATTATGTTTGCTGTTTGTGTTTGTGCCAGGTTTCAATGTTCTCCAAAGGACTCCCATTTGGTTGCTGTTAAGAGATTCTTTAGATATCTCAAAGGCCAACCACATTTAGGCCTCTGGTATCCTAAAGACTCCCCTCTTGAATTAACAGCCTATTCTGACAGTGATTATGGAGGTTGCAACATTGACAGAAAATCCACAACTGGTGGATGTCAATCTTTGGGAGCAAGATTGGTCTCTTGGCAGTGCAAAAAGCAAACAAGTGTCTCCACTTCATCTACTGAAGCAGAATATGTAGTAGCTGCAAGTTGTTGCTCCCAAGTGATGTGGATTCATAATCAACTGAGAGACTATGGTATGAATTTCCTATCCACTCCCATTTATATTGACAACTCAAGTGCAATTAACATTGTACAAAATCCAGTGAAATTTCCCAAAACCAAGCATATAGACATTAGATTTCATTTTATAAGGGACTGTAATGAGAAGAAATTAATCCAAGTTTCCAAAATTCATATTGATGATCAGTTAGCTGATCTATTTACAAAACCATTTGATGTAGGAAGATTCACCTTCCTAGTATCAAATATTGGCATGGTTAATATGGATTAATTTGTTTTTCTTTATGAAAATTATAAATATGCTTGATTAAGGGGGAGTCACTGTTTCATTAACAGTTACTTAATTTTCAACTAACAGCTTGAGTCTTTTCTCAAGCTGCTAGTTCATTTTCTCGGACTGTTAGTTGTTTCACTTGATCTGTCAAAGTGTGCAGGGTAATATGGTAAATTCCATAAGTGTGTGCGCGGGTTTAGTTATTTTCAAAACCTTTAAAGGTTTGAGTTTCGTTTTATTGTAACTACCAGTTGCAAAATATCTTCCACACCCTTTCTTCGACTCTCTGAGCAATTCCCACGCACATAACTGAAACCCTAATTCATCGACCATCAATGGAGTTCGTCAAAGAACACAATTGTCTACCCTACTCTCTCAAACACGCTGATCTTGCACCGTTCCACGACATGATGGACTTCCTTCGAAGTTCCCATATCCATCATGCCCTTACTATCAATCCCACTATCTACATCTCTCATATTGAACAGTTTTGGAAACATGCCTCCCTCAAAACCGTTAATGGAGTCACATCTTTGACATCCAAAATTGATGGCAACACTGTTTCTATCACTGAGGAGATCATATGCCAACACCTGCATCTTCAAGATGCCTCAGGTATAACAGACTTATCCCTTACTGCTTTACATAACGGTCTTCATAATATTGGATATAGGGGACCTGCTGAATCTTTTACTTTCTTTAAAACAAATTTTGCCCCTAAGTGGAAGTATCTTGTACATATTATTCAGCAATGTATAAGCCCAAAAGAACTGGTTGGTCAGAATTTTCATCAAATATAGCCACTGCCTTAGTGTGTCTATCAACGGGCCAACAGTTCAATTTTCCTAATATGATTTTTCAGGGTATGCTAAGGCATCATGCCCTAAAACATGGGAAATTTTTTATGTATCCTAGATTTTTGGCTGAAATTATTGCAAGAACTTGCAGTAATTTCAATATACATAGATTCATGTTTCCCATAGGCACTCTTTACCATCAATAAAACGACTTCTAAAAACAAGTGCCAATGTTTTGACTGTTGATGTTCCATTGCCTTCTGCAATGTTGGACATCATTCCAAGAAACAGAGGAGAGGGTCCTGAGCAGGCTCAGCCTAACATTACTGCTTCACCCCCAGGACCCCAACCCACTCCTCATGATACTCAAATGCCTTATGTTCCGATTGTTAAGCCCACATCCCCAATCATATTATACAAAAGGAAAAGAGGACCAGAAGCTCCTTCCTCCTCAGCCCTCTTACAAGAGCCAAATAACCCTGTGCAGGAGGACACTTCTGCACAGAATACCCAAAGGGCACCCATTGAGGACACTCCCAACCTCAATCTGGAGGTGGACATCTCAACAGAGATTGTCCATATGGGTTCCGTGGCTGACACTACTGTTGCATCTGCACAAGAGGCACAGGCCAGGGTCAACATCCATAAGACCACACCCATGGCAACAGAAGGTGTGCAAGCACCATCTGGAATTCCCCAGTACCAAGAACAGAGGGGCCCAGAGGTTTCTACTTCTGGTATTCATGCCAGTGATAGATCACAAGCACCACATTCGTTTGCTGATCTTGAGGCTAGTCTGCAACTTATGTTATTGACGGATCCTAAGCTGCAACCTGTTGAGCAATGTTGGAATACCATCAGTCCATCATTGCTGCACAGGGGGCACAAATTATTGCACTCAGACAGAAAGAAGCTGCTCAAAACCAAAGAATGGATTATCTCCATAAAGGGTTCACCCTCTGTGGAAATAAGATCATTAAACTAGAGCAACTGATTCGAACCCAATTGGCAAAGGTTGTAGGTCCTCCTGACCAAACCAATGCTTCCAAAAAGGGGAAGAATCAAGAGATCCCTCAATCAGTCCAAGCAGCTCCAACAGTCCAAGATTCTAGGCTAGCAGTCCCAACAGCTTCTCAAGCTGTTAGCCTAGAAACTCAAGCTGCTCCTACAAGAACAACTGGAGTTGTTATCAGAGAAGGAATTCAGGCTCCCATCAGTACAGTCCAAGCTACATCTTCTGCAACCAAGGATAAGGGGAAGGGTATTCTCATTGAGTCTACAAAGCACAAATTTTCTTCTAGAGAAGCCCAAATTGCCTATGATGCTGAAATTGCCAGAAAGATAGCAGAAGAACAAGATCAGGTTTTAGACCAGCAAACCCAGGTTCCAATGCAAGATGATGAAACCTTAGGTGATTACCTAAGAGGGTTTGTGGTCAAGCAGAATGAGAAAAAGAGGAAAATGCCAACAGGGCATTCAAAGGCTGAGCATAGAAGATTCTTGATCAATTTTGCCTTTTCAGCTGGTATTCCAAAGAAGATGGCTCAGTCCATGAGCACAGAGAGGCTACAAGACATCCATGATAAAGAGATGGAAAAACGAAAGGTAGCCAAAGTCTCCCAAGAAGTCCAAAGTCAACAAGAACCAGTAAAAGCTGGTATAAGCAAGGATCAAGCTGGTGTGAGTGATACTGCTCCTTCTGGTCAAGCTGCTGCTTCTATTCCCCAATCAGATATAATTTCACAGGCAAAGCTTGATCAGGTTAAAAGGGTGCTGTTTGAGCATCAGCTGCAGAAAGTGATGGAAATAGAGAAATCCTTAGACCAGCATGACTTCACAAAACCCCTTATTAATTACTGGTATGCTAAGCCAATGGACAACATTGACTTAAGATATCAATTTATAGTAAGAAGGGAATCTGGTCCTGAGGAAGAGTATAAAAGCTTAATGCATATAGTCCAAGGGATGACCAGAGATGAGCTCACAAGAATGCATCATGTTGGGTCTGTAACACAAGTTAGATCGTCTCTTCCACAAGTAAAGCAAGCCATCAAAGATCTGAAGAGCATTTTTGATCCTGAGTCTATAAGGAAAGATATAGAAGATGCCAAGGCGATGAAGATTGCACAAGTTGATCTGTTTGTCAAATCAAAGACTTACAGACTCAAATTTGCAAATGGATCCGGTATGTACTTCAATTTTGAATTTTATGATCTTCCAAAGGCTTTGTTACTTCAGATGAGATCGGTGAGAATATATTGTGATAGAGAAGATCTGAAGAAAGAATTTTTGAAGGCAGTCAATCAGAAACTTGCACAGTTGTAAGTTTTTGGAAGCCTTGGTTTGTAAATAACAGTTTTACTTGATTCTATTTCCTTATTTGTATAGAACTTAAAGTCTTATGTAAAGAATTTAAGTTAGGGGGAGATTGTTGGGAAATATTCTAAGTAGTTCAAACTGTTAGATAGATTTCTCAGACTGTTAGTAGATTTTCTATGTAAGTACAAAGTTCATGCTGTTAGTTGAAGAAGTTCGAGTTGCTAGTACAAAAGTTCAAGTTGCCAGAGTAAATTTACTCAAGCTGCTCTGTTCAAGCTGCTAAGTGATTCAAGCTGCTCAACAGTTTCATAAACAGAAAGTGCTGATATTCAGGAAGAGATATTTACACGAAGATTCCAGCATATCTACTATCAGAGAAGTCAGAGTCCTTCAAGGAAACAAATCAGAAAGCATTATAAATACATAGAATAGGTTTTTCTATTGTAATCAAGTTTCTGCACGTTCAAGTTTGTAATTGCTTTTTGTTTAAGTTTTCATAAGCCTCTAAGGTTGTAAAACCCTAAGAACAAATTTGTGTTCTTCGTCTAATCAAACAGATTAGAGGTGATTGTAATCATTGAGTTCAGCAATACAAGCAATTTTGTTTATTCAATTATATTTATCGGTTATGGGTTCTGAAAGCTTTTATTAAAACAATTAAGTGTTATTCCGCAAACTTCTTAATTAGACTTTGATTCAGTATAAGATTATTCGTTTATACTCTGATCAATTCAAATCAGTTAATCTTAGGTAGTTACATTCAGATCCTGACAATAATGCATCAACGGAAAACATAAATACTTAGCTAATAAACAAACCCTTGAACGATAACGATATGATCATCAACTGATGCGTACGAAACATAAAACCTGTCAGGAACAAGTTTCGTAGTTGTTGGATTGATGGTTGAAAGATGGAACGTAGAAGGAACCAAACCCCCAACCCTTCGCCATTGGTTTCGTGCAGACTACATCGCGATCGATGAATCTGGACATTTCTTCCTCTTTTTCTCTTCAATTTCTCCTCAAAATATGTGTGTATTTTTGTATGGCAGCTTCTCATATATATAGGCAACCTTAAAACCCTAAAAAACGCAGAAAATTATTATAATGGGTTGGGCGCAGCCGTGGGCGCAGGCCTGGGCCCCCTCCCCTACGCTTAGGTCAAAAATCGCGTCCTTTGGCAGCAAAAATCATTCTGTTGAGCACTCGGTTGGGGAGCAGGGCTGCGCCCCAGTCTGTGCTTGACTTTCTACAAATGTGCTCCGATTGCGCTCAAATTTGCGAGACTTGTACTTGAAATGATTACCTACATGCGTAATGAGTTTTATCAATAGTAGAACATTCCAAGGCACAATTTACTCATTTAACTCCATTTAAGCTTTGATCATTCAATTGATAAATAACAATTAAATGTAGCATTATACCATGATTTTATACATAAAATAATATCATTTAAAAACATTAAAGTGGGTATAAAATGAGCCGATCAGAAACCAATGTGCGTTACTTCCTGAATGATGGATTTCCTCTATCAGATTCGAGTTTGTATCATACCATTGTCGGTAGTTTGATTTATCTCACTGCCTCGTCCGGACATCTCTCATGCAGTTCATGTGGTCAGTCAGTTTGTTAAAGCCCCTACTATTGTACATTGGGGAGTTGTTCTTCGTATTTCGCGGTATTTGAGGGGTACTCAGTTTCAGAGTTTGTTGTTTCCTTCTACCTCGTCTGTGATTTGGAAAGCTCGAGTCCGTGCAGTCGGTGTTGCAGCAGAACTTTTCCCTGTAGAATCTCCTGCGGATGATTGAGACTGATAATGTTGCCCGCTTCGACACTGGTACATGAAGTGTCCTTTCTTACCACATTTCGCACATCCTCGTCCCTGCTGTGGACATTCCTCACTGCTGTGACCGATCATATTACACGCAAAGCAAGTAACATCTTCTGGATTGCACAACCCCATGTGTGACTTTCTGCATCGCTTGCAGAATCGTGGCTCATTCGTTAGGGAATAAGCTTGTGCTTTCTGTTGTGAACTATGCTGAGATTGTTGGGACTGAGACTTATTCGGCCTAAAGAATCTGCCAAATCGCTGTTTCTTTGGAGGAGACGGATTCATCGGGTTAGTAGACGGAGCATAGAGCTGATCGCCGTACTCTAAGTATCCTCGCTCGATCTGTCTCGCTGCTTCTACCATTTCCAGATAACTCTTATATTTGATAGCGCTCATCGGATGTCTGTATCTTGGATTAAGTCCTACACGAAATCTATTCATCTTTCTTTCCTCGGTAGCTACTTGATAGGAAGAGTAGCCGCATAGTCTTGAGAATTCGTGCTCATATTCATCAACAGTCTTTGTCCCCTGAGTCAGCTGCATCAGTTGTACTTCCATTTTATCTTGTTGGTCGATCGGACAGTACTTTGCGTTGAACATGTCAAGAAATTGGTTCCATTCTAGAGTCTGAATCACCTCCTCACCATAGATACTTCGCTGGGTTTTCCACCAGGCACGAGCAGCTCCCACAAATAGTGCAGACGCATAACTTACTTTCTTCGAGTCTAAACAATCAGAAATCCTGAAGATTTCTTCAGTGTGACTAATCCAATCCATCGCCTGAATCGGATTAACTGTACCCTCGAAGTTCAGGGCACCGCTGGCTTTAAAATCTTTAAACTTGCAGCCTTTTGGCTGAGCAATTTGAGTTTCATGATTGGATTTATCAGAATCAGATTCATTGGTCTGGACTTACTTTTCTTTTCTCTTATTTTTCTTTTCTTCACGTCTTTTAGCTTCGGCCTCATCTCTGGCCTGAAACTGTTCTTGCATTATTTTGTTCTGTTGTTCTGAGTGTTGGGCTAAGAGTTGTTGCATCATTTCAAACATTTGTTGTGGATTCATGTTGCTGTGAATATCACCTGATCCTGATCCTGACATCTTTTACTGAAAATTAAAATCAATTAACTATCAGTTTATAGACTTAGATCTATGTACCCTTTTTCCCATCCTAACAGTCTGTACATCCTATCTCAGTTCAAACCACCTAAATGATTGATACATATGTATTGCTTCAGTTTGAGATCAAGTATACTCACGTAATACTTGATTCACTCAAACTAGTGCTCTGATACCATCCTGTGAAGACCACCCCTTACGGGACAGTGCTCACTAGTCTAGGTCCCACAATAGCAATACGATATCAACCATACTAAGATAGGGTAATTAAATTGCGGAATAATAAAATTACATGTACATACAAGATTAGGATTAAGTTTACATATTTCAAAATAAAGTTATAAAAGGGTAACATCTAATCTAATCATAATATCATACATTACATCAAATCTACCCAGAACCACCACAATTGTTGTCTTCCAATCAGTACCAGAAAGATTTGTTGAGTAGTGGTCTAGAAAATCTTCAAAACTTGAATCTTGAATGACCTAATTACTAGGTCCTGCAGGTGATTTTCCTTTGGCTTTTCCTGTAAAATATTAATGCAACATCTGTAAGCAAAGCTTAGTGAGTTTATAGATTTTCAATATCAACATGCGTGTCAAGCGGAGTCATTAGTCTTAGCGTGATATGTCTTGGCTGCCGCTACAGCCCTCATGATTGAGATATAGTATCATAAGATCGGATGATGTTCAAGCCACACTCACGCTTAAATCGTGGGGATCAGCCACATACTGGGCTAGCTACTAGTAAGTCAATATGGCGGAACATCGGAGGTCATAACCAATTCATAAGAACTGGTGAAATAGCCGGGTCTAGAACAATAGACCATAAGGGCTAGTCAAGCTGAATCAATCTATCAAAGGTCTGATCAATAATGGAAGCATATGTCTTAGAAGTCATGATAGCAATGAATTATAAGGCAAAGTCTGAAGCAATATTAAATGCAATATGATAAGATAATCAAATAGCTATCATGATCCACTGGGCAACACCCATCCATGGTGTGCACAGGTCTCAATCCAGCTGATAAATGAATGTCAATAAATCTAACAGCAGCAATATATCTCAACCGGATCTATGCATGTTCAATCTGAATATCTATAACTCACAGGTCTGGGTCTTGGTCAAACAGATATATGAATCTGCCACCTGAGTTATCTCAGGATTTTGTCAATCTGTAATCTGTCAATTCTTTTCAAATCAGAGACCCGCTTTCAAGTCTTTAAGTCTTTAAATCTTTGTTCAGATAATAACTGAACATGTTCAAATTCATTCATGATAATATCATGTTAATTTCATCGTCTGTATCATCATCATTATCATGGAATTTCATTATTTCTTTTGGTCATTAAAATCTGTAATTCTATCTGATTCTGATAACTGATATCTTGTCAATCTTTCATTAAATTCTCATAAGTTCTCTTTTTCTTATATATATATATATAAATCATTTAATTTATTGAAATGTCAAAAATTCATAGAAGTTGGATTTTCGGATCATAATTTCGGATCAGCCCGGATTGGGATCCGGATTCGGATCATCCGGATCCGGACATCCGAATTAGCATATATCCGAAATGGTACCCGAATTGGCTTCATCCGAATTAAGCATTTGACCGAATTAGGATCAATATAGGCACCGAATTCGGATCCTTCAAGATCCGAGATGTTATATCCGAAATCGGGACCATGCCAGATCCGAATTAATATCCGAATTGGGAACCGAAGTGGTGCATCATCCGAATTCGGACATATCCGAATTCGGATCCTTCATGTTCATAAATTTCCAGATTTGTTCTTGGTGTTCTTGGCTATACTCATACGGATTTTACATAATAAATCTCAAAAACACTCTTTATTAACATGCAATGTTATATAAAGTTGTATTAACATTATTTGAGTATTTTTATATAATTTCTTTGGTCAAAAACATCTTAATTTAATCAAGATCATGCCAAAAATATGAAATTTGTCAAGAACACATTTTTGTCCAAAAATTCCGATTCTTAATTAATTTTGAATGATCCAACTCATGATTTTAGTTTCTATCACTTTTATATGCATAATTTTATCATTATCTACTAAAATCCTATACATGCAACATATAAATTCTCATTTTAATTCTTTGGTTTCGGTTCTTCACCAAACCGAACCAAAATCTTAAATTCTTGAAATTTAAGTCAAGAATTACCTCAAATCTTGTAGTTCCTTGTTGATTAATTGTTGTTGTAACTCCTCCTTAACTTCAATTCCAAATTCCTTGCAAAATTTATGGATTTCTTGTTGAATTTGTTGAGATAGCCGAGAGTTAGTGAGAGATTAGAGAGAGAGAGTAAAATTGAAATTAATGATCTTAATTGATCATAATTTCGGTTTTTATATCTTATTTAATTTTAACCCACTTCTATTTTTGTATAATACATCTCTTTTATTTTACTCAATTAAATCATAAATATAATTTAAAATTATATTTCCTTAATAAATTTTCATTCTTAATCATTATTTGCAAATTACAAATAATATAGCAAGATTATATTATTATCTCAAAATTCATTATTACATAACTGATCAACAAGCTGGGTTGTTACAGAATGGGCTCCACCACGCACAAACTTCGTCCTCGAAGTTAGCTATGTTCGAACAGACTGGGATATGTTGCTTTCATGACATCTCTGGATTCCCAAGACTGATGCGAACTTTTGTGGTGTTTCCACTGGACAAGCACCATCTGTATTTCTTTATTCCGAAGCTTTTTGGTCTTCGAGTCCAGAATACGTTCTGGCTCTTCAACCACGCGAAGCTTCTCATAAATTTGCAAGTTAACGTGTGGTATCTGCACTTCTCTTTCGTCTGCTAAACTCTTTCTCAAGTGACTAACATGGAATACAGGATGTATTCCAGCTAAGTCCGCTGGTAGATCAAGGCGATAAGACTGATTCCCAATCTTTTCAACAATCTTGAACGGACCAATAAATCTCGGAGCTAACTTGTTTCTTTTAATGAACCGTACCACATTCTTCATTGGGGATACTTTCAGCATCACCCAATCGTTAACTGCAAAACTGATTGATCTATGCCGATTATCATAATATGACTTCTGCCTGCTTTGAGCTTCAAGAATATTTCTTCTAACAAGTTGAATCTTTTCATGAGTCAACTGTAGATGGGCAGGTCCTGCTATTGGCGATTCACCTGTTTCGCGCCAACAGGTAGGAGTTCTGCATTTTCTTCCGTACAAAGCTTCAAAAGGAGCCATCTTGATTGTAGAATGATAACTGTTGTTATACGAGAATTCGACCAACGGCAAGTGGTCATCCCAGTTACCACCTAAATCAAGAACGCAGGCACGAAGCATATCTTCGAGTGTTAAGATAGTACGCTCACTCTGGCCATCCGCATTTGGATGATAAGCAGTACTCATAGAAATCCGAGTACCCATCCCTTCTTGTAGTGCTTGCCAGAATCTGGATGTGAAGCGACTATCACGATCAGATACAATAGACTTTGGCACACCGTGACGAGAAATAATTTCTGTGATGTACAACTGTGCCAATCTATCCAGAGAATAAGTTTCTTTCATTGGAATGAAATGTGCTGATTTCGTTAAACGATCAACGACTACCCAGATAGAGTCGTGCTGTCTTTTGGTCTTTGGCAGCTTCGTAATGAAGTCCATTGTTATATGCTCCCACTTCCATTCAGGAACTGGCAGTGGTTGCATATCCCCGAAGGGTTTCTGGTGTTCTGCCTTAACCATCTGACATACTTTGCAGCTTTCAACACATTTTCCGATGTCTTTCTTCATTCCTGGCCACCAGTAGTCAGCTTTCAGATCAAAATACATCTTTGAGCTGCCAGGATGAATAGATAACTTGGACTGATGAGCTTCAGATAGAAGAGTGCTACGGATTGAACCATACTTAGGAACCCAGATTCGGTTTCCCTTGAGACAGTGAAGTCCCAAATGGTTCAGAGTCAGAAATTGTAACTGCCCTTTAAGATTTTCAGAATCAATATTCTCTTCTTTCAGTGCCTCGGCTTGAGCAACTTTGATGTTTTCAATAAGATCAGAAGAGAATATAACTGGAGTTAGGGCATAACAGCACTTTTCTGGATATACTTTTCTACTCAACGCATCCGCGACAACATTTGCTTTGCCGGGATGATATAAGATCTCGCAGTCATAATCCTTGATAAGCTCCAAGGATCGACGCTGTTTCATGTTCAGATCTTTTTGAGTGAAAAGGTATTTGAGACTCTTATGATCGGTGTAGAGCTGACACCGAGTCCCATATAGATAGTGACGCCAGATCTTCAGTGCAAAGGTAACAGCAGCCAACTCAAGATCATGAGTTGGTGCATTTTTCTCATAGTCTTTTAATTGCCTTGAAGCATAGGCAATTACTTTTCCCCTTTGCATCAGAACACATCCTAAGCCAGTACCAGATGCGTCGCTATAAACAACGAAATCATCATTACCTTCTGGCAAGGCTAGGATCGGCGCTTGAATCAACTTTTGCTTCAGAATATCAAATGCCTCTTGCTGTTTATTAGACCAAACGAAAGGAGTATTCTTTCGTGTTAGCATTGTAAGCGGCACAGCAATCTTTGAGAAGTCTTTTATGAATCGCCGATAATAACCGGCCAATCCAAGGAAACTTCTTATTTCAGAGGCATTACGAGGCGTTTGCCATTTCTGAACGGCCTCGACTTTCGAAGGATCAACGGAAATCCCTTCGCCAGAAACAACATGGCTAAGGAACTGGATCTATAAGAATCAAAATAGAAATTCAAATTCTGATGTGAATCATAGAATAGTTAAGGAAAACAGCTCAAGACATATATAATAGAGATTATATCTGTCTGAGCCAAAATTCACATTTAGAAAATTTTGCGTAGAGTCTTTCTTTTCTTAATAACTCTAGCAACTGTCGTAGATGAACGGAATGATCAGCCTCCGTTTTGGAGTAAATCAGAATATCGTCTATGAACACGATAACGGATTTATCCAACATTGGTCTGCACACGCGATTCATGAGATCCATGAATGCCGCTGGTGCATTTGTTAAGCCGAACGGCATCACGAGAAATTCGTAATGACCGTATCTTGTACGGAAGGCTGTCTTCGGTATATCCTCATTTCTAACTTTCAACTGATGATACCCAGAACGGAGATCTATCTTTGAGAAATAACTAGCTCCTTGTAGTTGATCAAACAGATCATCAATCCTGGGCAGAGGATATTTATTCTTTATGGTAACCTTGTTCAACTCGCGATAGTCGATGCACATACGGAAGGTTCCGTCTTTCTTTTTAACAAATAGAACTGGTGCACCCCACGGAGAAGAACTCGGTCGGATAAACCCCTTCTCTAACAGCTCTTGCAGTTGCTTAGACATTTCTTGCATTTCTGCAGGTGCAAGTCTGTATGGAGCTTTTGTGATAGGAGCCGCACCAGGAACCAAGTCAATACTAAACTCGACTTGACGTTCCGGTGGCACTCCGGAAATATCGTCAGGGAATACGTCTGGGAACTCACAGACGATAGGAATATCAGATAAAGACTTCTTTTCAGAGTTGGATTCAGATAAAATGTAGCACAGATAGGATTCGTGACCCTTGGATAGATACTTATAAGCTTTATCAACAGAAATGAAGCAGTGATCACCTTTTCGCTTTTCGCCCTTGATTTCAAGTACTCGGCCGTCTGAAAACTTGATTCTGATGACTCGCCGGTTGCAGATAATTGTAGCCTCGTTGTTCATTAACCAATCCATGTCGATGATGACATCAAATTCTTTTAACGGAATCGGGATGAGGTCGAGATTAAATATGATATTATCAACAAGTAGTGTGCAGTTTCGATAAACGGAATCAGCCATAACGAAATTGTTACTGGCTGTCTCAATGTCTAGTATCACGGGAAGCTTTGATGGAATCTTACATAATTGTCGTGCAAAAGAGGTTGATATGAAAGAACGACTTGCGTCAGAATCAAATAATACATGAGCCGGAATCGAGTTAAGTAAAAACATACCCGTAACTACATCAGGTGTTTCTTTTGCTTCCTCAGCTGTGATTTGGAAAGCTCGAGTCCGTGCAGTCGGTGTTGCAGCAGAACTTTTCCCTGTAGAACCTCCTGCGGATGATTGAGACCGATAACGTTGCCCGCTTCGACACTGGTACATGAAGTGTCCTTTCTTACCACATTTCGCACATCCTCGTCCCTGCTGTGGACATTCCTCACTGCTGTGACCGATCATATTACACGCAAAGCAAGTAACATCTTCTGGATTGCACAACCCCATGTGTGACTTTCTGCATCGCTTGCAGAATCGTGGCTCATTCGTTAGGGAATAAGCTTGTGCTTTCTGTTGTGAACTATGCTGAGATTGTTGGGACTGAGACTTATTCGGCCTAAAGAATCTGCCAAATCGCTGTTTCTTTGGAGGAGACGGATTCATCGGGTTAGTAGACGGAGCATAGAGCTGATCGCCGTACTCTAAGTATCCTCGCTCGATCTGTCTCGCTGCTTCTACCATTTCCAGATAACTCTTATATTTGATAGCGCTCATCGGATGTCTGTATCTTGGATTAAGTCCTACACGAAATCTATTCATCTTTCTTTCCTCGGTAGCTACTTGATAGGAAGAGTAGCTGCATAGTCTTGAGAATTCGTGCTCATATTCATCAACAGTCTTTGTCCCCTGAGTCAGCTGCATCAGTTGTACTTCCATTTTATCTTGTTGGTCGATCGGACAGTACTTTGCGTTGAACATGTCAAGAAATTGGTTCCATTCTAGAGTCTAAATCACCTCCTCACCATAGATACTTCGCTGAGTTTTCCACCAGGCACGAGCAGCTCCCACAAATAGTGCAGACGCATAACTTACTTTCTTCGAGTCTAAACAATCAGAAATCCTGAAGATTTCTTCAGTGTGACTAATCCAATCCATCGCCTGAATCGGATTAACTGTACCCTCGAAGTTCAGGGCACCGCTGGCTTTAAAATCTTTAAACTTGCAGCCTTTTGGCTGAGCAATTTGAGTTTCATGATTGGATTTATCAGAATCAGATTCATTGGTCTGGACTTACTTTTCTTTTCTCTTATTTTTCTTTTCTTCACGTCTTTTAGCTTCGGCCTCATCTCTGGCCTGAAACTGTTCTTGCATTATTTTGTTCTGTTGTTCTGAGTGTTGGGCTAAGAGTTGTTGCATCATTTCAAACATTTGTTGTGGATTCATGTTGCTGTGAATATCACCTGATCCTGATCCTGACATCTTTTACTGAAAATTAAAATCAATTAACTATCAGTTTATAGACTTAGATCTATGTACCCTTTTTCCCATCCTAACAGTCTGTACATCCTATCTCAGTTCAAACCACCTAAATGATTGATACATATGTATTGCTTCAGTTTGAGATCAAGTATACTCACGTAATACTTGATTCACTCAAACTAGTGCTCTGATACCATCCTGTGAAGACCACCCCTTACGGGACAGTGCTCACTAGTCTAGGTCCCACAATAGCAATACGATATCAACCATACTAAGATAGGGTAATTAAATTGCGGAATAATAAAATTACATGTACATACAAGATTAGGATTAAGTTTACATATTTCAAAATAAAGTTATAAAAGGGTAACATCTAATCTAATCATAATATCATACATTACATCAAATCTACCCAGAACCACCACAATTGTTGTCTTCCAATCAGTACCAGCAAGATTTGTTGAGTAGTGGTCTAGAAAATCTTCAAAACTTGGATCTTGAATGACCTAAGTACTAGGTCCTGCAGGTGATTTTCCTTTGGCTTTTCCTGTAAAATATTAATGCAACATCTGTAAGCAATGCTTAGTGAGTTTATAGATTTTCAATATCAACATGCGTGTCAAGCGGAGTCATTAGTCTTAGCGTGATATGTCTTAGCTGCCGCTACAGCCCTCATGATTGAGATATAGTATCATAAGATCGGATGATGTTCAAGCCACACTCACGCTTAAATCGTGGGGATCAGCCACATACTGGGCTAGCTACCAGTAAGTCAATATGGCGGAACATCGGAGGTCATTACCAATTCATAAGAACTGGTGAAATAGCCGGGTCTAGAACAATAGACCATAAGGGCTAGTCAAGCTGAATCAATCTATCAAAGGTCTGATCAATAATGGAAGCATATGTCTTAGAAGTCATGATAGCAATGAATCATAAAGCAAAGTCAGAAGCAATATTAAATGCAATATGAAAAGATAATCAAATAGCTATCATGATCCACTGGGCAACACCCATCCATGGTGTGCACAGGTCTCATTCCAGCTGATAAAGTGAATATCAATAAATCTATCAGCAACAATATATCTCAACCGGATCTATGCATGTTCAATCTGAATATCTATAACTCACAGGTCTGGGTCTTGGTCAAACAAATATATGAATCTGCCACCTGAGTTATCTCAGGATTTTGTCAATCTGTAATCTGTCAATTCTTTTCAAATCAGAGACCCGCTTTCAAGTCTTTAAGTCTTTAAATCTTTGTTCAGATAATAACTGAACCTGTTCAAATTCATTCATGATAATATCATGTTAATTTCATCGTCTGTATCATCATCATTATCATGGAATTTCATTATTTCTTTTTGTCATTAAAATCTGTAATTCTATCTGATTCTGATAACTGATATCTTGTCAATCTTTCATTAAATTCTCATAAGTTCTCTTTTTCTTATATATATATATATATATATATATATATATATATATATATATATATATATATATATATATATATATATATATATATATATAAATCATTTAATTTATTGAAATGTCAAAAATTCATAGAAGTTGGATTTTCGGATCATAATTTCGGATCAGCCCGGATTGGGATCCGGATTCGGATCATCCGGATCCGGACATCCGAATTAGCATATATCCGAAATGGTACCCGAATTGGCTTCATCCGATTTAAGCATTTGACCGAATTAGGATCAATATAGGCACCGAATTCGGATCCTTCAAGATCCGAGATGTTATATCCGAAATCGGGACCATGCCAGATCCGAATTAATATCCGAATTGGGAACCGAAGTGGTGCATCATCCGAATTCGGACATATCCGAATTCGGACATATCCGAATTCGGATCCTTCATGTTCATAAATTTTCAGATTTGTTCTTGGTGTTCTTGATGTTCTTCATATTGCTCATACGAATTTTTACATAAAATACACTAAAACTCATTTTAATCAACATGCAACTTAGTATTTTGATATGTTATCATATTTAGGTTAATTTTATACAAATTTCCCTATCAATAACATTATATATTAATCAAGATCATCCAAAATATGAAATTTTTGTCAAGAACATTATTTTTCATAAAAATTCCGATTTCTTCATAATTTGGATGATCCAACCCATGATTTTAGTTTCTATCACTTTTATTATCTTAAATTCATCATAATCTATCTTAATATTACACATGCAACAACATTTTTCATAATTAAAATTCTTGGTTTCGGTTTCTCACAAATCCGAACCAAATATACATAGAAATTGAAATTAAAAGTGTATTTACCTCAAATTCTTGCTAATTGATGATTGTTGTACTTTCTTTGATCTTGATTCTTCAATTGAATGTAATTTAATGAACGCTTTTGGATGAATTGGTGAGGTTGGCCGATTATTTTAGTGAGAGAGTAGAGAGAGAGAGAAGTTTTTGTGTTAATGATCTTAATGACCATTTATTTATGTTTATATATCAATTTGGTTACATTTACCACTTAACCCACTAAACTTTTGTATTTTACATATCTTTTATTTTACTCATCTTTATAATATCATAAATATAATTTAAAATTATATTGATTTAATAAATTTTCTTTCTTAATTAAAATTTGCAACCTAAATAATATAATAAAATTATATTATTATCTCAAATCACACATTACACGATCAACAAAAGTTAGGTTGTTACAATTTGTCTTTAACACACCATATTTGTTTTAAACTTGATTTAGGCTTTGCCAAAACTTGTTTTTAGTGTGTGGACTGTTTTTTATTGACTTTTGAGAACCTGTGATCAACTGTTTTCTTTGGATCTGATGTAGCAGGAAGTTTGGCCTTTGAATTTTTTGAATTGTGAGAATTTGTCTTTTTATGAATCACAGTCTGTTTTGCAACAGATGGTTTATAAAAGCAATCCCTGGCCAAGTGATTTTTCCTGCCACAATGGAAGCATTTTTTAACTGTTTGGATTGGAGAACCAGTTTTATTGGATAATATCTGGTTCTTGTTCCTTTGATTTCCCCTTACCTGCTGTTGTTGGGGAAACTTTTGGACACCATGCTTTTGGCATGTGCAGATTGGAACATTTTTACCCTTTTTATTATTCTTTGATGAAGATACAGTGTTACAGTTAGAAGGTACAGAAACCTGTGGAGCAACATTGCATACACTTACCTTCTCCTTTCCTTTCTTTTTGGGGATTTGGATTTCTATAGGTGCACTCATTGTTTTGTGTTCTTTCTCAACTTCTGTGCACTCACAGTCTTTATTTTGAATCAGATCTTCTTTAGATTCAGGGCTGTTTTCAAGGACAGGATCTACAATGGTCATAGACTCATCTAATGGTTCATTAACAAGCCAATCAGCAACTTCACTCATTGGATGAATGTATTTGTTGTTGTATGGAGGTGGAGTGGCTCTGTATCCTATACCTTCTTTGGGATTGAGCTGAGATTTTACCCTATCTTTAAATTAGACTTCCATTAGGTGTTCCAGCTTTTGATTTGCCAATTTGAAGTTTCCTAGATCTATATTGACAGATTCTAGTTTCTTATTAGCCTCTAACACCTTTTGTTCAGTCTCATCTAATTTTTTATTTAGGGATTCTATTTTCTTATTCAGCTCCTTTTTCTTTCACTCATGATATGTTCTATCATGTCCCATTTGAATCTCATTATCCTTATAGTCATTGATCTGTTTTTCAAGATCTTCTATGGCTTGCATGTATTCATATCTTCTTTCTTCCATCTTAGCTAGAGTTTTACACATGCTCTCATTATGATCTCTGTACTTTTTAACCATATTTTTGCATGTTTGAGAGCAGAGTTTAGAATTTACCTCAGATGGTAGTTCAGTGGGGGTGACATTTGATGTTTCTGCCATTAGAGCTTGATTTTGAAACTCTTCCTCTGTCTGATCACTCCAGTCAAACACATTGTCTTCTTGAGAGACAAGTGCTTGTGATGATGAAGCCTGATTAGTCTGCTGAGGTCTTGGTGGCTGTTGACTTTGAGATCTGCATTCTCTGGCAAAGTGGCCAAACTTGTGACATTTAAAACACTCAACTTTTGACTTATCAAAAGCTGGTTTGCCTTCTGCTCTGGCTTGAAAGTTGGATCTGCCAGTTCTTTTCAGAAACCTTTTGGCCCTCATGGTCAGCATTGCATGTTGCCATTTCAGATCCATCTCTTCTAGATCATCTGGATGAATTTGTTCTAGATCTTCAGCATTTAGAGCAAACAGTCCATCATTGGCAACAAAAGCTTCATAGTGAGTTTCAGTAGAGTTGCCATCACCACCTGAAAAGGAATCACTGCAATTAGATTTTTCAGATGACAGTAGAGCAGTGTTGTGATTATAAGAAAAAGATTTCTTTTTAGTGTCAATCTCAGTTTCAAGCACTCTCAGACTGTTGTACAGATCATCTAGTTCTATTTCATCAAGAGTGTCTTTTGTTCTCCATTGAGCAGCATAGACTGTCCACTCTTCACCAAGAGATCTAAGGAATTTTCTGTTGACTTCATCTTGATCCAGGCTGACTTTTGCACTCTCCAATTCACTTATCAGTTTGTTAAACCTGTCAAAGATTTGAGTAAGGTTTTCATTCTTGCCACCATAAAAAGTTCTCATACTGCTGTTTCAAGAGATCCTTTTGATTTCTCTTGGTACTGGCATTCCCAGCAAATCTTTTCTCTAAAGCAATCCAAAGAGAATGAGCAGTATAAAACTTTTTAAACTGATGTTGATAAGCATTAGGAATGGCTATCTGTAGAAGTGTAAGAGCTTTCACTTCATTCATTCTAGCCTTTCTTTCAAGTTTAGTTTTTGGAGGAGTTTTGATAGGTTTTCCATCAGCATCAAGTTCAGGATCAACTGCAGGAGGAAATTCAACAGCTTTTTATATGGCATAATCAATGAATTGAATATGCTGTTGAATCCTGAGTTTCCACATCTCAAAATCAGTGGGCTTCAGCATAGGCACTTTGAGTCCTTGCCCAGATCCACTACTGCTATTATCAAATTCCAGTGCAGAAAATTAAAATTTTGTAAAAGAAAGCTTCTGACTTTGAAAACAAAGAACGACCTGTGGCTCTCATACCACTTGTCAAGATCAAAATATTACTACCTAAGATTAACTGGTTTGAATTGATCAGAGTATAAACCAATAATCTTGTATTGAATCAAAGTCCAATAAAGAAGTTTGCGGAATAACACTTAATTGTTTTAAGAAAAACTTTCAGATACAATAGCAAATAAATATAATTGAATAAACAAAATTGCTTATATTGCTGAACTCAATGATTACAATCACCTCGAATCTGTTTGATTAGACGAAGAACACAAATTGTTCTTAGAGTTTTTTAACCTTAGAGGCTTATGAAAACTTAATCAAAAAGCAATTACAAACGTGAACGTGCAGAAACTTGTTACAATAGAAAAACCTATTCTATGTATTTATAATGCTTTCTGATTTGTTTCCTTGAAGGACTCCGACTTCTCTGATAGTAGATATGCTGAAATCTTCGTGTAAATATCTCTTCCTGAATATCAGCACTTTCTGTTTATGAAACAGTTGAGCAGCTTGAATCACTGAGCAGCTTGAACAGGGCAGCTTGAGTGATTTTCCTCTGGCAGCTTGAACTTTTACACTAGCAGCTCGAACTTCTTCAACTAACAACATGAACTTTGTACTTACACAGAAAATCTACTAACTTTCTGACAAATCTAACTAACAGCTTGAACTACTTAGAATATTTTCCAACATTGTTCAAACCTGTGATGAGCAGGTTTCATCACAAACTGATCATCCCTCAAGCTATTTATTCAACCTGTGCAGCTAGATGAGACCAGGTTTCATTGTGAAGCCTGTTCAATAGCTGATCAGGTTACAAGACAATGCCTTGTATGACAGATTGAGAGAGTGAGCAGGTTAGAGATTTGTACAACCGAACAGGTTTGGGATTAAAACGTATTTTAGCAAACCTGTTATATGTCCAAGCTGTCTAATTTTTCAGAAACTGACTAAGTATAGAACAAGTAAAACCTGTTCTGTCCAAGCTGTTCTAAGAAATCTGAACAAATTTGAACCTGTGATCTTTAGAGCATCATTGACACTTAGTCACTTTTATTTAACATGCCCAACTTGCTTACAAGGTAATTAAACTTGTTTTCACCAAGTGGCTTGGTGAAAATGTCTGCAAGCTGTTCATCTGTGGAAATAAAACTTACGTCCACATTACCTATCTGGATGTGATCTCTGATAAAGTGATGTCTGACTTCTATCTGCTTTGTTCTGAAATGAAAAACTGGATTGTTGGAGATAGCTATGGCACTTGTATTATTACACAGAATAGAAGTTTTCCTATATACAATAACATAATCCTCAAGATGATGCTGCATCCATAGAATCTGCCCACAGCAGCTTCCAGCAGCAATGTACTCAGCTTCAGCAGTACAAGTAGAAACTGAGTATTGCTTCTTGCTACACCAATTGATCAACTTACCACCTAGGAGTTGACATCCACCTGTTGTGCTTTTCCTGTCTAGCCTGCAGCCTGCAAAATCAGAATCTGAATAACCAATTAGTTCAAGGCTAGAGTCTTTGGGATACCAAAGACCCAAACCTGGTGTACCCTTTAGGTATCTGAAGATTCTTTTTACAACAGCTAGATGTGATTCCTTAAGATCAGTTTGAAACCTAGCACATAAACAGGTAGCAAACATAATATCTGGCCTACTAGCAGTTAAGTATAGCAAGCTCCCAATCATGCCTCTGTAAGCTGTGACTGAAACAGCTTTGCCACAGGCATCAGCATCCAATTTTACATTGGTTGCCATTGGGGTTTTGATGAGAGAACTTTGATCAAATTTAAACTTTTTCAGAATATCTAAAGTTTACTTTTTTTGATTAATAAATATTCCATTTGAGGTTTGTTTAACCTGTAATCCTAGAAAGAAAGTAAGTTCACCCATCATACTTATTTCATATTTTGATTTCATGAGTAGTGAAAAGTTCTTGCATAATTGCTCATTAGTAGAACCAAATATTATGTCATCCACATAAATTTGAGCAAGCCTAATATCATTTTCACCTTCTTTATGAACAGTGTGATATCCACTTTACCTCTGGAATAACCATTGCTCATAAGAAAATAAGTAAGAGTGTCATATTAGGCTCTAGGGGCTTGTTTTAGACCATATAAAGGTTTGTCCAACCTATAGACAAAACCTGGATGCTGTTCACTTTCAAAACTTAGAGGCTGCTTGACATATACTTCTTCTTGCAGCTTACCATTCAAAAATGCACTCTTAACATCCATTTGAAATACCTTCATGCTCTTGTGAGCAGCATAGGCTAGAAACAAATGAATTGCCTCTAATCTGGCCACTGGAGCAAATGTTTCATCATAGTCTATTTCTTCTTCTTGTCTGTAGCTTTGAGTAACCAGTCTTGCCTTATTTCTAATAACATGACCTTGCTTATCCATCTTGTTTCTGAAAACCCACTTGGTGCCAATTATATTTTTACCTTTAGGAACAGGGACCAGCTTCCATACTTTGTTTCTCTCAAACTGATTGAGCTCTTCTTGCATGGCAGTGATCCAATTGGCATTTTTAGAGCATCATCCACTTTCTTTGGCTCCATTAGGGACACAAAGCTTGAAAACATACAAAAAGTTTCCTAAGCTATCCCATCTTGTTCGTACCCCTTTGTTGATGTCACCAATTATTTGATCTATGGGGTGACACCTGATCCTCTTAGGATCATGTCTCAATGAAGATTCTCCTATATCATTTTCATCTTCATTAGGTCTTACAGAACAACTTTCAAGGTTTTCAGACACACTGTTATCTTGAGTCTGTTCACCTGTTGAACATGAATCTCTATTGTTGAACACATCAGTAGAGGATTCAGGAAAATCAGCATTGATTGGTTATGGACATGGTGTATTAATTATGTCAGTACACTTATTCACACAGGGTGTATCAACATAGTCATCATCCTTTTCATTATGGTTAACAGGTACCACTCTGGGTGAAGTGGAAGCTTTTGAGTCCTTCTCTTCATTATTGGAATGCATGAGATCATCAAAGCTGAACTCTCCTGAAACTAATTCAGGAACAGCTTTGGTGATGGCACTCTTAGACTCCTCAAAGGTGACATTGATGGATTCATCTATCACCTTTCTTTTGTAGTTGTATACTAAGTAGGCTTTAGAGATAGCAGAATATCCAACAAACACACCTTAATCAGCTTTGGGTTCAAATTTTGCCAGTTGATCCCTTTGATTCAGAATGAAGCAGGGACATCCAAACACATGGAAATAGCTAATATTTGGCCTCCTCCCTTTGATTAACTCATAGGGAGTCTTGTTGAACCTTTTCACCACTAAGGATCTGTTTTGAGTGAAGCAGACAGTATTGATAGCCTCAACCCAAAATGATGAAGGCAAACCTGATGCACACAACATGGTTCTAGCAACTTCAATAAGGGTTCTGTTCCTCCTTTCAGTAACTCCATTTTGTTGTGGAGTTCTTACATCTGAAAAGTTTTGTGAGATTCCTCTTTCTTCACAGAAGTCCTCAAGGTTACTCTTTCTGAATTCAGTACCATGATCACTCCTAGGCTGCTTTACTTGAGCAGAGTTCAGAAGCTCCATCTTTTTGATAAATCTAATAATTTCTCTAGCAGCCTCTCCTTTGGTCTTTACGAAGATCACCCATGTAAACCGATCAACCATTACTATAGTGTATCTTCTACCTCCTAGACTTGGGACACTAGCAGGTCCAAACAAGTCCATGTGGATTAAGAAGAGAGGAGTGTCAATAGAATATTATGCTTGGATTTAAAAGATGTTTTTCTCTGCTTGCCTTTCTCAAAAGTTGTGCAGAGTTTATTCTTAACAAAGGTTATAGAAGAAAAACCTGTTACCAACTCTTTCTTACAGAGTTTATTGATATTCTTGAAGTTCAGGTGTGACAGCCTTTTGTGCCATAACCAGTTCAGGTCTGTATTGCTTCTTGAGATAAAGCAGGTCAGTTGTGGGATCAGCAGATTTCATGTCCACAACATATATCTTCCTTTGTGCACACAACACAACTTTGCCTTGGGGATCCAGTATGTACCCCAAATGCTCATCAAAGTTAACCTTGTAGCCAGCATCACACAGTTGACTGATGCTTACAAGATTATGTTTTAGCTTAGACACAGAGGCTACTCTTTTGAATATAGCTGCACCAGCTTGAAGGGTTCCATATCCTTCTATGGATCTTAAACATTATCACCAAAGGCGACATTTTGCCCTTTTTCAGACCTGAGATCACTCAGCAGCCGCTGTCTAAGTACCAAACCTGCGATGGTTGTTTAACCTGCAGGGTGTCATGGGAAAATTTTAGTTATTTTTAGGGGAACTCATCATGAGGATGAGTTCTCCTTCTTCATCAACATTTGTTGATGGACCACTTACATCAACACTAATATTTCCAATCTGGATTGTATCAGTCTGGATACTATCCGCATTGACGATGTTACTTCCAACACTGCTGCAATGTTGGAACTAGCAGTGTCAGCAGGCCTCATGTCCTCAGTTTCAGGACAGTCTTTGGCCATATGTGTCTTCTTCCCACATTTATAGCATTTTCTCTTTTTAGACTTTTTGGAAGAAGAACTTCCAGAAACACATTTCGGAACATTTTTGTTGGACTTCTCAGCAGGTTTAGCAAACTTATTACTAATTTTAGAAGAATCAACAGTTTGAGTGGAAGGCACAACGGTAACAACTTTACCTGTGTCCTCTTTCCTCTTTTTAGGAGGGCAGATATCAAATATAGGAAGTTTGATTGGCCTTTGTCCTTCCACAGGTTTGGGAAACTTATTCACAACTTTTTCAGGTTGAGCAATGGCTTTGCCTTTGCACCAACTGAGATGTGATGAATGTTGCCTATCAACATAATCACTGCTTCTGGTTTTGAAAGACTTACCTTACTAGTTTTCAACATTGATCTAAAAGCTTATTTGAAATCACAGCAGATTTACTTTCTACATGAGACTTACCCTTGTTGAAAGTAGGCTGCTTACCTTTTGAAAATTTTTTCTCAAAATGTTCAGCATCAAAAGGGTTAACAGGTTTCTTCCATCAGCTTTAGATCCAGAACCTGTGTTGTTGACAGGTTTAGTGTCCAAAGCTGCAGTTTGAACTTGTTTTCCCTTCTTTTGTTTGTGTGAACCAGCTGTGCACTTAGCAGACTGATTTGATGGAGAACACATTCCATCATCAGTCTTTAGAACTTTTTCACACAAACTGTCAGTGTGTTGAGGCCTGAGAAACCTATTTGTTGAGACCAGCTTTCCATTTATTCTATGAATAAAAGTGCTTGGAAGCTCACCAAGAGTGGATAAGTCTTTTTCTAGATTATTTATCTCAACAATTGAAGCTGCTATAGCAAGATCCCCTCCAAGATAGGCTTGGATTTGAGCAGGGATCTGTTCACTGATACAATGATTGACTTTCTGTGCAGATTGGCACCAAGAGTCAATAATCTTTTGAAGCTTGGCATGCTATGTGTCTGTCTCTCTCTTTTCTTTTAATAAATTGGTATTGATGTGTTTTACTTCATCATGTTTAGTTTCCAACTTATAGAAGCTGTCCAGTTTATTAGTTTTTGTTTCAAGATCAGTTTTTAACTTAGAGATCTTAGACAACAAAGCATCATGCTTCTCAATAGCAGTTTTAAATCAACAAGTAAATATTCAAACATTTTAACTTTTTCACCAGAACTGTAATCTATAAAATTTTGTACCTTATACATCATAGTTGGGTTCCAGTTCTCCTATCTGCTGAAAGCTTCAGCTTCAGCCAGATCCTGTTTGAAATTGCTTGTTGATGGGACATCAGTGTTGGCCATCAAACAATTGTTATCTTCTTCATTTGATGATGAGTCAGATTCCTCCCAGTCATATGTCTCAGCCATGAGTCCCTTCTGCTTGTTGGAAGCCACTCAGTCTTCCAACTTTCTCAGCTTAGCCATGACCATTTGGTACTTAACCCTATAGCCATCGTCCTTATTTGTCTTGTATGGTTTGGATGTTGAGCCAACAGCTTTAGACCCACAGTCAGCAGCTATATGGCCTATTTTGCCACATTTAAAATACTCAGACTTAGTTTTGTCAAATGCTTTCTTTTTTATGGCACCTGACTTCTTTTGCAGCATCTTTCCAACAAACCTCTTCTTATTGAATTTTCTGACAAGCAAGACAATCATTTGCTCATCATCAAATTCAGTAAGATCTTCACAGTCTTCTTCCTCAGACAATTCTTCCATTTCATCATCAGCCTGTTGATCAGCTTGTGTGAACACATCACACACCTGACCAGCAGGTTGTCTCACGCTGGCCACTAAGGCAGCACCCCATATGGACATTTCGAAGGCATTTCTTTTCTATTGCCTTGATTGTTCATCATTTAGTAATGATCCATACAGAATTACAAGATCCATACCTTTGATGGTGCCTGAGTTTCTGAGGATAGTAGAAAAGTAATTCCATTCCTTAGGCAGAATGACCAAAAACTTGTTTACCAGAGTTAAACTCTCATTGGTGATCCCAACAACCTTGAGATCATTGATTAGAGCAGTGAATCTGGTATAAGTTTCAGTGAGAGACTCCTTTGGCTTTGCCAAGAAGAGTTCATACTGTCTAACAAGATTGTTGATCTATCCAGTGTGATAGTGGAACCATCATAGACGGTACACAAAGTATCCCACATCTCCTTTGCAATCTTCATTTTCTCAACCTGTTTGAACACATCATCAGGAAGAGAAATAACCAGGTTGTTCTTGGCCTTTGCATCAAGGGAAACCAGCCTTTTGTATTCATCAAACCATTGAGCTTTTGCCTTTTCAAAAGTCCTAATTTCAGGAACAGCTCCTTCAGCAGCAGGAGTGATAGTAGTAACAAAAGTTGACACATAGGGACCTTCCATTACTATCTCTATTAGTGGTACATCCAGATTCTCTAAATAGAGCATCATTCTGCACTTCCAACCAGAGAAGTTCTGATGATTAAACTTGGGGCGTTTTGCCATTGAACCGTTGTCATAGTAAGAGGAAGAGCTGACAACACTGTTGTCCATGGTGGGAAATAGGGAGAATGAGAGATCTAGAGTTAACACACAATCTATCTGCTCTGATACCAGTTGTAGGTCCCAAAAGGTTTCCCTAGTATGTTTCTCCAAGCTGTAGAGGGGGGTGAATACAACTACTTAAAATTCAACATACTTTTCTCAATGTTTGTGTATATTATCAACAAGTGTTAATTACAACAACCCTGAACAGCGTAGTGGTTCAAGCTGAGATGACAGATACAACAGATGTTTAACTAATCTAAGACACACTCAGACTAGATACAATGAATACACTCACTAAGATGAACTCACTGTTTACAAGACAGACAGACGGACAACTTAAACAAGAACAGCTTGGACACACTTTACTGTTTTATTCAAGCAGACTTGCATGCATGAAAACACACTTCTTTGCACGTCCTGAATATCACACTCTTGGCTATCTCACATTCCTTAGAAGCTTCCTTTTATACTCTCACTGAGAATCTCAGTGAAGCTTCCTCATTGGACATAAAGACAGTAAGATGTCTTTCCAAAAAGACAAAACAACTTTTCTGCACGTTTTGACAAAGCAGAATTGTCTTTACATTGCAGAATATTTTTCTTTTCCTTTTAGTCTCTGTTGTAGAAGGCTTTAACTAAAAGAAGAATGTCAACTTTAAACCTTTCATCTTCTGTTATGGCCATTTTGATATAATAAATGGTTTGTCACCCATTTCAAATATCTATTTTGTCCTCATGTAATAGAACAACGTAGGCAGTCTTTGCAGCTTCTGTTTTTTCACTTTGTCTTCAATTTTGTAAACTGATCTCTTGATCCAAGACAATACATGAGGACATGGAAACATATTCCAAAAAGGGTTTAGCCTGTTCACAAAGATCAGGTTCTGTTCATGAAGAACAAAACACTTAGAATTAATCCAAACTGCTCAACAGATTAGAGCAGTGTAGACAATTTATGTCCAGCCTGTTCAACAGAGTAGAACAGCTTGGACAATCTGCCTTAGTTGCAACAAATGCAACAGGGTAAACATATTTGACTAATATTGCAAATCACTTATTAGGTTTCAATAAGGCATTAACAGGCCTTAAATTATACCTTCAAGTGCATCAAACATGTTTGATTTATAATCTCTCCCTAAGATGTAGAATAGGTTTGACTGAGGCCTTTTTGTGCCTAACACCACTTAATGCCCCAAACTGATAACTGGCACTCCTTCCAGCTCCAAACCTGTCAAATAATGTTATTCAAAGCATTCATAAGCTTATAGTAGTATATTATAAGGTTTGGAAGTCATTTGAAGTGTTTAAGCGTTTTCGTTTTAAGTTTATGAATTTACCAACACCGTTGCGCCTTTTATTGCGTTTTATAGACTTTTTGGAGTTGATGATAATTTATGTATTATATAAGTATGAAATGACCCTATGAGGTTATAGTACCATTATAGGGCTTCACTACTACAAAATAAGCCTATTGCAATCTTTTACAAGCAACTTTTATATAATTAGTTGCTTTTGATTCTAAAGCAAGTTTAAAAAAAATAAAGGTTGCAAAAGAAGATCTAATGCAACCTTTACTTTAAAAAAGTTACAAACTTGATTGAAAATTGCAACATTTATAAGAAAGGTTGCATTTTTAACAGGTTAAAGTAACATTTTTTTTAAAGGTTGCATATATGTAAAGTAATTGCAACCTTTTTTTTTTAGAAACGTTACATCTAACATGATATTGTAAATTTTTTTTAATGTTATCTATAAATAAAAATATATAACTATTTTACATTGTCAACCTTTTCATTAGATTAATATTATTTATTGCTAATCTATTTAATCTAAATATTAATATAAATAATTTCATCATTAAAATATTATAATTATTTTATTTATATATAAGTGTTATTAAAAGAAAATTATAAATTTAACTCAGTAACCTATTGCATTTTGTAGATTCATCCTCAACAATTTACAAACTTTGAAATTTTTTTAAATTTTTAAAAAATATGAAAAGTAAACTGCTACAAGTAATTTCAACCTCAACTATTTCACTTTTCGTTTCTAACGTTCGCACATATCAGTAATTTTTAGATAAAAAAATAGTAAGGGGCTAACAACAAAAAAAGAAGTGCTGCCTCTCCAGGGACTCCTACTTCTTGCGTTGCCCTTTTCTACATGAAACCCTAGCCTCCGTGGTCGGCGTCGGCATTCACCCTCGCCGGCACCAGCGCCGTTCTCCCTCGCCGACAACTACGCTGTTCTCGTCTTGCCGCCGTTCATCTGGTTCGTATCCTCTCTTCTATTTCGATTTTTTTTTTGTTTTCAGAATCGATTTCGATGTTCTTTTTTGTTCTTAATCATCGATTTCGAAACCTCTTCCTGCGTTAAATCGATTTCGATGTTCTTTTTTTTCTTAATCATCGATTTGGAATCCTCTTCCTGCATGAAATCGATTTCGAATCCTCTTCCTGTGTGGAACCCTAGCCGCCGTTCATCTGGTCCCTTTTTGTTTTCTATTGTTCTTAAATCTGGTCCCTCTTTGTTCTTCATTAATTTCATGTTTAAGACACACACAACATACAAGCGATCCAAGGTTCTGGATTCGATTTTTTTTTGCTCAATTTCAAACTGTTCTTTTGCTCTAATATGTTTTTTTTTGCTCGAATCAAGTTAAGTAACCATCTTAAAATCGAATATGTTCTTTTTTGCTCGATTTCAACATTATTTTGGTTCTAAAAATCGATATATACTTGTAGTTCAGCTTTATTTTGTTTTTTTTTGCTCGATTTTAGGTTTAATTTTATCCTAACTATACTTGTTTATGTTTTGATTTCAGTCTCACTATTGTCAAGCATTCTTTGACAAACATTCTTGATTTGAGGTATGTGTTTGATACTTGAATATAGGAACATCATTTGATACTTGTATTTGATTTATTAATATAGCAAGTTCATTTGATTTGTGTATTTCATACTTGAATATAGCATGATATTGATGTATTTGCATTAGAAACTAATGGATGATTATGTGTTTATTATTAATATGAATTGTTATGTCATTTAATTTTGATTTTTATATAGCATGTTCATTTTCCATTCCAGCTTTAATAGGAGACATCTAAAGAGAATCATACATGTTAAACGTGAACTATCATAGCGCTTAAAAAGTATTAGTTCATCAATTGGGTTTACATGTTTTTTTTAATCAAGTGATTACCATTCATTAAAACCATTATCAAGGAAATGAACAAAGAGATCTTATATATCATGGTCGGTGGTACCGTTTGTGTAATGTAACTTTATATGGATTGTTGCTATGCTGTAGGTGGAAGGTTTACTGGAACTTTTTGAATGTGTATTGGACCTTCATTTGCAATTTTGCATGTATAATCGATCTAATATGTTAGTTATGGTTTTCAGGAAGAAGGCTGTGCATAAAACAACTACCACAAACGACAAAAGGCTGCAAAGCACAATGAAAAGAATAGGGTTAAATGCAATTCCACAAATTGAAGAAGTTAATATTTTCAAGGATGAGACGGTTATCCAATTCTTGAAACCCAAAGGTACTGGCCGATCTTGAAAGATAATTAAAATTTTGGGTTTATTTATGGCACACGTTTAATATTCTACTGCATTTTGTTTCAGTTCAAGCCTCAATTGGTGCCAACACATGGGCCGTTAGTGTTCTCCCCAAACAAAGAGTATGTTCCCCTTCTATTTGTGATATTCTATTCTGTGTTCATGTAATTTTTTGACACTATTGATTCCTCAATTTTTTGGTTCAGAATTGCAAGATATTCTTCCTGGCATTCTCAACCAATTGGGTAAGTGTAAACCTTTCATATGTTTTCACACAAATTTTTGTGTTGCAATTGAGGAAAGGAAAAAGTAAAACAAGTACATCAGCATATAACACCAATAAGTAAATATATACATGTATAAATCAAGTGTTGAATGAAGAAGATTTTTATGAATATCTGAGTGTGTGTGTGACTGTGTGTTTTGTGACAGAAGCAGCAATATTAATTGTCGAAATGTGTAGTGTAGGTATGTACAAGATATAATACAGATACGCCAATTTAGCTTTGATCTTATTGTTGCTAATGTACTTAGCCATCATCCCATTTTAATTATTGTTTGCTGCTGTCGAACACAAATGAATGATTATGAGAGGATGAGATTGTTGCTGAGTTACAAGATATGAAAGAAAATATTGAGAACCAGCGAGATAAATTAGTTGAAGATGCGATGAAGAAGCTTATGGAAAAATTGCATCTTCAAGTTCATGAGTTTCTAGCATGACTTATTTTCTATGTTTGGTTCAAGGTATGATATCATTACGATCATGACAAGTATAATTATCTCATCAATTTGATTATTTTGGTTTGAGTTACTTATTTATTATTGTTTGTGTGTAACACGAAATTTTGTTTTGGGATATCGATATATATATATACGAAGACCGATATTTTTTGGAGGATTTAGATAATTAACAATTATTATATGGAATATTGTGGCTTGAGATTATTGTGTAATTAGTGAAGTATTTTGATACTTTTTAATTATTGTAATCAACATTTTATGAATTGGTGATGTTTATTAATTATATTCGTGTATTATAAGGTTGTACTATTAATTTCATAAATGTTGCACTTAAAAATAAAAAAAAGTTGCATTTGAATGTAAAAAAAGGTTGTATTTGAGCATAAAAAGGTTGCATTTGAACATAAAAAGGTTGCATTTGAGGTTACATATAGTTGTATTTTAATGAGAAAAAGTTGCATTTGAAAATTAAAAAGGTTGCATTTAAGTTTGAAAAGGTTGTATTTGATGGAAAAAAAGGTTGCATTTGAGTGTGAAAAAAGTTGCATTTGGTTATAAAAAAGGTTGCATCTGAATATAAAAAAGTTGCATTCTAAAAAGGTTGCAATTCTATGATACATGCAACTCTTTCAAAAAAGGTTGCATATTCTACCTAAAAGGTTACTTTAGACCTAATGCAAGGGGACATAATGCAACTCTTGGTAAAAGGTTGCTTTAGGCATAATGCAACTTTTTGCAGGCCTAATGCAACATTTTGCCAATGTTACAATAGGCTCATTTTGTTGTAGTGCTTAAAGCAAGTATTTTGGGTGTACAGGGGCTAAACTCGACGAGTTAGAAGAGCTACTCGACAAGTTAACACACTGGAATCGAGTTTCGGTACCACCAGGCACTATACTCTGCGATTTCATAGAGGAACTCGGCGAGTTCCTCTGCCCTGCACTCTAGAACGACGTTTTTCTGTCCCCTGCTCGTCATTTTCCCCTTCAAACTCCATTTTTATCATTCTAAACACCCTAAAACTTCATTTTATGATATATGTGATGTATATAAACATATATGAACATTGTTCAATATCCATATCACAAGAATTCAATCACTTTAATCATCAATTCTTTGATGAACTCAACAATCACCAAAACCAAGTTTCAATTGGTTTCTTGTGCTATATCTTTAGAATTTAATCAAATGAATAGCTATCTATCTTTTAATTGTTTATGAGCATACTTATATAGTTCTTACTCAATTCCATGATATGAATAACCCATAAGAAGATGAGGAACATGATGCAACTATCATGCTCACTCTTAAAAGTATGTATAACTATACCTTGAGTTTGTTGTGATTAACTTGCATGAACATCTTCAATCTTCTGGCTAGAAATCGCAAGGGGTTTCGAGCCCTAGCTTCTCCTCTAAGTTAGTATGTGGGCAGGAGATTTTGAAGAGGAATTGAATATGATATAAGGGCCACGATTTGGGAAAGAAATAGCCCTCAATTGGTCAATTGTTGCACCTTGACCCCCTTTAAACCCATACTTTTCACTTAACCACCTTCAAGTCTCCATACATGCATACTCACTTATACAAAGGTTTGGGAATCTTGTACCCAAGGTATAGATTAGATTTGCATATTTGATAACATGGAGAGCAAGTGGGGAAGCACATAGTACTAGTGGTTAAAGCTTGGGCCAAAATTTTAAATTTAATCATAATCAAACATAAAGAGTCAATTCATTTAGAAATTTAATAGATTGAATTAGTATCTTTATTGTGATGGTATTATAACAACGTATGAGTTCAACTAACTCAAATACATGTAAGTCTCGCTTATCTATCTATATTTTTTTGTAAATAACGTTAATATACATTTTCCCTTTAAATGATTATAAAAATCAATTCTTACATATCGATTACCATAATTAATTCACCACATTATCGGTGAAGTGTATAATTAGTAGTTTAATTATTATTTTAAATTTGAGGATGTAACCCTTAAATAGTTATTGTTTATTTGACCGACGCTATCTCATCTCAGGCATGTCGTTCTTTCCCCTCTCTTTGTGTCTATTGATTTGTATATTTAACTTTCATTCTCTCTTGATTCAAGTTTGATTTTAAGTAATCTCTAAGATTTTATAGGAAAAAAGCATGTTCTTCTTCTATTGATACACTCTCTGGTCTCTCAATACTATCTTGAAGTCTCGATTAAGCTTAGACGGGTTTTAAAGTCTCGATTTAAGGTAAGCACTACAATATTTATGGTTGATTTAGTTTCTTAGAATTTTTACTACAGAATGTCGAATCTGGGCCAGTTTTCGTTTTGGCAATTTGGCAAAGAACACCATTTGTAGAGTGAAGCACAACGTTGTTAGATCTTTGGAGTGTGCATCGGAAAATCTATATGCTAATAACATATAGATTTAAGCCATAGTGTTCCGGTGGGTATTCGTCCTATTTAGAACCGAAGCTAAAGCATACTGTTAATTTATAGCAAGTACATGTCTTATATATGTCACATTTGCTTGAAAGATATAACTGTATATGTATCTCTATGTGTGTGTCTATGTATTTCATGTTCTCTTGAATCCTTTTGCTTTTTTCTTTTAATATTGCATATGGGATCTTCCTTTTCCTATTCTATTTTCACTTATTTTATCAGTATGGCTTGTTTAGTTTGCTCCAAAAATAGTGGATGACCTATTTTTTTAATTAATGTGCTTGGTATAATAATATCTGTTATCTTAACCCACTCACCATTACTGTGTTACGAAACCGATTTTGGACAAATATATGAGAGGTATTTATTACTGTGTAGACCAAAGTGGTCTGCTTCTTTACTTGTATCTTCTGATGGACCCGTTAGAGCTATGGCTTATCGTTTGCTTCATGTGGTTAGTATGTTATTCTCTTGGCACTTGTTAATGGAAGTTGTGGTTGGGCTTTATGTCTCATGAATTGTACGGTGACTAATTTATACGTCAGGTCATGGGGGACAGGTCAGCGAACATACGGTGTTGAGATGTGACAACTGGGCAATCTTCCTCTTTCAACACTCACCGTGAAGGCATTCGGAGAATCAAGTTCTCACGTGTTGTTCCTGGAGGCCGTAGTAGTTGTGGACGTCTTGTTGAAAATAATGACAAAAACAGATAAGTATAGGACTTATTATGTTACTAGTTTAAAATATGTTATCAATTATGTAAATTAGAATAGTTTAGGGACTAAATAGTACTAAACAAATATTGAAGGGTTGCGTCTATTTGAAACAACACAACCATTCATGAAAGGTCACCACGAACCATTGTATGGTTCACACACACCTTTTCAGTTAGTATTAATAGAAACCAATGTTCAAGGTTTCAAAGTGTGTATTTCAAGATTGTTTCAATAAGTGTGTAAATTTCAAAGATTGTTAATAAAGATTATAGTTTGATATTCCTAAACCTGTGAAAATATTTGAGTTTTATCCAACAGTAGTATCAGAGCCAAAGGTTTCAAGGCTTCATCATCTACCAACAACAAGGAATTCAAGGCAGCATAAACATTCTGAGAAAAACACCAGAAGGTGTTGATTTTATAAATCATCGTCATTTTGGGAATTCAGTGATTGAAATCACCAACGATACAGGGCGGCCAAACACAGGAATTGTTCTACCACAACACCCCGACACCGACTCATCAAGAATTTTTCCCGAGATTTCAGATTAGAAATTAAAATCAGATTACCAACAGTAGGCAACCCCACAGAACCGAAGGCAACAAGTGCAAGACGCAGGGATCATCAAAATTCAGAAAAGCATTAAGCCCCTACCGTATTCATATATAGTAAACCCTAGAAATCACATAGCTATTGTACCATACTGAATCGAAGGAAACAAGAAATCAGAAAGATAGAACCTGATTCCAAAGACACCACCGTAGAAAAATCCATAGATTTAGTGCCACACCCATAAGTGAAACACCCACGGACAGAACACAACCAATCATCGCCAACCACCACCGTGAAACCACCAGCGCCACCATTGAAACCATAGTTAGCGACTTTGAAGGCACTGATTAGGAATAAGGCAACAATTGGAAATTTAGAGTTAGTAAACCAGTAAACTCTCGTATAAGAACACTCGTTAAAAAGAAGCCATCAAACAAATCAGAAGTGTAACATTCTCAGATTTAAATTACTGTAATTGAGGTTTAATTAGATGAATTTTTTTTAATTAATGTAATTTAAGTTGAATTATGAATGTTGGTACGAAAGTTGGATTGATTATAAAATTGGTTGTATCAATTAGAAATTGAGGAATTTCAATTTATTTAAGTGGACATAATTATTAATAATTATTAAGGATAATAAAATAAAGATATAACTTTATCTTATAAAATCAGTAATTAATGGAACCGGATAAGTAGAGAGACTAAATATGCCAAAAGCTGAAAATGTGGAATAAAAAGGGGTGAGAGTCTTTCATTTGAACAAAGTCACTCTCTCTCTCACTAAAATCCATCTCTCTCTAAAACCATAAGAGATCATCAAATCGTGATTTTTGGAAGCTGAAAATTTGGATTCAAGTACAAGGAAGGATTTATAAACACTGCAATTGAAGATTTGTGGTAAGAAATCCTTTAAATTCGAATTTGGGAACATTTTTGGTTCGGTTTTTATAAGAACCGAAACTTAGATTTGGTGTTGCAAATATGAATGCATGTGTTATATTCTTGAGGATTCGTTAAAATCTAGTGTATAAGATGCTATGTATTAAATTTCAGCTCCTGATTCGAACTATAAGTATGATTTTTGGATATTTGTGTGTGTTTTAGTGTGTGTGTTCGATGGGAGTACAAAAGTGGACAAAAAAGTGTTCAATTTGGTATATAAAAGTGTTAATATTAGTGTTAAAAGTGTTGAAAATAGATGTATTTTAGTTGGTATAAGTTATTTCATGTATTGAATTAGTACAAAAATGATGGGATTAAATCTGAAATTTGACAAAAACTGCACAAGTTCGAATGAGGTAGGTCCGAATTCAGATCCGAGATGAACTCAGATGATCCGAATTCGGATGGGTCCGAACTGTTGATATTCAAAAATAACAAAATAATTTCTATGTGTTGAAAATCCGGTTGAGGTCCGAATTCGGTTGGGGACCGAATTCGGATGGGATTCGAACTTATATGTAATTCGACATTGTATTGGTCCGAACTTGTAAAGTGATCCGAATTTGTCAAGGGTTCGAACATAATCGGGTCCGAACTCGACTGTGATCCGAACTTAAAGGTGGTTCGAACTTGCACGGGACCAAATTAGGATTAATAAGGGGTCCGAATTGGGGGTCCGAATTTGGGTGAGATCCGAATTCGGACATGGATCCGAATTTAGGGTCAAATATTGCAAAACTTATAAAATTAAGTTTTATGAAATTAAAAAAAGTTATTGACACAATGTGTTGTTACAACTGACTTAACAGGTCCCTTGTGGTGTTGTTTAACCCACAGTGGGGTACTTTGTGGATCCGGTTGAAATCCTGAGGAGAAATAAAATTAACTTGAAGTTTAATAACGCACCCACTGTGAGTACCTTTGATTTTTAACATGTCTGCATCTGCTTTATGTTTGCTTTGCCTGCTGAGGCATGTTGTTTCGTTTTCATTTGGCACTCTACTAACTTGCGTATATATATTGATGCACATTCATACTTGTTGCATGACCGTTCATTTGTTGTGCATCCTATTGATGGACCTGCGGGGTCGCATCTGTACTCTGATGTTACTGTGCTATATGACCAAGAGTTTGACACCTCTATGGTCAGGATAGACAGTAAGTCATCCCCGATGTTATGTCTGCCTCAGATGGTTGGTTTTCCTTATGCTGAGTGTCAACTCGAAGGAGCTGCGGCTCGGGTTTGCGTACTTTGAGTACGTGTGGAGTATACGGTATGTGTTATCGCGGTTTCTCTGGGTGGCATCATAAGGATTTGCAGAATGTGTAAAATCATTTGGTATTCACTAAGCATTCGCTTATCCCTCAGTTGTTGACTTTTTACAGGAAAAGGAAAATCTGCTACGGGACCTTCTAGCTAGGTCGTTTGTTCAAGTGATTGAAGATATCTACTGTGTATCTTGGTAACAAATCTATGGGGATTATTCTTGAAAAAAATTTGTGATGATGTAATACTTTGAGTATGTAGACTTAGACATGTAACCTTGTAGCACCGTAGGGTGTTTGACAAATTTGTATTGTTTTATTTATGTACTTTAATGCTTCCGCACTTTAATTAAGTTATTAGATCATTATGTAATTGTATGTTGGTGATTAATCCTGAGTGTATTTTTAATGGTGGTTAATGTGGCAAGGGTGTCACAAGAAGGGTTTTTGCGATTTAGTAGAAAAGAACAAAGCACCGATTCTGGTATAAACCCTTCGATTCGCAAAAGAGGATAAGAACACCGGTTGAGAGAACCAGCCCCAACGTTTCATAAAGATACGTTTCACAAAGCACTGGAGCAGTCAAAGAAAAAACGCAAGGGAATAAGGCAAGCAGAAGCATCCCAAGCCCGTGTAGCCCTCAAAGATCCAAAGCCGGAACCGATACAACTAATAGCCCAAACACCCAACAAAGGTTAGGTATTAAATTCTTAATACCTTGTTTTATTTTATTTTAGAAAATAAAACTGGATAAAAATCTTTAAGATTAATTTTATTATAACGTAACTTATAAGAAAATTAAATTTCAGAAAATAAATTATAACGTAACTTTTAATTTGTTATTGATTTTTAAAATATTATAACGTAACTTTATAATTTTTTTTAAGTATATGTGAAGATTAACACATATACAAGTGTTTTTAAGTTTTTTTAAGTGTACAAGTGTTTTTAAGTTTTATGTGTGTGTGAGGATTGAAGCACATACAAGTGTTTTTATAATTTTTTTTAGTATATGTGAGGTTTAACACATATACAAGTTTTAAGTGTTTGGTATGTGTAAGGTTTGATACACATACAAGTTTTATAAGGTTTTTAGTATACGTGAGGTTTAACACATATACAAGTTTTAAGTGTTTCGTATGTGTAAGGTTTGACACACATATAAGTTTTATAAGGTTTTGAGTATATGTGAGGATTAACACATATACAAGTTTTTAAGTTTTGAGTATGTGTAAGGATTGACACACATAAAAGTTTATTAATTTTTAAGTTTCATTTCAAGTTTTAGGTTTAATAAAAGTTGAGAGTCTAAATTTTTAAAGCTTTAAGGTTTTTTAGATTCAAAGTATTTACAGTTTTATAAGGATTAAAGTTTGTGAAGGTATTAGTGTTCAAAGTTCTAAAATTTTATAAAAGTTTAAGTTTTTTTTTAAGAAAAAGATTATGGCAGGATATTATCCAAAATGTGATAAAAGTATTCAAATTAAGGATCGAGGACCCTTAACCGTTTTCAATGTCCCTTGTTAAAATCAACAAATTATACCATATGGTCCATTAGAATGAGAACCATACTACAAGCAGATAGTCTTTGGGATATGGTTGAACCTACTACTCAAACTCAACCGGACGATAAAAGAGACAAAACTACGATTGCATATCTCTTTCAAGAATTACCTAAAGATCAAATATTACAAGTGGCAATTTGCAAAACTGTAAAAAAAAATGTGGGATACATTGAAGATTAGAAATATCGGTATAGATCAAGTATAAAAGGCAAGACTACAAACCCTTAGATCAGAATTTGAAGCACTACAAATGGAGGAAGAAGAGTCTATTGATTCATTCACCACAAAATTGACAAGTATTATCTCAAGAATAACTAGCCTTGGAACAACGATTGATAACCAAACCCTTGTGCGTAAAATCATAAATTCCATACCAGAAAAGTTTATACAAATTGTTGCAACAATCGAACAATTCACAGATCTAGACACAATGACACTGGATGAGACTATTGCGAGATTAAAAACGTTTGAAGAAAGGGTGAAATTCAAAAAAAAAAAAAACAAACTTTCTGGAAGTCTAGACAAACTCTTGTTGACACACGACAACAATTGTGGTCGTGGACATCACTACAACAATCAAAAGCAAGGAAAATACATTCCATCACATATTCAAAGTCATGGAAAAGAAGAAAAACCCAAGTTCAAGGATTATAATGAAATGAAGATATCACAAGAGATTTCAGCAAAATAAAATTCTACAACTGCAATAAATATGGACACTATGCCTCATATTGCCGTGAAGGAACTCGAAGATTTCAAAGACTAGAAGAGAAGAATTTGACTGAAGAAGATTTGGAACCAATTCTTTTATTTGCAAGTTCAAGTTTACAAGATTTTAAAGATGATGAAGAAGTACAAGAAGAAGAAGAAAAAGAAGGAATCAACACCAAGTAAGATTGTTCAAGGAATTACTATTTTTGTCATTAGGGGGGAAATGTTGGAAATAATGTGAAAAACAGATAAGTATAGGACTTATTATGTTGGTAGTTTAAAGTATGTTATCAATTATGTAATTTAGAATAGTTTTAGGGACTAGATAGTACTAAACATATATTGAAGGGTTGCGTCTCTTTGAAACTACGCAATCATTCACGAAAGGTCACCACGAACCATTGTGATGGTTCACACACACCTTTTCACTTAGTATTAATGGAAACCAATGTTCAAGGTTTCAAAGTGTGTATTTCAAGATTGTTTCAATAAGTGTGTAAATTTCAAAGATTGTTAATAAAGATTACAGTTCGCTATTCCTAAACCTGTGAAAATATTTGAGTTTTATCCAACACGTAATGTTGTATTGTTTAATGACAATACATTTGTTGTATTTGATCTTGTATGTGAGAGAATTAGCATGACTTGATGAGTTGATTCTTCTCCCCAGCCACCAGAGAAGGGGGTGTGTTTAAAAAGTAAATAACACTTAAAAACGAAGATTGAAATTTAAAGTTTTTTCTTTTGCAGGATTCACCAGATCCGTTGGCCAACTCCCTACTACAACCTCAATTTCCAGGAACCCTTGTGTTGGAACTCGATTGGTTGTGCGAACTGATAAAAATGATTCGTTAGAATTATGTATTACTGGAGCAGATAGTAGCTTTCGACTTGTCGAGGTTAACTTGTATGTATGATACTTTATTTACCTTGCTTAACAACTTTAAACAATTTTCATTTGAACTATATCTATTGTGCAGGTGGAGTTTTGCAATATGTTATTATATGTGCTAGGTAGAATTTTTGGTTTTTCTGCAGTGACAAAAGAATTGGTTATGGAGCACAATCTGTATCCAAGAAGGAGCGGTGTCGGCCAATGCCTTTATGTTCTCCTATTTTACTTCCAATAGCACATGACTTGGTAAGCATGACTTCAGTATTTAAAAAAACATTATATTTTCCTATAGGGCAAGCCTTGGACTCTTGGAGTAATTGATAATGTAACTCCGACGGAAACGTAGGGGTTTGAGACATGGCTTCTGATATAAGTTGTAAATATAAGTTGAAACCAAATCTCATTTACTGTTTCGTACTTTGTAGACGAGAGAGGACTGATAGTAGATGAAAATGAATTCAGCCCAGATTGAAAGGTTAGTTGATAAATAGTGTTTGCATCTTCTTATTTATGTATTTGTAGTGTTTCAAAATTTCTTAGAAAATAGGTCCAAAAGGACCATAACAATTACAATTTCTTCTTATTTCTGTATTTGTAAGATTTGAATTCTTTTGTAGCAATGGTTTATTATCATATTCTAGATTTTTGGAAAGTTATGCAAAATCATGTTATAATTTGAGCATTTAGTTGGAAATAAATGGCTATATAATACTTGGTGTTGGTGCTACTAAATGGCTATATAGAACACACATATTTTGCTGCTACTAAATGGTTGTATAATACACACAATGCACACTCTGTTTCCGATCCTAATACACACACTTTGCACTCATATTTTGCTACTAATAAATATAGGACACACACACACACACACACACATGTCTAAAAGGCCACTAGTTTGTTAGATTATAAATTTCGATCATGTGGAATTTTATTTTGTAGTAGTTAGTTTAATATATTTTCATGTAATTTGTTTTCAAGTAATTTATTTACTTGGTAATTTATTTATTGCATTTTAAAGTTGAGGGGTGTAGAATGTAAATCCCTCAAAGTTAGATTTAATATTTAAGGGAAACCCTCCTATGTTTGCCACAAGTTGGCCTCATTTCACAAAACAATATACGGCCGCCACATTTTCTTTTCCATTCTCTCTCGATATTTGTTCATCTTTAATTGAGTGTTTCATTCTTATTTGATCGAATATTGTGATTGATTATTATTGTGAGTGCTGTATCATTTGGGACGATTCTTCACTTGGTATCAGCGGAAGCGGATTCCAACTGATTCTCATCGGTGTTCTTCGTGTTCTTCGAAAAATTCTGCGGTTTTGCTCTTAATCCTCTTTAAATATTCTGTTTTTGCGTGGTTTTCTATTCCATAATCATAAGGAATTAATCATGTATTGATTTCGAGCATTTCTTGTTCAATCATTACAAGCTTTTATTGTTTAATTGGTGAAATTATTAATCGATATTTTAAGTTTTATTCTCGGTTTTTGCTCGAAAAATCCATATTTTTAAGTGTTTTGGTTACTTGTTCTTAATAAAACTTGTTTCTAAATTCTAACCAAACATTTAGAAATTATTTCTAGTCTTTCAATCGTACTTTTATTAATTTTGAAAAACTGGAATTTAATTAACAATTTCAAAATCGGACCAACTCGGATCCCATCTTGGAGCAAATCCCGGATCAACTAGGATCCATTTTTAACCTAATTCGTACCAAATCTCGGATCCCATCTGAAATACTGATCATCCGAAAATTAGCTTAGACATTTTTCGCGTCTCCTAAATTACTTGTTCTTCATTTTTAAATTTTTTCAAATTTAACTTGGATCAACCGAAATTCGGATCACCAACCGAATTCGGATCATCTACGTTCCATTCATCACTTTGACTTGAACCATCCGAGTTACCCGAATTCGGATTATCCGAAACACTGTTCACACCCGAGTTTCGACCATCAGAATATTGGATCATCACCCGAGTTAAGCCACTCGAGATACTGTTCATCACCAGAGTTATAATCATCCAAGTTTTTGTTCACCATCCGAGTTTCAAACCACCCGAGTTTCAAACCACCCGAGTTACTGTTCATCACCCGAATTCGGACCATCCGAATTTAGGTTCCATCCCATCTGAGTTTCGGTTCCTTCAACCGAAAAGTCAGTTTCCACTTCCTAGTATCCTAAGTTCATAATCAGCGCTCAACACATCATGTCTCGCGAAGCTCTTGTCCTTGGATCAGAGAACAGACCACCCGTTCTCTATCCAGATGAATACGAACAATGGAAGATTAGAGAGATGATAGGTAGATGATAGGTCCCATGATGAATGGAGGAGAAATGATCGAGATGACAGGAGATATGATGACAGGAGAGACAGACGAGATGATAGGAGAGATAGACGTGATGATCGAAGGGATTATCGAGATGATCACCGCTATGAAAGGCGTGACGATAGACGAGATGACAGGCGGGAGTATAATCATCGTGATGATAGCCGGGAACCCTGCCGAGCTGACAAAAGGCCAGTTGAAAGAAGAGAGGACAGGCCTAGAACTGATGAGCCTAAAGCAGCTGATGAACGACTCTGCTATAAATGTGGGAAGCCGGGTCACTTTGCTTGAGAATGCAAAAACCAATTCGAGCGTGACATAGGCTATTATGAGAGAAAGCTTGAGGCCCTGAAAAAGAGATCTAATGCAATTGCCCTGGTAGCACAAGAAGACTATTGGGTTGATGATGAATCTGATGAAGAAGATGATAGGGGCAGAAACTGTTATATGGTTGACAGAGTTGGACTGGCTGATTATGCAACTTCTTCCGCTTCCGAATCAGACACGACTGTGGAGGGGGAGAATATGAAAGATCCAATAGCCTGTCTAATGGCCAAGTCCGGGGAATCAGAGTGCTCTACATCAGATTCAGAGACAAATGAAGTACATTCCTTTTATGTTCGTAGGTCTGTAAGTAATATATCTGTAAAGAATGAATGTAACTTGCACACAAAAATACTTGAGCTAGAAGCAATGTATAATGCTAAAAACGAAAAGTGTGTCAAGGCTGAACATCTAGCCCAATCCTTAAAAGAAACATCTGACAAATATGAAAAGAATTGGCTAAACGATCATGAGTTGTTAAAGAAAATGTTAATTGAAAAAGTAGATGCTGAGGATAGGAACATTTACCTTAAGAGTTGTATGGATACAATCACTGAGGAAATGAGTTCCTTGGAGTCTGAAATGTATGTTCTTTCAAAACGCTTAAAGTCCGTAAGCATGGAAAACTTAGACAATATTGGTAAATACAAAATGATTGAAGAAGAGATAATAGGTTTGTACTCACGGATAAAAACCCTAGATGATGAATTTCTAAAACGGGGTCAAACTGCACAAACTATACATCTAAATCAACCTAAAGAAACTAGGTTTTATCATTCCAAACAAGGAATTGGTTTTAAAAATCCTAAGTATTTCGAAAATGTTCGATTAGTTTTACCTATTTTTTTTATTTAAGGTATATGGGTGTTGGGTTTAAGTCTTTCTTTTTCGATTCATCGAAAGAAGTCTTAACTTAAGAGGATGAGAAACTAAGTGAAAATAAAGAAAAGGAAATTTCTTATAATTATGATGAACTAAATGAGAGTTATCCTTATAGAGTACCTACTCTAGATGAGGACTTCTTGTCTAGCTATTCATCAGCTGAAATGAATGCCGAACCTATCAAACCAATCCCTCATCCTTATGTTCTTACAAAAGTTCTTCAACACAAAATAAGTGTTTTAGAAAAGGACTTAAGGACAGCTTGAAAGAAAGCTCTTGATTATCAAGAAGCTCTTCTCAAGAGCGAGGAAAAATTGGTAAGACAAAGTTTTGAACAAAATGTAGAATGAATCATCTACAAAGAAAAGTTTGACATAGTTTCAGAAAGATAAAATTCCCACTTAAAAGATTCAAAAGTTTTTGTAGGTCCCAAAAGGTTTCCCAAGTATGTTGCTGTAAGCTGTAGAGCGGGGGGGGGGGGGGGGGGGGGGGGGGGGGGGGGGCTGAATACAGTTATTTAAAATTTCAACACACTTTCTCAATGTTTATATGTATATATTAACAAGTGTTAATTACAAACAAGTTTGAATTGCGAAATGGTTCAAACACAGATGATAGAAACAACAGATGTACAACTAATCTAAGACTCACTCAGACTAGTTTCATTGAATTCACTCACTAAGATGCACTCACTATTTTACAAGACACAAATGACCAACTTGAATAAAAACAACTTGGACACACTATAACTATTCTTTTCTAAGTTGAACAGCAGAACTTGCATGCATGAAAATACAATTCTTTTTGCACGTTCTGGACTTGTGGATTTCTCTCTTGGTTTTTCTCTCATTCCTTAGAAGCTTCCTTTTATACTCACTCAGAGAATCCCAATGAAACTTCCTCATTGGTTGCAGAGATAGTGGAGAGCATTTACAAAATGATAAGACTGCTTTTCTGCACATTATGACAAAACAAATTTGTCCCTATGTAGCAGAATCTTTGTCTTTTCCTTTTTGTCTCTGTTGCATGCTGCTTTACCTTTAAGAAGAATGACAACTTTAATTCTTTCCTCTTCATGTATAGCTATTTTGATATAAGAAATGGTCTGTCACCCATTTCGAATATCCTCTTTGTCTTCATGTATCAAAACAGCTTAGGCAGTGAAAGCAGTTTATGATTTTCCTTGTCTTCGACTTATAAACTGATCTTCTCGTCCAAGACTTCACATGATGACATGGAAACAAATTCCATAAAGTATATAACCTGTCAGGTTCTGTTCACAAAGAACAGAATACTTCTCTTGGGTCTAAGCTGTTCAACAGATATAAACAGCGTAGGCAGTTTATGCCAAACCTTTCCAACAATTTAGGACACTTGGGCAATCTGCCAAGTTACAACTGATGTAACAGGGTGAGCAGCTTTGGGCTTATATTGCAAATCACTTATCAGGTTTCAATAAGGCATTAAGAGGCCTTAAAATTATACCCTTAAGTGTATCAAACAGGTTTGATTGAAAATCTCCCCCAATGATACAGAACAGGTTTGATTGAGGCCTTTTTGTGCCTAACAGTTTTTAATCCTACCAAAGTCCCACTTGCATTATTAGACAAAGGTAAAGCTAAGATTGAGGTTTTATCTGTCATTTTTAAAGGTGAGTGTTCAAAAACTTTAAAAGCTGAGGTTTCAAAGAAGACTCAGAGTCAATCAAAGTCTCCCAAGAAACCCACTCACCAAGGAAATTTCTCTAAGTCTAAGTCTTCCAAACGTACTGACTCTCATCGGTTTGTTCCTATAGATCATGTGAGAATAGTTCCAAAAACAATGATGCAATATTTATGAAGTTTTTTTTCTGAAGAATGCTAAAAATGCCAAGTGATTTTGTTCCTAGAGATAGGATGAATTTAATCTCTGAAAACAATGTTTGTGATGTTGTAACAGATTCTGTATTGTGTTTGAAGTATTCTTTTGCGGATTTGTTTAATTTATGTCCAACAAGCTTTAGACGTCAAGTGCCTGAGATGAATAAATTCGTACCTTATCCGGCAAAAAGAATTCGTAAAAAGAAAATAAAAACAGTGCATCATTGGCCACAAGAAAACTTGATACTTTTCTTTTGCCTAGGCCCAAACCAAAAGCAAATGTAAATTAGGTTTCAAGACGTCCAAAACCAAAGGCAATTTCATCGCCTAAGGTTCCAAAGCCGGTTGGGTCAAAAAATAAATGTATTTCAAAAGGCTCTGCATGTAGTCCAAACAAAACTGCAATATGGGTTCCTAAGACCTTAAATGTGCCATATACATCTGGAACATCTAACCCAAAAGGACCCATTTTTAAGATGGTGTAACATCCACATTTCTCGCACAAATGCCACGTCAATATATAATCATAAGTGGCAACATCGCAAGCATCTCATAATGCACATGTCATAAGATTAACTGAAAACCACTATTAATTAAAAAAATTTGATACAGAAGTCGTCATAACATGTCACATGTTGATCACTAACTACCATACATCACAACTGATAGCTAACATACAATGATCAGATACAAAACACAGATAACAGTCCTCGACATCTATTATCAGAAGATAACAAGCACCCACACAAACTCTGATCTACCCCGGTCCCTACTTCGATGGCTGCTGCTGAGATCCCACAGTATGACTGCCTGAGACACGAAAGACTCGAAAACATAAGCTAGGAAGCTCGTGAGTATGCGAGCGTTAGACTCTGCAGATAACAACAGATAACATACACAACACATATAACTCAATACACATAACACAGGCTCAGTGCACACACATATCTCTGCTCAAAAGGGGACGCCGTTCCCCAGCTAATAGGCCGCACACAGCAGCGGTTAGCTCACAATAGGCACAGGAGCGACCTGGTGATAAACACTGCTGTATATATACAGTCTCATGCTTCGCGACTGGTTAAGGACAGTCAGCCTGAGCGACCACATATCGCGGACACCTGCACTCAGACACATATAACACGTATAGGGTAGAGGAAATCATACCTGCATCGTATCTCTGTCTCATACACACATATCATAACACATAATTGACTCATAAAAGTTTACTCGCGTTTTGAAAGAACACGAGTACTCACCAATCACCCAAATCACGGCAGTCCAAAATTCTATCGCGGATCGGTACGCGGTCTGCTCGAACCTGTAACTTAACGGATCCCAAATATTAACGCAAACTCAATGGGTAGACAACATAACCCTAACATAATCGTCATAAGTGAACTCGACTCAAAACACGGCCCCAAACCAGCAACCGACGCCCAAAAACCCACCAGACCAGCCGCCGCATCGCGGCCTACGATCAGGCAACGCGGTCGCGCTCACGCATCTGCAGGTCTGTGCAACTTGCAAAAATGGCAGAATCCAGGGGTTTTAAGCCCCATTACCGATTTCCAGCTACCAACATATACAAAACCCATATATTTGACAACCCATACAACTTCAGAATCAAAACCCTCAAATTTAACAACATTTACCTACGAATTTAACCCACCAAAATCAAGCTCCTTACCTCTAGATCTTCAAGAACACAAAGGTGATGAAGGTGATGTTCAATCCTTCGCAAACCAACTCAATTTTTGATAATCTCTTGCTGCTCCAGAATCACATGCACACACACACACACACACACACACACACTATTTTCTGATTTTGCTAAAAGAGGAAAGAAAGGAACACAAGGTCAAGGGAGTACGTGCATATACACTTTCCTTATATAGAAAGTCCCGGACCCGATAAATCCGAACCCGATACCACTTTTTCACAATTAATATCATTTTGACCCAATTAAATCCACGATCTCATAAATAGTAATAATCCACTAATTATTATTCCGGAGACATGTATCACTCGGTCTCGACACGTTTAATCCACGAAACAGAATTCAATTGGAACAACGCAATAATATTAAATATAAGAGCCAATAAATTAAATCCACGTACCAGGCTCAAATTCGTGATGTTACAAATCCTCATCTCTTAATAAGATTCCATCCCGGAATCTAGCTCGACGACTGAAACAGCTGTGGATATCGACTCTTCATATCGGCCTCGGCCTCCCAGGTAGCGATAGTACCCTTATGATGTTTCCACTGAACGAGTACTAACGCGATGTCTTTATTCCGCAACCTCTTCACCTTACGGTCAGTAATTGCTCGAGCTGCTCGACATATCGCAAATGGTCGTCTACGATGATCTCAGATACCGACACGTACTGATCGTCTTTGGCCAGACACTTCCTCAGGTGACTCACATGGAACGTGTCATGGGCTCCGGACAACTCAGGAGGCAGTGTCAGTCTATACGCCTGATCTCGGACTCTGGCTATAATCTCAAACAGGCTGATGTACCGCGGATTCAGCTTACCTCGATGTCTGAATCTTCCACGGTGATACTTTCAGCATAACACAGTCTCCAACACTGAAATCGAGCTCAGTCAGACGACGGTCGACATAACTCTTCTGCCGGCTCTGCGCTACTCTCATATGCTCACGGATAACCGCTACCTTGTCGCTCGTCTCCTGTAACGACTCGGGCCTGCTGATGGGTCGCTCGCCGACCTCGCCCCAACACACAGGGGTCAGACCCTTACGCCCGTAAAGTGCCTCAAACGGAGCCCTCTTGATGGAGGTCTGGTTGCTGTTGTTGTACACAAACTCAACCAACGACAAGTGAACGTCCCAACTACCACTGAAATCAATCGCACATGCTCGGAGCATATCCTCGAGAGTCTGATTCATCCGCTCTGTCTGCCTGTCTGTCTGAGGTCTGTACGTTGTGCTCAACTGAACTCTCGTCCCCAACTCGTGCTGAAAGCTCTGCCAGAATCTCGAAGTAAACCGCGTATCTCTATCAGACGTGATCGACATCGGAACACCGTGCCTCGAAACCACTTCATTAATATACAACCGAGCTAACTGATCCATAGTAATGGTGCCTCGAACCGCTAGAAAATGATCACTCTTCGTCAACCGATCTACTATCACCCAGATCATGTCGTTGCCTCGAACCGTGCGTGGAAGTCTAACGATAAAATCAATCGTGATATGATACCACCTCTACTCGGGGATCTCCAGAGGCTGCAGATGCCCGTGAGGATTTTGATGCTCGGCCTTAACGCGCAGACAAGTCATGCACTCCTCGACATACCGGCCCACATCTCTCTTCATCCCATGCCACCAGTAAAACTCGCGCAGATCTCCATACATCTTGGTGCTCCCAGGGTGGATAGACAGCCTCGATCGGTGTGACTCGTCTAGTATCAACTGCCGAAGATTACCAACCCTCGGAACCCAAACTCGGTCGTGAAACACATATAATCCTTTGCCATCTCTGCTCAAAACATCAAGCTGTCCAGTAAGCCGCTCTCTTCACATTCTCTGCCCGAAGACCCTCTAACTGCGCAAGTCTCAAACTCATCACAAGGGTCGAAGTGACCTCGAGCCTTGCTGCTCGGGAGACCACTGTCTGGCCGCACGCCTTTCGGCTCAGCGCACCGGCCACCACATTGGCCCTACCCGGATGGTACTGAATCTCGCAGTCGTAGTCCTTCAGTAGCTCTAAACTGCGCCGCTGTCTCATATTCAGCTCTTTCTGACTGAACAGATATTGAAGACTCTTTTGATCGGTGTATACCATAAACCGCGAACCATACAAATAATGACGCCATATCTTTAACGCAAACACTATCGCGTGTAACTCGAGATCATGCACGGTATGGTTCTCCTCGTAGGTCTTCAGCTGTCGCGACGCATACGCTATCACCTTGCCTCGCTACATCAGGACACAACCCAAACCAGTACCCGACGCATCACAATAGACCACGAAATCCTCTGTACCCTCGGGCAACGCTAATACTGGAGCCTGACATAACCAGGATTTCAACTCTCTGAATGCCGAATCCTGCTCATCGGACCACACAAAAGGAACGGACTGCCGTGTCAATCTCGTCAACGGCATGGCAATCCTCGAGAAGTCCTGAATGTAGCGGCGGTAGTACCCGGCTAATCCCAGAAAGCTGCGGATCTCAGGCACGGTCCTCGGTGGCTCCCAACTCATCACAACCTCTATCTTCGCCGGATCCACCAAAATACCCCCGGCGCTCACAACATGCCCCAGAAACTGGACCTTGCACAACCAGAACTCGCACTTGGAGAACTTTGCATACAGTCTATCCTTTCGCAGCACGGTTAACACCTCTCGCAAGTGGTGCTCGTGGTCCTCGACACTCCTCGAATAGATCCGGATGTCGTCGATGAACACTATCACGAACCGATCCAACATAGATCTACACACCCTGTTCATCAAATCCATGAAAGCCATGGGTGCGTTAGTCAGTCCGAAGGGCATAACGAGGAACTCATAATGGCCGTATCTTGTCCGAAACGCAGTCTTCGGAACATCCTCGTCTGTGACTCTCAGCTGATGATACCCTGATCTCAAGTTTATCATCGAAAAGAAACTCGAACCCTGTAGTTGATCAAACAGATCGTCGATGCATGGAAGCGGATATCAGTTCTTCACCATCACTTTATTCAACTCACGGTAATCGATACACATCCGCATAGTTCCGTCCTTCTTCTTCACAAACAGAACAGGTGCTCCCCAGGGGACGAACACGAACGGATAAATCCATGATCCAATAGCTCCCAAAGCTGTGACATCATCTCTCGCATCTCAGTAGGTACCAGCTTATAAGGTGTCTTCGCAATGGGCACCGCTCTAGGGATAAGGTCGATACGGAACTCGACCTGACGATCTGGCAGTAACCCAGGCAACTCCTCTGGAAATACCTCAGGGAACTCTCGGATCACTGGTATATCCTCTATGGTCTTCTTCTCTTTTCTGGCGTCCATAACATAAGCCAGAATGGTCTCGCACCCCTTAGCAACATACCTCTGGGCTCTGGCCATAGAAACTATACCTATCTCACCTCGGCGCCTCTCGCCATACACGGTCACAATCTCACTGTCTGAAATCGGTATACGGATCATCTTCTTTGCGCACAGAATGTCGGCCTGTCTGGCTGTCATCCAATCCATACCCACTATCACGTCGAAACTGCCAATCTCTATTGGTAGCAGGTCAATCAGAAACCGGTGAGCATCAATCTCAAGAACACAATCTCGGAATATCCGGCTCACTAATTCCGTACTCCCATCAACCCTCTCAACTACTAGTGGAACAGATAAAGCAGTAGAAGGCAGAGAAAAGTACGCACAAAAATATAACAGTCACATATGAGCGATCTGCTCGAGAATCAAATAAGATGCAAGCACTAAGCCCATTCAGGATGTACGTACCAGAAACCACATCTGTAAACTCGCGGGCCTCCTCTGCTGTGGCCTGAAATACCCTGCCTCGACCTCTGGGAGCCGATTTACGGCGGCTCGATGACGAAGGCTCTGCTCTGGTACCGCTGGTACTCGCTCCCTGCACCGCTGGTGGGCGCATCTGGACAATCTCTAGCAACATGACCTGGCCTCCCACAACGGAAGCACAGAGAATCTCTCGAAGTACAAGTAAAGGAAGTGTGGCCGTACTACCCACAACGATAGCAACGTGGCTCTCCGGCATACAAGACCCGGAATGGCGACGGCTGCATCTCTGGCAGTCTCTCTCTCCAGATGAACTGTCGGCTCGGCTCCCTGATGGCTGGAACCCCTTCCACACGCAACTCTGACTCTGGCTAGGAGCACTAAAACGTGACGTCTGTCCCTAACTCTGTCCTGCCGCCCCCGACCCCTGATACTGACCAGACCTCCTAGACCTGCGGTCCCTGCCCCTGTCTCTATGGGACCCTGAACTTTGCCCCTGAACCTGCTGCTGCTCGGGCTGACTCTCTCTCTGGGAATCCCGGGGCTCTCGCCAATAACTAGGGGATTGCTCGGATGTCCCCGTCCTCTGTCTCTGGGTTGGAGGCTGACCCCTCTGCCTCTCGATCTCTCTCTCTCTGACCCAAGCAAACTCTAAACCCCTCGCAAATGTAGGAGTATCGTGAAGCCTGACGAACTCCCAGATATCCGATCGCAAACCATCTATAAAGGCATCAGCCTTACGAATCTCTGTATAAACATGCTGGGGTGCAAACTGGGCATACTCATTAAATCGGTCCACGTACTGCTGAGCAGTCATGCTGCCCTGCTGGAGATGTAGAAAACGGCGCTCCATCTCCCGGCGCTCATCACGGGGGATGTACTGTAACTCAAAGATAGCACGAAACTGCTCCCACGACATGGCATATGCTGCAGCTGTAGTCATCGAGGACTCAATGGACTTCCACCACTGCGAAGCCCCTCCTCTCAGCAGATAGGTCACGTAACTGACCATATCTTGTGGATCAACATGAGCGACTCGAAAAGCCGCCTCTATCTCTCCCTCCCATGCCATAGCCGCACCCGGCTCACCACCGCCTCTAAACTGAGGTGGGACTCCTGTCATGATGTCCTTGAAGGACCCACCTCTCACTGAAAAAGAAGAGGATGCACTAGTCCCTGTCTCAACACTGGTAACTGGCGAAGGATCTGATCTCTGACGCTGATCTCTCTCTCTTGGTAGGACTCTGCTAACACCTCTCGAAGCTCAGATCGACGGATATACTAATCCCCAGCTGGCCTCTCTGGCCCGGATCCCTCTCCATGACCTGCCATAACTACTTGCACATATCATAAAGGTAAGATAGCAGATAGACCACCCAGCGTTATACATTAACCTAGGCTATTTAATTCCGCTAAACTCAGTCTCGGGGAAGAATCCCACGAATCTGAACACGGTCAAAGCTCAAGCATCCACTGACACTCAATACTGAAACCTCAAGTTCTGATACCAAGCTGTAACATCCACATTTCTCGCACAAATGCCACGTCAATATATAATCATAAGTGGCAACATCGCAAGCATCTCATAGTGCACATGTCATAGGATTAACTGAACACCACTATTAATTAAAAACTTTGATACAGAAGTCGTCATAACGTGTCACATGTTGATCACTAACTACCATACATCACAACTGATAGCTAACATACAATGATCAGATACAAAACATAGATAACAGTCCTCGACATCTATTATCAGAAGATAACAAGCACCCACACAAACTCTGACATGCCCCGGTCCCTACTTCGGTGGCTGCTGCTGAGATCCCACAGTATGACTGCCTGAGACACGGAAGACTCGAAAACATAAGCTGGGAAGCTCGTGAGTACGCGAGGGTTAGACTTTGCAGATAACAACACATAACATACACAACACATATAGCTCAACACACATAACACAGGCTCAGTGCACACACATATCTCTGCTCAAAAGGGGACGCCGTTCCTTAGCTAACAGGCCGCACACAACAGCGGTTAGCTCACAATAGGCACAGGAGCGACTGGCGATAAACACTGCTGTATATATACAGTCTCATACTTCGCGACTGGTTAAGGACAGTCAGCCTGCGCGACAACATATCGCGGACACCTGCACTCAGACACATATAGCACGTATAGGGTAGAGGAAATCATACCTGCGCCGTATCTCTGTCTCATACACACATATCACAACACGTAATTGACTCATGAAAGTTTACGCGCATTTGGATAGAACTCGAGTACTCACCAATCACCCAAATCACGGCAGTCTAAAATTATATCGTGGATCGGTACGCGGTCTGCTCGAACCTGTAACTTAACGGATCCCAAATATTAACGCAAACTCAATGGGTAGACAACATAACCCAAACATAATCGAGATAAGTGAACTCGACTCAAAAACACGGCCCCAAACCAGCAACCGACGCCCAAAAACCCACCGGACCAGCCGCCGCATCGCGGCCTGCGCTCAGGCAACGCGGTCGCGCTCACGCATCTGCAGGTCTGTGCAGCTCGCAAAAATGGTAGAATCCAGGGGTTTTAAGCCCCATTACCGATTTCCAGCAACCAACATATACAAAACCCATATATTTGACAACCCATGCAACTTCAGAATCAAAACCCTCAAATTTAACAACATTTACCTACGAATTTAACCCACCAAAATCAAGCGCCTTACCTCTAGATCTTCAAGAACACAAAGGTGATGAAGGTGATGTTCATTCCTTCGCAACCAAACTCAATTTTAGATAATCTCTTGCTGCTCCAGAATCACATACACACACACACACACACACACACACACACACACTATTTATTGATTTTGCTAAAAGAGGAAAGAAAGGAACACAAGGTCAAGGGAGTACGTACATATACACTTTCCTTATTCAGAATGTCCCGGACCCGATAAATTCGAACTCGATACCACTTTTTCACAATTAATATCATTTTGACCCAATTAAATCCACGATCTCATAAATAGTAATAATCCACTAATTATTAATCCGGAGACACGTATCACTCGGTCTTGACATGTTTAATCCACGAAACAGGATTCAATTGGAACAACACTATAATATTAAATTAAAGAGCCAATAAATTAAATCCACGTACCAGGCTCAAATTCGGGATGCTACAGATGGTACCCAAAGTTGTGTGATTTAATGCAGATGGTTCTTGGTTACTTCAGACCAAGACCCGCACTTCAATGAATTGGCTTCTAGTTAACTCAGACTAGGACCCGTTCTGTTTTTGTCGGTTAATGTACAAATTTTGTGCTTAAACCAACATGTTTGCCTTCTGTGCACTCATCTCAGGACCCAGTCTAAACACCTCATGTTTTCTGAACAACTCGGTTCAGAACACGGTTTGCATGTTAATTTTCGATGGATTATCCAATTTTCTTTTCAGGACAATTCATCTAGTACATGTATTTGGGTTGCTCAAAACACATGACTGGGAGGAGAGAGTTACTGTCTAACATTGTAGAAAAGTATCGTGGGACAGTTAAGTTTGGAAACGATAATCATGCTCAAATCAAAGGATACGAGGATTTAGTCTTAAATAATCTAGTCATCAAGGACGTTGACTATGTTGAGGGGTTATCACATAACCTATTTAGCATAGGACAACTTTGTGACACAGGGCTAGAGGTCACATTTAGAGCTAAAAATTGTAGTGTTAAAAGCTGTGATGGAAAAGAGATTCTAACTGGTTCCCGCAACTCAAACTTGTACATCATAGACGTAGCTAAGCTTATGTTCAAGGATACCATCTGCCTATTATCAAAAGTCTCGTCAAAATATTCTTGGTTATGGCACCGAAAGTTACCCCATCTGAATTTCGAGAATAATAAACAAGCTGGTTTTGAAACAACTGGTTAAAGGACTCCCAGAACTTCGCTATGAAAAGGACCATTTGTGTGGAGCATGTGAGAAAGAAAAAGAAAAGATCATCTCACAAGCCAAAACCCAAACCATCATAAAAAAGAGTGTTTCAATAAAACTCCATATTGCACACCAAGCCAAATCCCAAACCATCATAAGCATTTCAATAAAACTCCATATCAACCCTTTTTGAATATAGTTCCTTATATCTAGTACTTACGAGTGTGCGGTTGCACCTCGGAAAGTTCAACGAGAAAGTGGACGAAAGCGATCTTCATTGGATACTCATCCAATTCGAAGGCATATCGCGCATTCAACACTCGCACCAGGACAGTCAATGAGAGTGTGCATGTCACATTCGATGAAATGGCTGAACTGGATCCGGAAGTTGACCAATCAGGACCACGCATTACACCAATGCTTGGAGACTCATCCCAATCTTCTTCTTTTTTTTTCTTCTGACTTAGTTAACTTATTTGATCCTTTTTATGTTGACTTTTTTGGTTCTAGTACTAATCTTTCACATGTTTCATCTTCTGTAGTTAACACATCCTCCAACGATTCCACTGCTTAACCAACACCATCAGATTCACCAATTCTTACATCAATTCATACATCTTCCACTTCAACACCTCCACCTTCCACTTCATCCACAGACACACCTCCAGTTGCATCCACTCTTGTAATACCCTCACACATAGTTCCAAACATTATCCCTCTAGAAGATCAAGCAGAACCGGAACCGAAACCAGTTGTACCTTCACTTGAAACCATCAACCATAACTCTTCATCCATCGCCACACTCATCACTGAGATTCCATCACGTTCACCCCTTCCATAGGAGACGAAATGGACCCGGAGTCACCCAACCGAACAAATCATTCGTGATATCTCTACCGGGGTCCAAACTCGAAGGGCATCTGCTAATGAATGTCTCTTTGCGTCATTCCTTAGCATGATAGAGCCTGCTCATGTGGATAAGCCTTGAAAGACCCAAACTGGATCCTAGCAATGCAAGATTAGATCAACCAGTTCGAATAGCTCAGAGTATGGCGGTTAGTTCCCAAACCAAAGGACCAAACCATAATCGGAACAAAGTGGATCTTTAAGAATAGACGAGATGAATACAACGTCGTGGTAAGAAACAAAGCAAGACTAGTCGCCAAAGGCTACCGACAACAAGAAGGCATTGATTATGACGAGACCATCGCTCCAGTTGCACGTATAGAAACGATCAGAATCTTATTAGCCTACGCGGCACACAAAGATTTCAAGGTGTACCAAATGGACGTCAAGATTGCCTTCCTAAACGGTGAACTCAACGAAGAGGTGAACCTTGAACAACCACAATGATTTATTCATGCACATAAACTAGACCATGTTTATGTGATAGATAAAGCCCTCGATGGTTTAAAAGAAGCACCTCGAGCATGGTATGATAGTCTTTCAAATTTTCTTATCTCAGCTGGTTTCAACAAAGGTGTGGTGGACACAACACTGTTCACGAAAAAGGAAGGCCATCACATAATGCTAGTCGAAATATATGTTGATGATATTATATTTGGATCTACTGACCGTAATTTTTGTAAGGATTTCTCATCTCTAATGGAGTCCAGGTTTGAGATGAGTATGATGGGGGAAATGAATTATTTCCTCGGATTACAAGTCAAACAACTTGAAGATGGGATATTTGTGAACCAGTCAAAATATACTCTTGACATTCTCAAGAAGTATAAGATAGACTCTTGCATGGGTATCGCAACTCCCATGACTTCAAACTGTAAGTTAGACACTGATACTGCCGGGAAAAGTGTCGACAACACAACTTACAGAGAGATGATTGGTTATGTAAATGTGAAATCCCGTAAGTATTCAGCACCTTAACGTTTTTCTCATCAAACACATGAAGAAAACATGCTCAATAAATGTGTTTAATAAAGAAGAAGACAAGATGAATGTATGAAACTCTTGATGGAACAGTGGCGGCTGTAATATTGAATATTCAAAATGAAGTCAACCGTATGTCTCAAAAGTAACCCTAGGAGCCTTTTTATAGGCTCCTTTAATTAAGTTACAAGCTTTGGCAACTATGGCCCCTACACTTTTACATAGACATGAAATACATAGAAATAAATACAAGACAAATTACAATGAAAATAAATATTACAAAATAACTCCTAGGATCGAAATAATTAATCTAACAATCTCCCCCTTTTCGATCACTTAGGAGGTCCTGGAACGCGGGCATGATCTGTGGATTCACGAAGACCAAGTATGACGTCGAATCGTCTGGTTACTTGTCTTGTATGTAGCCGCTCGTTCAGGTAGTCTATGCCGCTGAGTGTATTCTGTATCTCCGTAGGTGAGCATCTCTGTTCAGGATCTGGTTGAGCATCATAATCTTGTACTTTCTTTGTGAGAGCAGCTCGAACCAGTCGAAGTGTACCATCGGAATAGCAAGGTAGATCCTCAAAGCGCATATACCTTTTGTAGCCCTTGTAGTTCACAAAAATAACACCCGGATCTCCTTTAAGTATAACTCTGTAGGCCGGGTGGTGGGCTAGGAGAAAGCTGTCTTGTTCCGGTGCACGTAGTCCTACCTTAACCAAAGCACTTTCGATCGCCATCTGAAAATCTCTTAGGCACATTATTATCGATCGGCGATTCATGCTTCGTACTAGGGCTCCTACTGCGGTCATGTGCGATAGACGTTTCTTGATGCGATGTTTCAGACTATTGTGAAGGAATTCAACGTCATCCGCACTTATGAAGTCAAGATCATACTCGAAGATGTCATCTCCCGTCCCATCTTCTCTTTCCACTTGGTAGGATGGATAGAAGACTCTGACTCTTTTGCACATCGTGATTGACTTGAGCTTTTTGATCTTTGACTTCGACACCTTAGACCTTTGTTCCTGGAGCATCAATTGGTAGTATTCAGCCTGTTCAGCTTTGGAGACATTTGTAAGTTCCATGAGAAGGCGTCTGCTGAAGGCTCCAGGCTTCTTTCTGAAAACCATCTTGAACCTTTCTTCAAGATATGGATTTTGAAACTTTTCCGGGGGAAAGTTCTGCAGAAATTCTTTCAGGCCTTGAACGGGGGGTTCTTCGAGTTCAGATTTTTTGGCTTCAAGAAGCTTTATAATTGTCCCCCGCCGTTCTTGACGCATTTGGTCTTTTTCTTCCTGCGGCAGTGTACGAACTTTTCCTTTGGTGTAGTGGTCTACCCAGAATAAATCGTCTTTTCTGTACACTCCAGGACCCTCCGGAGTCTCATCGAAGCAGTCAACCCTTTTTGTTGGGGAGGGACCTGAGCGTTGGGTTTGTTGGACTGGTGGAGGGCTTGGGGATCTTGGTGGGCTGACTGTAATGTGGGATTCTTTTAGTGATGGGGGAGCTTGGATGGATGAGAGTATGTCTTCCTGTTGGGCTCTGGGTGGTGAATTCAGGAAATCGAAGGAAGAGGATGAGGATTTTTTGGTTGGAGAATCAGGTTCAGGCTTAGGAGTTAAAAGTGGTTGGTTGTCCTCGGTATCAGAATCTGAATCAGAAACTAATATGATTTCAACCTTCTCGTGTGGCTCCTCAAATTCAACCATGGCTGTCATTGGATCCAGTGGAGCTGGACCCTCGACCATCGGCTCGTCTTCTATTAGCATGTACTCCTGAGCCTCTTGTGACTTTTCCCTCGACCCCTGAAATTCAGACCCCTCGGCGGTCTCTGCTCCCCCTATACCCAGCATGGGCTCCTCAAATTGTACTTTTATGCGCTTCTCCCCCTCATGACGATCAGGGTCGTCCTGGTCGTCATGTTTTCTTTTGGGGGCTTCGGCCTGAGTGCGGCACTGAAGATCTATAACCGCCGACTCAAGGCGATCCATCCTTGAGTTTAGCTGCTCTTGGACTTGAAGGATTAGGCGATTAAGTGCGTCCAGTTTGTCAGAGAGCTCCGCCATTTGAAGTTGGACTGAATGGGATCCTGGTGAGCGGCCGACTTCGGAGGCGACACCCTTACCCTTTATTAGAGAAAGAAGGGCGGTATGTTGTTCCTCGGCTGGCTCCATTTGGGCGTCCAGGTCAGCCCGGGTGATAACTCCGGCAGCACGTAATGCTGCCGTTAACATCTCCAAGTTGATGGGGAGATGGCCGGAAGTGGACGGCGTAGATTGAGCCACTCCCGGTCTTCCTTCCGTCATCTCTGGCTCCACCACGGGATGCTCAGATCTGGAAGTTTCTGGAGCTGCCACGGAGGCAGCTCTTGGGGATGCCACAAAGGCATCGTGCACGGTGTCTATTTGTGGGGATGGAATCGTGGGCGAAGGAAGTTCGGTCACGTGGGGAGGAGTGTGACCTCTTTCAACACCTCCACTCTCCGAATGAGAGGACGATGGTGTATGTGGAAGATCCCCGTGGAATGAAGTGGTTTCCCTTTGAGGGGAAACCAAGTGGATGGTTGGGGTTGTGGCGACCGCTGGACTAACGGTCTTATGAAGGGGTGTCCGGCTGATAGGGCTTGGTTCACCCTCAGATTGCATATCCCTCGGCCTTACGACAGAGACGGTTCGTTCAGAATCCGCCGTCTCTGCCGTCTCACCTACGGCTCCCTCCCTTACACTCTCAGCCTCCCTCTCACCATAACCCAGTGATTGTTGTACTTCCATCCTTTCTCCCTCGTTCTCACTCTCATGCTGCTCATCGTCGGACTGGTTAGTCTCAGTCGATTCAGACTGAGACTCATCCGGATAATTTTCTCTCATATAGTCCCTTACCCGATCTGTACCCCTCGACCTTGTCAGAGTCGATAATGGAATCTTCATTACCTGTACCGTCGGGGCCCCCTTTGGCAAAGTCAGTTTCTGGATAGCGACGGTTGGATAGACATCAGCTTCTGGACGCTCATGAATGTCTTTGTCCTGATCCATGGCGTATTGTATGATGAGTTGAAGGAACCGCTGATAGGGGACATACTTGCGACCTTTCTTTGTGCTCCTTTCCACGTGGACTCTTCTTAATTCTTCAAAGATGAAAGCCGCATAGTCCACGTGTCGGTCGTAGGCAAAGCCAGTGAACATGGCTAAAACCTGGCCCGATGCTGAGTCATGACCAGAATGTTTGGCTGTGAGGCACTTGTTGAGCACGTCGAAGAGAATCCTCCAGTGGGACTGAAGGTTCTTGGTGCGAAAGTCGGATGGTTTGGTAAGGGGTCCGTCATACCCTAGGGTTTGAATTTCAGATAGGGCTTCTGAGACGGATGGGTTTGGATCGAACGAGTCAATGGAGGGAATATAGTCTTGGATGGGAAGGCGAAGGATGTGACGGATGGCTGCGGTTGTGACTTTGACTGGAACGCAGTCAATGGTGGAGGTGAAGTGAGGTTCAGGGTCGGTTATGAATTGTTTAGCCTGTTCCAGAATTGTTGTAGGTAAATTTGGGGAACGACTATGGCTGTGGAAAGGGCATAATATATGGGATGGCGGGTGAGAATGTCAAAGGCAAGGGTTTGGGATTCTTTCGGGAGGATAGAGACGTCGAGTTGCCAGTTATGGGGGATAAACTCGACAAACTCGGCGCTCGGCAGGATGGCTTCCTCGGGTAGCTGAGCGTTATTATTTGGGATAGGAGGATGGGGAATGGTAAGAACGATTGCGGGGTCCATTTTCCTGCAAAGTGCAACACAGTTAGAATCATAAGACTCGATATGATAATGCATTGAAGTGAAGTCTAGATGAGTGTGAAATAGAAATTGTCTGATCTGTTTAACATCGGGTGTTTATTAGTAGAATAAAATTCTACTAACAAAGTCCAAAGTCAATCGTTAAGAGACCGATGTTAGATGAGACCGTTTCACTCAAACACTGATCCTAACTCTAATCAATGATGCACTTGGATGGAACTATTTTTGTGATTTTTGATTTATATGAAAATGCTGAAATGAAAAACATGAAAATTGGAATTTTTTTTTTTAAAAAAATCCTAAGTGTTGGATTTCGGATGGTCCGTATTCGGATGAACAGTGTCATCGAATTCGGATCATTCCGAAATAGAATGATGCATGAATGATATGAGTTGGACCGAATTCGGATGAGGTGATAAGTGGGGACCGAATTCGGATGATATGATACATGGGAAACGAATTCGGATGGTGGTCCGAAGTGTAGTTTATGATATGATTGGATGGTGGTCCGAATTCGGATGTGATGTGAAAATGGTCCGAATTCGGATTTTGACTTGTAAAAAATGCATGCAATGAAATGAAATGTCCCAATTTTGGATGGTACCTGGAATTCGGATGAGGACCGAATCCGGGAATCATCCGAATTCGGATGCATAGAGGTAAACATACTTAGACAATTTTTCAAATTTGAAAATTTTGACCCTGATGTGATGGTCCGAATTCGGATCAACAGTGAAACGAATTCGGATCAACAGTGGTCCGAAGTGTGATTTTATACTTTAAAATTTTCGAAAATATACTAAGTCGGACATCCGAATTCGGGTGGTGGTCCGAATTTGGACATCCGAAACTGCATGAGTGCAGTTAATGTTCATGCAAAGTGTAAACGTGAACAGTTAAAATCCTACTGACAATGCATGAAATTACAGATCCTATACTGAAATAACCTAAGGAACATTTTATCTAACTACAACTAAGAAGAAATAACACATTAAACTACCTAAAAGAAAGAAAAACCGAAAAGAAAAAAAAACTAACTAAAAAATGAAATTCAAACTCACAATATATGATGTTAAACACTAAAATAAAGATAGAAATGGTTTACCTGGAAGTGCCGAAGACGGAAAATGCAAGAAAAACTGAAGAAAATGGTTGAGTAAAAGCTTGAAATCGGCAACAATGGTGGTTTTGGGCGGTGGCTATCGACCGAGAGAGAGAAAGAAGAAGATATTTCTTGAAGATGAAGGAAAAGTGAGCTTTTGACCGTTTGACCCCCCATATATACTCGCGCGGGTCGCGGGTCGGGTCAAAAAGGATCCGCGCCCAAAAAGGATTCTGGGCCGGTGGGTTTGGACCCAACAAACACACAACACACCAAAAAAATGGGCTTTTAAGGAATTTAAACAAAACAACAAATTTTTTTTTTTTGGCCCAATACAACACAAAATAAAAATCTTTTTGGTCTTTTCTTCAAGTTTGAAGTTAAAATAAAATGAAATGAAGTGAAGTAAAATCTTTTTGGTTTTTTGATAAATTTGAAAGTTAAAATCTTTTTGATTTTTCTGACCTATTAAATTAACACTTAAAATTAAGTCTATCCTAAAATTAAAAATTAACTATAAAAGAAACAAAGAAAAACATAGAATTAAAAAATTAAAAATCCTAACTCTACTCCCCCTCAAATAAATACCGATCCTTTTTCTTTTTCTTTTTCAGATTTAAATCATGACAACCCCTTTTATCCTTTCAAGTACAGACAAACCTGGATATTGTTTGCATCCCACTCCTTGATGAACAATTCACACAGCAATTTATCAGGATGATTAATTATTAAAAATATACGCAGATAAGGAAAGATTGAGTTTCAATCTTGTGACATAATCCTTAAATTTAAATAACAGTTATTTTCTAAAATAAAGGAATTTCAATCATGATAGATTGAAATAGAATTATTTAAGACAATATCTGATATTTAATTGGAAGGTGGATTCAACATGCCGATATGAGATACTAAAAACCGAAAACGAGGTTCGTCTAAAGCTTTAGTAAATATATCCGCTAGTTGATATTCCGTGCCAACAAAATACAACTCAATGGTTCCCTTTTCAACGTGATCTTTAATAAAATGATACCTGATATCTATGTGTTTTGTACGAGAGTGCTGCACGGGATTGCAAGAGATGGCAATTGCACTTCGAGAATCACAGTAAATAGGGATATTGGTGAGTGAGAACCCATAATCGCGTAATTGTGTTCTCATCCACAGCACTTGAGAGCAACAGCTTGCAGCTGCTACATACTCAGCCTCAGCTGTGGATGTGGATACACAATTCTGCTTTTTGGAAGACCAACTCACCGGTCTATCGCCTAAGAACTGTATTCCTCCCGATGTGCTTTTTCTGTCCACTCTACAACCTGCAAAATCAGCATCTGAAAACGCGGTAAGATCGAAATCGGTTCCCTTTGGATACCATAGACCAAGTTCGGGTGTACCCTTAAGATAACGAAAAATGCGTTTTACCGCAGTTAGGTGTGATTCTTTTGGGTCGGCCTGAAATCTAGCACAAAGACATGTTGAAAACACTATATCCGGTCTACTGGCAGTCAAGTACAGTAAGGATCCTATCATCCCTCTGTAAGTTGTATTATCGACACTTTTCCCGGAAGGATCGGTGTCTAACTTACAGTTGGAGGCCATGGGAGTTGCGATACTCGTGCAAGAGTCTAACTTATACTTCTTGAGAATGTCAAGAGTATATTTCGACTGGTTCACAAAAATCCCATCCTCAAGTTGTTTGACTTGTAATCCGAGGAAAAAGTTCATTTCCCCCATCATACTCATCTCAAACCGAGACTCCATTAGGGCTGAAAAATCCTTACAAAAATTACTGTCAGTAGATCCAAATATAATATCGTCAACATAAATCTGTACTAGCATTATATGTGGGCCTTCCCTTTTAGTGAACAGAGTTGTGTCCACCACACCTTTATAGAAACCGGCAGAAATAAGGAAATTCGAAAGACTATCATACCATGCTCGAGGTGCTTGTTTTAAACCATAGAGGGCCTTATCTAGCACATAAACATGGTCAGGTTTATGTGCATCAACAAAGCCTTGTGGTTGTTCAACATACACTTCCTCGTTAAGTTCACCGTTTAGAAAGGCAGTCTTGACGTCCATTTGGTACACTTTAAATTCTTTGTGTGCCGCATACGCCAAGAAGATTCTGATTGCTTCGATCCGTGCAACTGGAGCGAAGGTCTCGTCATAATCTATCCCTTCTTGTTGTCGGTAGCCTTTGGCAACAAGTCTTGCTTTGTTCCTTATCACAATGTCGTTTTCATCTCGTTTGTTCTTAAAGATCCACTTTGTTCCGATGACTGTACGGTCTTTTGGCTTGGACTCCTGTTGTTACGTCACCAATGATTTGTTCTGTTGGGTGACTGCGGGTCCATTTGATCTCGTGTGGAAGGGGTGTTCGGGATGGAACCTCTGTGGTTAATATGGGACTGGATGAGGATTCATGGTCAATGGTTTCAAATGATGGTACCACAGGTTCTGGTTCCATTTCCGAGTGTTCGGGTGAAGGAAGAATCGTTGGTATTATATGTGAGGGTATTATAGGAGTAGATTCAACTGCGGATGTGTCGGTGGATGATGTGGATGGATGAGGATATGTTGATGAAGATGGAGTGGAGAAACTTTGCGGCGCAGTTGAACTGGAAGGATTACCTACATTATTAACAACATTAGACACACTAGCGTTAGGACCGAAAAATTCAACATAAAAAGGATCAAATAAATTAACCAAATCAGAAGAAGAAAAAGAAATGGGGTTATTCGAAGAGTCTCCAGGCATTTGAGTAATGCGTGGTCCTGATTGATCAACTTCGGGTGCCAGTTCAGCCAACTCATCAAATGTGACGTGCACACTTTCATTGACTGTTCTGGTTCGGGTATTGAATGCGCGATACGCCTTCGAGTTGGATGAGTATCCAATGAAGATCGCTTCATCCGCCTTTTCGTTAAATTTCCCGAGGTTGTCTCTGTCATTCAGCACATAGCACCTGCAACCAAATACACGTAAGTACTTGATAAATGGTACTTTATTCAAAAAGAGTTGGTATGGAGTTTTGTTAAAGCGCTTATGAATGATGGAGCGATTCTGTGTATAGCATGCTGTTGATACGGCTTCGGCCCACAAGAACGGAGGTAGCTTTGAGTATGTGAGCATTGTACGAGCGGCTTCTACTAGCGTACGGTTACGCCTTTCCACGATCCCATTTTGTTGAGGTGTTCGAGCAGCAGAGTATTGATGCTGAATCCCCTTGGATCGAAGGAAGCCCTCCACTACCGAGTTCTTGAACTCCGTGCCGTTATCTGATCTGATTGATTGTACTGACAGCTGCTGTTGGGTCTCGACACTCTTGATAAAATCAATGATTTCTTGAGCTGTCTCGTCCTTGGAACGCAAGAACCTGACCCAGGTATATCGAGAATAATCATCAACGATAACCAACACATATCGTTTTCCATTTATGCTTTGAGTTCTCATCGGTCCGCATAAATCCATATGAAGTAACTCCAAAACTCTTTTTGTTGATGGTTCGGGCTTTGGTTTGTGAGATGATCGTTTCATTTTTCCTTTCTCACATGCTCCGCACAGATGGTCCTTTTCGTAGCGCAACTCAGGAAGTCCTTTGACCAATTGCTTCGCAGCCAGCTTGTTGATGTTATCAAAATTCAAATGGGATAATCTTCGATGCCACAACCAAGAGTCTTTTGACGAGGCTTTTGATAGTAGACAAATGTTATCCTTCACTACAAGCTTAGATACGTCAATGGTGTAAAGGTTAGATTTTCGGGAACCAGTCAAGATTTCTTTTCCATCCATGTTCTTAACACTGCAGTTCTTAGCCCTAAATGTTACTTCTAGACCTTTGTCACAGAGCTGTCCTATGCTAAAAAGATTATGAGATAACCCCTCAACATAGTCAACGTCCTTGATGACCAGATTATTTAGAACTAAGTCCCCGTATCCTTTTATTTGAGCCTGATGGTTGTTCCCGAATTTCACAGTTCCGCAATACTGTTCAACAACGTTGGACAGCAATTCTCTTCTTCCTGTCATGTGCTTGGAGCAACCCGAATCCATATACCAAATGGACTTGGCCTGAAAAACACATAAATTCATATAATGAAAAACTATATGCATTCAAACACATCCATTTTTAATTCACAATCAAACCGTGTTCTGAACCGAGATGTTCAGAAAACATGATGAGTTAAGACCGGGTCCTGGGCTGTGTGCACAGAAGCCAAACGTGTCGGTTTAAGCACAACCGACAAGCAAAAGAACGGGTCCTAGTCTAAGGTAACTTGAAGCCATTTCTTTGAAGCACGAGTCTTGATCAGAAGTAACCAAGAACCATCTGCATTAAGATCACACAACCTTGGGTACCCACCTCAATATGGGTTCCTTTTTGTTAGGATTTCCAGATTTATATGGCACGTGTACAGATTTAGAAACCCAACTAGCATTTGTGTGTGGTCCAGATGCACAACCCTTTGGAATCCATTGAAGATTGGATTTATTGGGTTTTGGAACCTTAGGCGCTGAAATTGCCTTCGGTTTTTGTCTTGTTGAGACCTTTTTGACCGTTGCTTTGGTTTTGGGCCTTGGCAACGGACATGTCTCAACTTTGTTTGTGGCCGATGATGCACTATTTTTAGTTTTCTTTTTCCGAATACGTTTAACAGGATAAGGCACAAAAGCATTCATTTCAGGAACCTGTCGTCTATATTTAGTTGGACATAGATTAAACAAATCCTTGAAAGAGTACTTTAACGGAATAGTAGAATTCGGTACATCATTACAAACATTGCCACACGCTTTGTTACACAAATTGTCTTTAGAGATTACAGACATCCTATCTCTAGTAACAAATTCACTTGGCATTAAAGCCTTCTTCACAAAAAAACTTGTAAAATCCTGCATGGTGGTTTTTGGGACTCTCCTTATATGATCTGTAGGAACAAAACGATTAGTGTCAGTAAGCATGGAAGATTTAGACTTGACAGACTTTTCTTTTTGGTGGTGAGTGGGTTTCTTAAAAGACTTGGATTTTATCTGAGTCTTTTTAGAAACCTCATTCTTGAAAGCATTTGAGCACTCACCTTTGACAAAGATAGAAGAGATTTCAGCTGTAGCCTTACCTTTATCTGATGACATACATGGAATTTTTAGAGAATGAGAAAGTGTTTGTTGTTTTGAAAGATCTTTCAATCGTTGTGAAACTATTTCAAAATTTTCTCTGTAGACAGTGACTTCCACAGTTTGTTGAAAAGATTGATTTATCAATTCTTCTTCTCTCTTAAGAAGAGCATCTTGAAGATCAAGTGCTTTCTCTTGAGACGACTTCAATTCCTTTTCTAAAACAATGATTTGTTGTTGAAGAACTTTTGCAGGAATATAAAGTTGAGGATTTGATTTTTCAGTTTCAGTGTTCAATTCAGTTTCTGAATAAGTTGACGAGAGATCTTCCTCTAAAGTGGGTACTCTAGAAGAATAACTCTCGTTAAGTTCTTCATAATGAAAAGAAATTTCTTTATCTTTACGTGCAACACGTTTCTCATTTTCTTGGTTTAAAACTTCTTTTGATGACTCAAAAAAGAAAGATTTAATACCGGCTCCCATATAATTCATGTCATAAAATACAGGCAAGACATTTTGTGCTTTTTCCAAATATTTAGGATTTTTAAAACCAATTCCCTGTTTAGAATGGTAAAACCTAGTTTCTTTGGGCTGATTTAAATGGATAGTTTGTTCTGTTTGACCCCTTTTCAAAAATGTATCGTCAAGGGTCTTTATTCTTGCGTACAAACTTATCCTTTCTTCTTCAATCATTTTGTATTTTTCTAAACTGTCTATATTTTCCATATATACCACATCTAATTGTTTTGTAAGAACAGAAATTTCTTCTTTTAACGAGAGTTTTTCTTTTGAAAGCGTTTCCATGCAAGATTCAAGGTATATTTTCCTATCCTGAACATCTACTTTTTCTATCAACATCTGTTTTATAACATTATGATTAGTTAACCATTTTGCATGATATAATTCAGATGATTCTTTTAGAATATGGGCTTGATGTTCAGCCTGTACACACTTTGCAGTTTCAGCTTTTAATCTATCTTGTAGATCAAGTATTTGTGTGTGTAGTGTACATTCATTATCTACAAATAATTTATTTACATGTGCAGGAATGTAATAGGAATATACCTCACAGGTCTCGGAACCGGATGTGGAGCATTCGGGATCGTCGGTTGTAGTCATCAGACATGCTGGTGGATGTTTCATTGTCTCCCCCTCAGCAGCAATGTCTGAATTTGCAGCAGTGACATCTGTACAAATCTCCAACCCCTGACGATCAACCATATAGCAATTTTTGCCCTTTTCATCCTCGTCTTCAGAGTCTTCAGCATCCCAGTAGTCCTCCTGGGCGACGAGGGCCAACGCATCCGATTTCTTCTTTGCAGCCTCGAGCTTTCTTTCGTAATAAGCAACGTCTCTCTCAAAGTTATTTTTGCATTCCCTAGCAAAGTGGCCCGGTTTGCCACATTTGTAGCAGAGACGTTCATCAGTGGCCTTTGGCTCGTCTGCTCTTGGCTTCTCCTCTCTTCTTTCCGCCGGCCTTTTGTCGGCCCGACGGTGCTCGCGGCTATCATCACGCCTTCGTTCCCGGCGGTCATCCCGACGATCATCCCTTCGATCGTCCCGCCTGTCATCTCTCCTGTCATCTCTTCTGTCATCTCGCCTTTCGTCACGCCTTTCATAACGGCGATTATCGCGATAGTCGCGTCTGTCATCATACCGGCGATCATCCCTGTCATCCCTGCGGTAGTCATCTCTGCGATAGTCATCGCGGCGGTCATCCCTCCTGTCATCTGAGTACCTCCGAGGACCAGTGTCATATCGGAGTTGGTTGTTGGTCTTGTTGGAGAACCGTTGTTGTTGGAGACGGTTGGTCCACAAGGCAATCTGTTCTTGGATCGTGGCTTCCTCCTCATCATAGACCTCACGCGGAGGGGAAGCATACCTGTACTGAGATGATGAAGAACCAGGAGCAATAGATGGTGTCGGAATCTGCGTGTTGGTGATCAAGGCTAGGGAATCATTTGGTTTCAACCCTGTGTTGGCTGATAGCAGTAGAGAGGCCAATTGATTTGCCATCAGCTTCTGTTGATCCACATCCCCTTGATATTTCTTAAGCTCCTTAAAGACGACATTTATGGATAACTCAGGAATGTTCAGAACTCTTTTTGTTGCCCAACATGCAAGCTGCCACTCGGGGGCTAAGGCGGCAAAGAATTGGATGCTTATGTCATCCCGATCCTTCTTGATGTGCAGTTTATTCAATTCGTTAAGGACTGCACAAAACCTGTTGAACGTGGATTGCAGAGATTCCCCGTCTTTGGCGCAGAATTCTGAAAACTTTGCCTTCGCCTCTTCAATTTTGGCACGATCATCAAGATCTGCCCCCAGCATTTGGATTTCCAGCTCGTCCCACATTTCTTTTGCAGACATTTTACTGTCTACACCTACCAAAATATCTGTGGGGAGGGCTTGATAAATCAGATATTCTGCCCTCTTTTCAGCATGCTGGCGATCCCTCTCGGCGTCATTTGCCGGCTCTCTTTCAACCTTTGAGGCTAGGACAGGAGGATCAGCCTCGGGTCTGGCAGCAATCTCTCTATAGTAGATAACGGGTCCTTCGGATATTGATTGAAGCATCAGATTCCCGAGAGGTTGCATTCCGACGAATTTCAGGTGCCGGGCTTTCCATTGTTCGTACTCATCAGGATAGAGAACAGGTGGTCTGTTCTCAAATCCGAGTACAAGAGCTTCACGAGACATTATGAGTATTGGTGCTGATTAAGAATATGGAGATCTTAGAGGTGGAAACTGAACACGGATGGGTTGGACTGAAATCAGAATATTCTGAATTCGGATGATGAGTTCGGGTGAACAGTGATTCGGATGGAGGAACCGAATTCGGATGGATCGAATTCGGATGAAGTGATTTCGGATGAATAGTGGGTCGGATGGGTTGATTTTGGATGGCTAGACTTCGGATGGGTCAATTTCGGATGAATAGTGATCCGGATGGAGGTCCTAATTCGGATGAGTGTCCTAATTCGGATGAGTGGTTGTACTTGGGGGAATCAAAGTCGGATGACCTAAGTTCGGATGGACCTATGGACCGAATTCGGGTTAACAGAATTCGGATGAACAATGAAGTGGCTGAAATATGATGGTCCGAAATAGGGACAAAGGACCGAATTCGGATGGTCCGAAATGGTGTGATCCGAATTTTGAAAAAAATTTGTAGAACAAGTCCCAATAAGTGAAAAATGGAAAGCCTTTCCAGAACTTCGGATGGTCCGAAGTTCGGATTGGACCGAATTAAGGTCCGAAATTTGCTTATGGGGGTCCGAAATTCACCTAAGTGTGGTCCGAATTAGGATGATTGTGGGGTCCGAATTTGGTGCGTATATGGTCCGAAATGCTACAGTATGTAATCCGAAATACAGCAGGTTTTTACGATTTTCTAAGGCAGAAAAGACAGAATTCGATTTTTATCAGTTTTAATGCCTAAAAACAGTTCTAAATGATTTATAAACTATTTTAAACACTTTTGGTGGTTTAAAACAACCTAGAAAACACTTAAAAGTAGCATGAACACATGAAAAACCCACTTAAAAAACCCATATTTTCAAGCTTCAAAATGGTCGATTCTTGATGATTTTAACAAAGATATGGAAGTAAATGAGTTTAAAATCAGTATATAATGATAATGTGATGTTTATAGAACCATTATAACACAAGAAACTCGAAAAACCATGGAAAATGAAGATCTAACCGGTTGAATATTGAAGAACTCGAAGAACATGAACAACCCAGCAGAACCCGTAAGTAATCAGTTGAAATCCACCCCTCTGTGCTCTGATACCAATTGTAAATGTGAAATCCCGTAAGTATTCAGCACCTTAACGTTTTTCTCATCAAACACATGAAGAAAACATGCTCAATAAATGTGTTTAATAAAGAAGAAGACAAGATGAATGTATGAAACTCTTGATGGAACAGTGGCGGCTGTAATATTGAATATTCAAAATGAAGTCAACCGTATGTCTCAAAAGTAACCCTAGGAGCCTTTTTATAGGCTCCTTTAATTAAGTTACAAGCTTTGGCAACTATGGCCCCTACACTTTTACATAGACATGAAATACATAGAAATAAATACACGACAAATTACAATGAAAATAAATATTACAAAATAACTCCTAGGATCGAAATAATTAATCTAACAGGTTATTTACTCTATCTTACGGCCAATAGACCTGATATAATGTTCTCAACATGTCTTGGTATTTATAATAGAGTTGTAAACAATTTATATTGTATAAAGTTCAAGGGGCTTTATTGTAAGTATTAAATAGGTTGTATTTTGTATAAATGCATGAGTCAACAATTTAGAATAGTGACTGACAGAATAGAGAAGGATACAGATCAGAGAAAAGTACTGTGCAAGTCTCAAGAACTCAAATGTAATATTTTTTATTTCTCTCTAATCATTTAGAAGATTGTGTTTGTTATAATTGTTCATATGATTGTTAAAGTGATTGAATTGCATGAAATAATGAATTAACAATTGGTATCAGAGCCAAATATGGCTGAGATTGTTTGATTTTGATTTTGATTTTTGAAAAATATTCGAACTCTTTTAGAGTCATTTTTTTAAAATCAGAAAATCATCCAAGGGTTTTTAATCTGTGGATGATTTGATATGAGTATTGGATCGAAAGTGTGGTTTTTATAGACAAATTGATTGTGATAAGATTCAAATTTTAATTCCAAACACAGAAGTTTTAATTTGAATTTTTCTGGATTTTAGAAAAGTTTTTGTTCTTCACTATTTTTGACCAAATTTGGGGTTTTAATCGAAAATTAGCCAATGTTGTTTCTCAAAAGTTGTTTTTGTACGAAAATCGATCACTCGAGTGTAATTTGAATTCCTTCAGTGAATTTTTGTTAATAACATTGAATTTGAACTTGATATTTGAAGTAATCTGTGAAAAACTCGAACAAAGTAAACATCCAAGTGTTAATCGAGTTTTATTAGAAAGCAATCGAGTTTCATTTATATGTTATTCGAGTTGCATGCTTTTATGATCGAGTTTGGTATTGTTTTATTCAAGTTGAAAGCTTTATTGAGAGTTTCAATATATTGTGAATTGAGTTTGAAGCCTTCATACTTCAAGATTTATTTCAAGTCATTCAAGCTTAAATCTTTTGTCATCCGAGTTTCATCATATATTCATCCGAGCTTGTCTTTGAAGAATTCGAATTTCATCAATAAGTCATTCGAGTTTGTCAAAGAACCAATCAAGTTTCAAACTTAATCATTCGAGTTTTATCAATAAGTCATTCGAGTTTGTCAAAGAACCAATCGAGTTTCAACTTAACCAATCGAGTTTCGTTTTTTAATCATTCGAGTTTGGTTTTTTCATAAATCGAGTTTCTTTCTTGTTCAATCGAGTTTCATAAATCTTCACTCGAGTTTCAACCTTCATTGTTCGAGCTTGATACTTATTCATTCGAGTTTCATCATACTTTTGACTGTTTGACTTTAGCTGCTTAAATTGACCATAACTTTTGACTGGAACATCGTTAGAAGGCTTACCATACGCCAAATTGAAGCTTGAACCGAGATCTACGATTTGTAGAACTGGAAAAGCTTTCGGTAAATTTTCGAGGCCCAAGTTATCGTTCAGAGCTGATTTTCAAACAAGTTATCGTTCACAGATTCATTTTTCAGAGCTTTAATCAGAAACCACTCATCAGTCCATAAAAGATCTTGAAAATTCAATTTCAAGCAATTCTAAATGGCATATGAACAATATTCAAAGTCTGAGCTGATTATAAACCAAACTGATTCTGAAAAGATTCGTAATAAAAATTATGACATTCTTGTTCAGTTAAATACTGTAGGTCCCGAGAGGTTCCCCAAGTATATAGCTTTAAGCTGTAGAGGGGGGGTGAATACAGCTATTTAAAAACTACACACTATTTTCTCAATGTTTGTATGTATTATCAACAAATTGTTAATTACAAACAAGCTTGAATGCGGAAATGTTCAAGCTGAGATGACAGATACAACAGTATATTCACTAGTCTAAGACAGACTCAAACTAGTTAACAATGAATACTCTCACTAAGAAGCACTCACTAAGTTTACAAGACTCAGAGGAACAGCTTATGTAGGACAGCTTAGACACAAAGAAACTGTATTACACAATCAGACTTGCATGCATGAAAAACACACTTGCACGTTCACTCTTGGTTTCAGCACTTAGCTTATTTTTGGCTTGCTTATACTTTCTGACCTTAGAAGCTTCCTTTTATACTCACTCAGAGGATCTAAGAGAAACTTCTTCATTGGACGAAATGAAAAAGGAGAAGTCTTGTTTGAAAAGACAACATAACTTTTCTGCACTTTTCTGAAAAGCAGACTTGTCTTCATATGTGCAGAACTTTTGTCTTTTCACTTTGTCTACTGTTGCATTGCCTTTAACTAATTTAGGAATGTCAACTTTGCGTCTTTCTTCCTTGTAAAGGCCTATTATGATATAATAAAACGGTCTGTCACCCTTTTTCAAATATCCTTTTGTCTTCATGTTGCAGAACAGCGTGGGCAGGTTGAGCAGTTCTGTTTTCCATTTTGTCTTCGACTTTGTAAACTGATCTTGCAGTAAAAAACAATACATGATGACTTGGAAATGTATTCCATAAAGTGTTTAGCCTGTTCACAAAGAACAGGTTCTGTTCACAAAGAACAGAACACTTTAAAATTGCCCAGGCTGCTCACCAGTGTAGAGCAGCGTAGACAGTTTATGTCCAGCCTGTTCAGCAGACAGAACAGCTTGGACAAACTGTCTTGGTTGCAACACATGCAACACATAGAACAGCTTTAGACTAATATTGCAAATCATCTTTAGGCTTTAATAAGGCATATAACAGGCCTTAAGTTCAACCTTCAAATGCATCAACAGGTTTGATTATAAATCTCCCCCTCAGATTTAGAACAGGTTTGACTGAGGCCTTTTTGTGCCTAACAATCTCCCCCTATTTGCAATAACCAGTCTAAGCTGGTCTTATCAAAAATCATTATATATTTTTACAGTACATTTTGCTGAATTGAAATTACAACATTACAGTAAAGTAAAAGACCAGTTTATATATACACTGATTCTAGATTACATACAACAACACATGTTTTTACAAGAGTACAACTAATGTACTAAAGTATTTTACAACTAATGTAAAAGAAAAGATTACAACTTATGTAATGATGTACAACTAATGTACAAAAGTATTTGGACTGTTTGTGTTGGGAGCAGATAATGGCAAGTATGTCCAACTGATGGACAGCTTCCATTCTTCACCTACCCAGACGGTAGATGGACTTCACTTCATTGGAGGGGGATCCTGGAACATCTTTTCCATTTCTTCTCTTGTATCCTCAAGTTCCTCAACTTCACTTCTGATGACCATGAACTTGGGATCATTGAGCTCTCCTCTTTCATAGAAGCCTCTGAGCTGATCCCAGACGGCTGCTCTCCATTTGCTAGACTGCCTAAATGAAACTGCAAGTCTGAAGGCGGCAAGTTGTCTCAGATCAACTTTGTACAGCTCTGAGGCTCTTTGGAAGCACTTCTTCTGAGTTAGGGGATCTACAAAAAATGCCCCCAGCTCAGGTTCTTCAATAATCTTGCCATCCTCAAACTCTATTCCTTTAGGCAGACTATGATCAACTCCTTTTATTTCAATGGCATAGTCGCCCTGTTCAATCAGTGTAAGGAGTAGCTCCATCTCTGTATCCTTCCTTGTTCTCCTGGCCTTTATTTTTGGATGTGTCACAAAGACACCTTCACTAACTTCCTTAGATATCAGGCCAAGATCCTTTACTCTTTCCATCAACTTCTTGACATATGCCCTGATTTCTTTAGCAGTTTCAGACTTTGATTCACTCAGGGCAACTGCCAGCTCAATCCACTCCCTGTATCCCATCTGTGCTACATCAGTGTGGTCATAAGTTTCCAATTCTGGGCCTGTTGCACCCATCCTTGTTATTTTAAGCTTCCACTGACTGCCTTTCCTTGATACAGGGACAGCTTTGACAATTGCTTCCTTGGCTAGCCTTCTTTCAGCAACATCATGAAACTTTTTCCTAGCCAAGTTGTCAAAGTGGTATTGAGCTCTTGCATGGGGTACTGTTGATTTGGTCACAGAGACCTGAGTACCTTTCTCTACTTCCTTCTCTTTCTCCCCTGCTGATTGTCTAGCAGCTTCCATTATTTTCTTTTGCACCTCCAAGGTAGACATTTTAATTTTCTTTGCTTCTTGGAGTGCAAAAGTTTTAGCACCTTTGGCAGATTCTTCAGTTAGAATTAAGTGCCTCCTTTTACTGCTAGGCCTATCCTCAGGAATGACTTCCTCCCCCTTAGACTGAGCAGGGTTTGGAGAGACAGCCTGAGTAGGCAGAGCAGCTTGAGAAGCACCTTCAGCTGTACCTGTAAAAACATCTGTTGGCTGATCAGTGTGAGTTGCAGTCACTGGTATCTCCTTAGGAGAAGAAGTTTTCTCCCCTTAGACTTAGTCTTCGAGGCAGATGACTTCTCCCCATTTGAAGGAGATGAAGCAGCGACTTCAACACCTGGTCTGCCTGAAGACACAAAGTCAGCAGGCTTGTCAGCAGGTTTAGTAGAAGGTTTAGGACCAACAAGGCTAGTCACTAAGAAAGCCAAGTTATCCTTCACCTCTGTAAGCTGGGAAAGACAGGTCTGAAGAGAAGAGGAGTGGGAATCAGCAAGGGATGTAAGCTTAACAATATTCTCCCTTTCAGACGCTGTGAACAGCAGAGTTTGCAGCTGTGCAAGATGAAGTTCTAGAGAATCTTGCACATCAGCAAGATCTGATGACACAGAGTTAGAAAGGGAGCCAATTATAGTTTATAAGCTAGCCAGAGTGGCTGGAAGGGTAGAGTTGCAAGAAGTAAGAAGTGATGACAGCTGTTGGGAAATAGCTGTCATTGAGGACACAGAGTCCTGCTGAATGGAAAGAATAGAGGAGAGGGAGGTGGACACAGTTTGCAGCTGAGCAGTGAGTGCTAGCAGCTGAGCAGTGGGAGAGTGATCAGGCTGTGGAATGGTAGGGAAAGAGGCCTTGAACGAATCAAAGAACCCCTGAAGCTGTGCAGACACAGAGTCTGATATGATGGAGGGTAGAGAGTTCATGGTGTTTTCCAAAGAACCAACTTTGTTGGTCAGCAAAGAAAGCTGATCCTTCAAAGGCAGGTCTTTTGGAGATGGAGGTGTATGGGTAGATTGTTGTGAGTGGGTAGATGGAAAGGAAGATGATGAGGCTGGTGTTTGAGGATGTGATGGAGAGGGAAGAGAGACTTTGGACAGAAGCTCCATAGCCTGGGCAAAAGTAAGATGGCCCAGTTTGGAGGGATCAAAGGGTCCTTCAGCAGCGCCTGTAGCTGCATCACCAGGAGAAGGGGATGATGTTTGGGGCCTTTCAGATGCTGCTTGTGTTGCAACACCCTCATGAAGACCAGTGGTGGTTCCCTCTGCAGTGCCTTGGTCTAAAGGCACCTCATCATTGGGAGATGGGATATGCATTTCAACATCAGCAGTGGTGAAACCTGCTGATGGAGTTTGCATGAAGGGAGTAGCCTCACCAGAGGGATGGTGTGATCCCTGAGGTTCATCAGCCTGGGAAGTTGGTCCCTCAGCAGCTGTTTGTTGTAGAACAGCTGTGTCATGGGGAGCAGAAGATTGAGGCTGAGCTGCTGATTGGTCTATACCAGCAGCGTGGGCACCTCGTGCAGACTCAGTGTGTGAGGAGAGTTTAGTGGGAGACAGTGTGGACGCAGTATGGAGTGGAGAGGACTCCTGTCTTTCAATATCCTCAGCCTGTTGGGAGGCTGGGATAGTTGATGTGGGTATCTCCGTTTGTACAACTGGTTCCTGTTGGGAGGAACCAGAGGGTCTAGGCTGACTCGGGGTTGACTCGGATTGGAGTGAAGCAGGCTCCAAATGAGCTGAACCTGCTCCCAAAATAGGAGAGGCAGCTGGGGTTGCTTCTTTTTCAACTGAACCCTGTTGAGAGGGAACAGAGGAGGTGGTCTTGTGGGCTGATTTCTTTTTGGCTAGTGATTTGCGTTGGTAATGAATGGATGATGTGGGTGATTGTGGGGAGGGGTAGAGGATCTGTTTGGATAGGGTGTGAGACTGGGTCAGGAACAGTCGGGCTGGCCTGTTCCATAGTCGCTTGTGCCACAGAGGCACCAGCCACAAAGGCTTCAGGCTCAACAAATGAACCAGGGTGAGGAGCCTGCTCCTCCTCAGCCACAGAGACTAAAGGAACAGACTCAGGCTGAGCTGTTTTGGCCTTCTTTTTCACAGGCCCAGCTTCAGTTGCAAGGGTTCTTTTAACAAGCTTGGACCTGGCTTTGGATTTTGTTACGGGAGCAGCAGCTTCTGGATCCACCCTCACAGTAGAGGGTCCTTCCACCAAACCTAACAGCCTCCTCATTGGTGTGGATAGAGGAGGCTCATTTTGCAGGACTGGAGTATAGAAAACTCTATTCCCTATAACTGGGAATGCATTAGTCTTAAGTAGAGGCTGAGAGTTATAGATATGCTCACCACAAACGTGTCTGAAGATGAGGCTCAGAAACCTGGGATATCAAACAGCAGCTGGTCTTGACTCTTGCTGCACCAGGTTCCTCAAATTTACAAAAATCCATTTGGCCATGTCCATGGTAGTTCCATCCACAAGCTGCAGAACTACAGGGATTTCATCACGGCTCAGTTGGTCAAAGGAACCAACTTTGCTGCTGAAACACATCACCACAGAGGCGAATAAGAAGCTGTAGGTAGGAGAGAGGTCCTTCCTGAAAAGTGTTGCTCCAACTTTTGGTTCTGCTACACCACAGAAGTGCAGCAGATTCTTCATCTGTTCATCTTCAGGCTGTGGTCGATCATATTGTTCAACCATAGGGAGTCGAAGAACTTCCCTGAGCAGATGAGTGTTGATCTCAATGGTCTGAGTCCCATTGAGTATGGTGCCCTTGATGACTTTGGTTTCTGGGATGTAGGCACAGGTATACCAGAACTCATACACCATCTCCTGGTACAGGACACCAGGAGATGCAGTCATCGCGTGGTTCAACGGATGAACTTTCAGAAACTCCACCATTTGGTCATAACCTTTTCCCACATAGTTTTTGGGAATGGTTAGGTTAGCAATGTAGTTGGTGGGCTTGATGGTCAGCATTGTGGTGACTGACGAGTGTTTAACAACATCATCACCAACAAATACTGGAAGAAAGGGATTAGGTCGGTAAGCCATTTGGAAATTTTGAGGTTTGAAGAAGCGAAAGACACTTAGTCGATTTTTAGGGTTCTTGAGGATTTCTGGAAATGATGAGGAAGACGAAGATGAAACAGTATTTAGGTATTTATAGGATTTGAATAGTCGTGTGTATGAGAGAGAAAAGATTTGGGCGGTTTGATTTGAAATGTTGGTTAACGGAAAACGAAACGTTTGTCCATGTCAGAACATTTGTCAGACCACTTGACCTTTTTAATCACTAACACACGAAATCCACATTATCCGCAGTAATTAAGTTAAATAAAAACATAATTTAAGTAACTTAATTGTTAAGAAAGGTAATTAAACTTTTGGTCTACGCTGTTGGTCAAACCTATGATGAGCAGGGTCAACACAAGTTATTCAATCTTCAAGCTGTTCTTCCTTCAAACTGTGCCTTCAGCCTGTTCTCTTTTGTGAGAACAGGTTGTGTTCAAGAGTGGAACAGGTTACAAGTCAAAGGCTTGTAAGACAGTGTGAAGGAATGAACAGGTTGAGGATTGGACCATCAGAGCAGGCTGGACTCACAACTTGTTGTTCAGCCTGTTCTATGCTCAAGCTGTTCAAGTTTTTCAGAAAAATGGCTAAGTACAGAACACGCATAGCCTGTTCTGTCTAAGCTGTTCTGAGAGACTTGAGCAGTGTGAGACATATAGCTTCATAGACCTGAGATAACACTTAGTCACTTTTATTTAACATGCCCAGCTTGCTGACAAGATAATTAAATCTTGTTTCATCCAGAGGTTTGGTGAAAATGTCTGCAAGCTGTTTATTTGTGAAAATAAAACTTACTTCCACATTACCTTTTTGAATGTGATCCCTGATGAAGTGATGTCTGACTTCAATATGCTTTGTTCTTGAATGAAATACTGGATTGTTGGAGATGGCTATGGCACTTGTGTTATCACACAGAATAGGAGTTTTCCTATACACAAGGCCATAGTCTTCAAGATGATGCTGCATCCACAGAATCTGCCCACAGCAGCTTCCAGCAGCAATATACTCAGCTTCAGCAGTAGAAGTGAACACTGAGTTCTGCTTCTTGCTACTCCAACTGATCAACTTTCCACCAAGGAGTTGACATCCACCTGTTGTGCTTTTCCTATCTAACCTGCAGCCTGTAAAATCAGAATCTGAATAGCCTGTTAGTTCAAGGCTTGAGTCTTTGGGATACCAAAGACCTAAACCTGGTGTACCCTTCAGGTATCTGAAGATTCTTTTAACAGCAGCTAGATGAGATTCCTTTGGATCAGCTTGGAACCTAGCACACAGACAGGTGGCAAACATAATATCAGGTCTACTAGCAGTTAAGTATAGCAAGCTCCAAATCATGCCTCTGTAAGCTGTTACTGAAACAGCTTTGCCACTGGCATCAGCATCCAATTTTACATTGGTTGCCATTGGGGTTTTAATAGGAGAACTTTGATCAAATTTGAACTTTTTCAATAGATCTAAAGTGTACTTTCTTTGATTTATAAAAATTACAGTTGAGGTTTGTTTAACCTGTAATCCTAAAAAGAAAGTTAGTTCTCCCATCATACTCATTTCATACTTAGATTTCATGAGTAATGAGAAATTCTTGCATAGCTGCTCATTAGTAGAACCAAATATTATGTCATCCACATAAATTTGAACAAGCATAATGTCAGACTTCACCTTCTTTATAAACAGTGTGGTATCCACTTTACCTCTGGAGTACCCATTGCTCATAAGGAAATCAGTAAGAGTGTCATACTAGGCTCTAGGGGCTTGTTTGAGACCATAGAGAGCTTTGTCCAACTTATAGACAAATCCTGGGTGTTGTTCATTTTCAAAACCTGGAGGCTGCTTGACATAGACTTCTTCTTGCAGCTTCCCATTCAAAAATGCACTCTTCACATCCATTTGAAATACGTTAATGCTCTTATGAGCAGCGTAAGCTAGATACAAACGAATTGCTTCTAGCCTGGCCACAGGAGCAAATGTTTCATCATAGTCAATTCCTTCCTCCTGTCTGTAGCCCTGAGCAACCAGTCTTGCCTTATTTCTAATGACATGACCTTGCTCATCCATCTTGTTCCTGAAAACCCATTTTGTGCCAATTATAGTTTTTCCTTTAGGAGCAGGGACCAACTTCCATACCTTGTTTCTCTCAAACTGATTTAGCTCTTCCTGCATGGCAGTGATCCAATTGGCATCTTTTAATGCTTCATCCACCTTCTTTGGCTCAATCAGTGAAACAAAGCTAGAGAACATACAAAAGTTCCCTAAGCTGTCCCACCGAGTTTGTATCCCTTTGTTGATGTCACCAATTATTTGATCATTGGGGTGACACCTGATCCACTTAGGATCATTTTTCAATGATGATTCACCTGAGTTGTTAACATCTTCAGCTGGTCCTGTTGAACAGCTCTCAAGATTTTCAGACACACTGTTATCTTGAGCCTGTTCACTTGTTGAACATGTCTGACCACAATATCAGCAGAAGAACTGGGAAAATCAGCATTGATAGGTTCTGGACATGCAGTTGTAATTAAGTCAGTACATTTATTCACACGGGATGTATTGACATAATCATCATCATGTCCATCATGGTTAACAGGTTCCACACATGGTGTAGTGGAAGCTTTTGAGACCTCTTCATTGTTTAAATGCATCAGATCATCAAAGTTGAGTTCTCCTGAAACTGATTCAGGAACAGCTTTGGTGGAAGCATTCTTGGACTCTTCAAAGGTGACATTGATAGATTCATCTATCACCTTTCTTTTGTTGTTGTATACTCTGTAGGCTTTGGAGATAGCAGAGTAGCCAACAAACACACCTTCATCAGCTTTAGGTTCAAACTTTGACAGCTTGTCCCTTTGATTCAGAATGAAACAGGGACATCCAAACACATGGAAATAACTGCCATTTGGCTTCCTCCCTTTGAGCAGCTCATAGGGAGTCTTGCTGAATCTTTTCACCACTAAGGATCTGTTTTGGGTGAAGCAAGCAGTGTTAACAGCTTCAGCCCAAAATGATGAAGGTAAACCTGATGCACACAGCATGGTTCTGGCAGCTTCAATGAGAGTTCGGTTTCTCCTTTCAGCAACTCCATTTTGTTGAGGAGTTCTTACAGCTGAAAAGTTTTGAGTGATTCCTTTCTCTTCACAAAAGTCTTCAAGAGTACTGTTTCTGAACTCAGTACCATGATCACTTCTAAGCTGCTTTACCTGGGCAGAGTTCAGCATTTCCATCTTTTTGACAAATCCAATAATCTCTCTAGCAGCCTCTCCTTTGCTCTTTAGAAAGATCACCCATGTGTACCTGGAGAACTCATCAACCATTACTAGAGTGTATCTTCTTCCTCCTAGACTTGGGACATTAACAGGTCCAAACAAGTCCATATGGATTAAGAAGAGTGGAGTATCAATAGAGAAATTATGTTTGGATTTAAAAGATGTTTTCCTCTGCTTGCCTTTCTCACAAGCTGTGCATAATCTATCCTTAGCAAAAGTCATAGAAGGTAAACCTGTCACCAACTCTTTCTTACAGAGTTTGTTGATGTTCTTGAAATTCAGATGTGACAGTCTTCTGTGCCATAGCCAGTTTAGATCAGCATTTGTTCTTGTGAGAAAACAGGTTTCAGTTGTGGGGTCAGCAGAGTGCATATCCACAACATATACACTTTTCTTTCGTTGAGCACATAGCACAACTTTGCCTTGGGGATCCAATATGTAACCCAGGTGCTCATCAAAGTTAACCCTGTAGCCCGCATCACACAGTTGACTTATGCTAACAAGGTTATGTTTTAGCCCAACCACATAGGCTACTCTTTTGAACACTGCAGCACCAGCTTTAAGAATTCCATATCCCTCAGTGGATCCCTGCACATTGTCACCAAAGGTGACTTTTGGCCCTTTTTCAGGCCTGAGATCACTCAGCAATTCTTTACAGCCTGTCATGTGCCCTGAGCAGCTACTGTCCAAGTACCAAACCTGGGAAGGTTGTTTTTCCTGCAAAGTGATAAGAGAATTATTAGTTATTTTTAGGGTAACTCATCACAGAGATGAGTTCTCCTACTTCATCAACATTTGTTGATGGACTTGAAATATCCACACTAATATTCCCTATTTGAATGGTATCAGCTTGAATACCACTCTCAGTGACTGTGACATTTCCAACACTGCTTGTGACAGCTGTGATGGAAACAACAGAGTCAACAGGCCTCATGTCCTCAGATTTAGGACAATCCTTGGCCAGATGTGTCTTCTTCCCACATTTGTAACATTTTCTCTTTTTAGGGTTTTTGGAAGAAGATCTTTCAGAAACACATTCTGAGTTATTTTTGTTGATTCTTTCAGCAGGTTTAGCAGTTTTATTACTTTTTGTTGAATCAACAGCTTGAGTGGATAGTTCAATAGCCACAGCTTTGGCTGCCTCTTCTTTCCTCTTTTTAGGAGGACAGATGTCAAAGACAGGGAGCTTGATTGGCTTTTGATCTTCCACAGGTTTGGGAAACTTATTCCCAATTATCTCAGTTTGAGCAATGGCTTTGCCTTTGCCCCTACTGGATTGTGATTTATGCTGCCTATCAGCATACTCACTGTGTCTGGTTTTGAAAAACTTATTCTTATTTAAAACCAGTTTACCACTATGATTTGAAAACTTATTTGAAATCACAGCAGTTTTGTTTTCAACATGAGACTTACCCTTGTTGAAAACAGGTTGCTTACCTTTTGAAAACTTGTTTTC
>JAANYP010002804.1:36818-332866 GCA_020465985.1 Centrapalus pauciflorus | reverse complement strand
CAAGGCATTTCTCTTTTGTTGCCTGGAGGTGTTCATCATTCAGTAAGGATCCATACAGAGTGACAGATACATACTGGCTGATAGTACCTGAATCCGTAGAATTGGTTGAAGAGTATTCCACCACTCTTCAGGTAGAATGTCTAGAAATTGTATTTACCAGGGTGATACGGTCCTTACTGATCCCAACAAAGCTTTGACATCATTCACTAAAGCAGTAAACCCTGGTGTGGTTTCATCGTGAGAGTCTCCTTTGGTTTAGCAAAGAAAGATATTCATACTGTCTAACAACGATGTTGATCCTGTTTGTCCAGTGTGATTGTGGGTCCATCATGAGACAGTACACAAAGTATGCCCACATTTCTTTTGCTGTCTTAATTTTCTCAACCTGTTTGAACACGATCATCAGAAATGGAAATACCAATTGTTTCTGCTGGCCTGTTGCATCCAGAGCCACAGTCCTCGTTTCTTCATCAGACCATGGAGGCTTTAGCTTTCCTCAAAGTCCTGGATTTCAGGAGCAGCTGCCTTCAAAACACGCTGTAGTTATGGTAATAACAAGGTTGGCGACATATAGGGACAACTCCATCACTATCTCTGGTAGTTGTACATCCAGATTCTCTAAATAGAGCATCATTCTGCACTTCCAACCAGAGAAGTTTTGATGATTAAATTTTGGAGGTTTGCCCATAGAGCCATTGTCATAGTAAGAAGAATTTGCAGCACTGTTGTCCATGGAAACTTGGGAGAATGAGAGATCTAGAATGACACACACTCTAACTGCTCTGATACCAGTTGTAGGTCCCGAGAGGTTCCCAAAGTATATAGCTTTAAGCTGTAGAGGGGGGGTGAATACAGCTATTTACAAACTACACACTATTTTCTCAATGTTTGTATGTATTATCAACAATTTGTTAATTACAAACAAGCTTGAATGCGGAATAGTTCAAGCTGAGATGACAGATACAACAGTATGTTCACTAGTCTAAGACAAACTCAAACTAGTATACAATGAATACACTCACTAAGAAGCACTCACTGTGTTTACAAGACTTAAAGGAACAGCTTATGTAAAACAGCTTAGACACACAGATGCTGGTTTACACAGAAGGCTTGCATGCATGAAAATCACACTTGCACGTTCACTCTTGGTTTCAGCACTTAGCTTTCTTCACACTTCTTTCTGTCCTTAGAAGCTTCCTTTTATACTCACTCAGAGGATCTAAGAAAAACATCTTCATTGGACGGAATGAAAAAGGAGAAGTCTTGTTGAAAAGACAACATAACCTTTTCTGCACTTTTCTGAAAAGCAGACTTGTCTTCACATGTGCAGAACTTTTGTCTTTTTACTTTGTCTACTGTTGCAATCCCTTTAACTAATTTAGGAATGTCAACTTTGCGTCTTTCTTCCTTGTAAAGGCCTATTTTGATATAAGAAAAAGGTCTATCACCCTTTTTCAAATAACCTTTTGTCTTCATGTTACAGAACAGCTTGGGCAGGCTAAGCAGTTCTGTTTTCCACTTTGTCTTCAACTTTGTAAACTGATCTAGCAGTCAAAAACAATACATGATGACTTGGAAACGTATTCCATAAAGTGTTTAGCCTGTTCACAAAGAACAGGTTCTGTTCACAAAGAACAGAACACTTTAAAATTGCCCAAGCTGCTCAACAGTGTAGAGTAGCGTAGACAGTTTATGTCCAGCCTGTTCAGCAGACAGAGCAGCTTGGACAAACTGTCTTAGTTGCAACACATGCAACACATAGAACAGCTTTAGACTGATATTGCAAATCATTTTCAGGTTTCAATAAGACATATAACAGGCCTTAAATTCAACCTTCAAATGCATCAACAGGTTTGATTATAAATCTCCCCCTCAGATGTAGAACAGGTTTGACTGAGGCCTTTTTGTGCCTAACAAAAGTTCTTCAGGCCAAACTGAGAAATGATGCTCAAGATTTAATAGTTCTAAATGACAAATTAATTGAACAAAGTGTCAGGAATGAACTAATTTATGAACATGTAGAGTCACTGATCAAAGAGATCTCTCTTAGAGATATGGAATTAGCTGAGTCTAGGGCTAACGTTTCTGAGGCAAATAGCAACCATGTACCTACTCCTCAGGACGAGACCAATGATATGGTTAAATCAGAGGTAGTCAAGGTAACTGAGTCTTTAAAGTATCTTCAACTACTCCTCAGGTTAGGCAAATGATACAGTGTGTTCAGTCTAGTTGTAAGCCAAAACTAGAAGAAGAAAGGACTGTAAGTAATAATAACAAAAGGGGAGTTAAACCAAGCTGTTGATACAAACAATCACGGCATTAGTAAGACACCTAGGTCAAAGAGTGCCTATAAGAAATCTATTGACAAGATGTCTTGCTTTAAGTGTCATGAGAAAGGACATGTTGCTTCAGGTTGTCCCTACAAAAAGTCAAAGTCTTCTTTAAAGATAGGGAAACTAGAGCAGCAAACCTTAAAAACAATGCCTAGTGATACGAGCTGGAGTAGTTCTCAAATTTCTGAGAAGAACTCAATTGTGATGTCACGTCTAGGTAGTCGACAACCACCGGTGTCTCTCAGACAACATGACGGACTTAGGAATAATTCACCGAATACATCCCCTAGTCAATGAATGTCTGGCCCCCAATCCATCATTAGGAATAATACACCTAAGAGGAGTCAGACTCGAGTTAGGTCTAATTCTACAAAAAGACATAAGACACCAGGTAGAGCCCATAATTATCAAACTGAGATGTACTATAACAGATTATTCAAGGGCTGAACCGCAAAGACCAACCCAAAGGTCGAGAATGGATGTTAATCACTCAACTCCACAACAGGTTCTCAATTAAAAACCCAAGTCGCCTGAAAGGAGAGATGGGTATTTGAAAGAGTTCAAGTTTGTGGATGAGGATGCTATTACCAAGTCAGTAATGGCTTGGGTTCCCCGTGGTAACTAACTTTTCTTGTTTAGTGTGCAGGAGTTAACTACAGGTCCTAATAACCAATGGTTTATGGATAGTGGTTACTCTCGACACAGGACAGGGGTACAAAGGACGATACAGCAGGCAGGCTGATTGGGTCCTTAGACCAAGTGGAGAAGTCTTACGGGAAAATGGTAAAGTGTGGTAATTGATGTAACAATGTTGGTTATAACAACTATGCAAATCTTTTCACTAAAGCATTTGATAAGTCACCCTTTGAGTTGTCAGTTCAACTAAATGACATGCGTAATCCAGAGTAACTTGACCTGAGTATATTTTTTTTCTCTTTCTTTTTATAGTAAGTTAGTGTTTAAGTATTATTTTTTCCTTTTATAGTGAGTTAGTAGGTTAGTTTTTTTAGCTTATCTTAAAAATGGAAAACAAAAGAAAAAAGAGAGAAACCCATAAAAATTAAAAAAAAAATGAGAATATCGAAAACTGAGTTAAGTCTTATAGACATAGGTTCAAAGTGACGAAAATTAGCATAGTTGATACAATCTCTAAGTGTTAAGCTTCCACACATAATGCACCTTAAACTCTAAGTGATATACTTTCTCTAGTTCGATGTGTCGGTAGGCATAATACACAAAGGGAATCTCAAAGCTAATAAAATATTCAAGAAAAAGTCATATGTGTAACTAACTTAGATGTATGACCAAATGGTCTTAATTTTTATGTTAGAGACATACAGTCAATAATTCTAAATGAGGTATGCAAATTTTCTGGGGGATGTATAGCCACATCAGATACATCTTAATGAAAAGAAAAGAAAAGAAAAATCATGATAGTAAGGAGAGAGTCAAAACAAGTCACTTTGTTGTATGTAAGTACAGACCTGTGACCTCTGGTTTGACTCGACTTAGCAAGATAAGTCGCTTTGTTGTACGCCAGTACAGACCTGTCACCACTGTCTTTCTAGCTATTAAATAAACCTTAAGACAACGAAAGACACTCTGTTGTATGTAAATACAGAACTGTGTCCGACGTATGCCTTTTAAAGAAAATTTGCAATACCGAAAAGTTATAATCATTATGTGTATGTCTTGATCATAGAAGTATATCTAAGTATGGGACACGTAAGGTAGTTTCTTTATAAATAAAAAGGCCAAGGGATATTCCAAGGTGTAACATGTTTACAAGGAAAATCATACCAACAATCGACTTGGAATGTATATCACGACAAACAATCAAAGGAATCAAAAATTCCTAAGTGTGATAGACTAATACTGAAAGTGCGTATTGACACTGCTATTTGATTGAACCTTCTTTGACTTTATCGCAAAAATATTCAGTTAATTTACGTTGTATATTTTTAAAAGAAGTTTTGAGTAGCTTAAGTTTAAATTTGATTCAACCTTTATTTTGCTGTATTTTATTTTATTTTATTTTATTCTAAGTAGGAAAAAGGTCAAAGTTACTAGGATGCATTCTAGTTGGAAAAACAAAATTTGTGTGATAATGAGTTGCTAAAAGTGAAGGGTTTCGTGATAAGTTGAAAAGGTTGAAAATTGTTCAAAGTTTTTTGAAACTTACGATAAGTTGAAAAAGTTGAAAATTGTTCAAAGTTTTTCAAAACTTACGATGTTGTGACTGTTTAACGAAGATAACGACTGTTTCTCTCGAGCTTGATTCTAGTGTTCGGTTTACGTTCTAAACCATCAAACAATGTAAGTAAGGAGAGTTTCATAGCATTTTTATCGTTGAATAATGGTTTTTAAGGTCCTACTAACATATCATGACTTGTTTCATGTGTTGATTAAGTCTATACAGTGTTAGAATTGGAGTTTTTATAGAATTACAGATCGTACATCTCAGGGGGAGAAATTGTAGAGAAGTCAAAGAAGATGGCCTGAACAGTGAGCTGGCAGATCTTTCAAGACAACAATTTCCTCAGCTTGCTGATCCTCAGGGGGAGTCGGTGTTCATAGCCGCTGACAAGGGAAAAGACTAGGATTCAGATATATCAAAAGTAACTGATGGTAAGGTCTGATCGGAGCATTGTCAGGGTTGGATGAAGACGAAATGAGGCTCGTCTTCGAGATGACTTCGAACATGAGGATCTTGAGCATTGAGCGTTTATTCCTGAAGATATATCTGATTGGTAGTCACTCGATGAAGGTGTTATGAATGAAGATCAGAATGTGATAGATTGCTCTAAATGATGAATCAGATTCTGAAGTGTGAATTTAGCTTGGAAGGATCTTATAAATCTAGGAAGACGATTCTTTGCTGAGGTGTTTGTAAAAACTATCAGAAGGGAGGGTCGTTCTGAGAGATTTGAGAGGTTAATCTAAGAGTTGGTAGAAGCGTTGTGGTTCAAATAAGAATATATCCTCTGACTGGTAGGAATTGGACTAAGTTAGTCTACAAACCGATGAGGACAGCAAACCGAAGAGGTAGTCATGGATAACAAAGAATAAAAGGTGATTTCGGTATTCATAGATCAATGAATATGTACTAGAAGCTATCGTCAAGGGGAAGTCTATTGATACACCCGATGTGACAATATCTGTCTAGTTTCGATATTACGATCAATGAACAACAACTAGAATCTATCGTCAAGGGGGGGTCTGTTGGTACATCCGGTGTGACGACAGCAATTAGGACTAGACTTAGAGTGTGGATATAATAAGTCAAATTGGGAGTCTAGGTCTAGATCATCTTCTCCGTTTAGCGTAGCAGAGGTGGATGCGGATGACGTCTGAGTCGGTTCAGGCGATTGTTGAGAAGCCGATTCTGAGCGAATGTGTTCAGAAACATTCTCAGACTCAGGTAAATCATCGAATGTGATGTTCACACTCTCATTAACTGTTCTAGTCCGTTTGTTGTACACCGGTAGGAGGCTGAGTTCTTTGAGTATCCGATGAATACTGCTTCATCTCCTTTGGCATCGAACTTACCGAAATTATCTTTGTCGTTTAGGATAAAGCACCTGTAACCAAAAACACAGAAGTGTTGGACATTAGGTGCGCATTTATTAATAATCTAATAAGGTGTTTTGCCAAACCATGTGTTGATGATGTATCGGTTTTGAGTGTAACACGCAGTGTCCACGGCTTCAGCCCAGAAGTGAAGAGGCAGCTTTGAGTATGTGATCATGGAACGAGCTGCTTCAACCAGAGTTCGATTCCGTCGTTCGCCGACTCCATTCTGTTGAGGAGTTCTGGCAGCGGAAAATACCGACGGAATCAAGGAATTCGGTTAACTTTTTGTTTTTGAACTCAGTGCTTTTGTCCGTGCGGATGGTTTGGGCTTGAAGTTAGAGATTTACTTCGGTCTACTTCAGAAATGAGATGATCAGTTCTGGCGTCTTATCCATCGTGCGTAGGAACTTTACCCAAGTGTGGCGTGAGAAATCGTCGACCATCACCAGTATGTACGTCTTGGCATTGATGCATAGAATGTGCATTGGACCGCAAAAATCCATGTGGATAAGCTCGAGAGGTTTTGTAGTGTTGGGGACTGGCTTCGGTTTGTGTGACGCTTTCTTGATCATACTCTTTTCACAAGTTGCACACAGTTGATCTTTGTCGAACTTCAGTTTCAGTAGACCTCTAACGAGTTTGTCAGATACGAGCTTGGTTATGTTCTTGAAATTCAGAAGAGAGAATCTCTTGTGCCATACCCAGGACTGTTGAGATGAGGCCTTGGACACGAGACATATCGTCTTGTTGACCTTGACTTTCGAAAGATTGATGGTGTATAGGTTGGACCGTCGAGTGCCGGCGAGTATCTCCTTACCCGTTTGAGATCGAATACTGCATCATGTGTCTTTGAAGGATACGTCAAGTCCTTTATCCCAAAGTTGGCCAATACTAAAGAGATTGTGGCCAAGACCTTGGACATAGGAGACTTGATTTATCTTTAGATTTTCCATTTCGAGATCTCCAAAGCCGCAGATTCAAGCAACACCATTGTTGTCGAATTTCACCAAACGACCATCAGTTGACGTGTAGTTGGACAGATGATCTTGTCGACCAGTCATGTGCCGCGAGCAACCATAGTCTAGAATGCACACAATGTTTGCCTGAAAGCAAAGGACAAATCAGTGTGTGAAGATTGAAGAGCGGGTTTTGAACTGGATGTTCGAAAGCCGTTGAGAATGAAGAACGAGTCCTAATCCGAGGTGATTAGAAGTCGTTGTCTGCAAGATAGTTAAGTGACTTTTGGTACCCAAAATGTATGAAATTTGAGTCCCGATGGGATAACGTTTGTTTTAGGGTTCTTAATGGGAGAACCACCATCGGTCTTAGAGATAGTACCCTTAATGTCGTTGTTTGTAGTGATGCTATTTTTAGGGACCCAGATAGACTTATATTTAATAGGTCTGTGAGTTTCCTTTTTAACCTTATGTTTAGGTTTGCGGCGGCGTCTATGTTTCAGTATAGGAGCATAATTTAACGATATAGGTCTAGACAAACTTTATGGTGTTTTGGACAGTTTAAAAAACTGATCAAATTAATACACATTAATAGGAATAGCATTCAAACCATTACAATCATTCAAAACAATACTAGAATGCAAATCAACCACATGTTTGCTTTTAATACATTGGAAATTAAAAACTTTGAAGAATTAAAAACTGCTCTTTGACTCTTGACTTTAAATGCCGTCTTTTGAGGTGTGCCCTTTGGTCTTACTCGATTTTCGGAAATGAAACGAAAATGTTTGTTAGCTTTTGCAGATTTAGAGTTACTAGACTGTGTGTGCGATATCTGTTTCCGGGAATTATGTTTGCCTTTAATGCTAGCAGCAGTAGAATTTCCGGGAACAGATTTAAAAGTGTTGCCAACAGGTTCTATTATAGGTACGATCATCAAGGCTTTACCTTTCTTTATTTCTAAGAGATGTTGTTGTCTTAGAATTAAGTTTGTGTCGCTAGCTGGAGTTGAAATTATTTCGTTAGAGTTGTTAGTGACAAGAAACTTGTTGAAATTATTTCCTTAGATTTGCTCTGATACCAATTATAGGTCCCGAATCAATCAAACAAACAAACAATCAAGCAATATATAATTAATATTACGAACGAGAAAAATAATAAAAGTCGAATATATAAACCTTAAAAGAAGAACACGAAGAACAAAGGTTTAATTCTCTCTAACGAACGGCTGCTCGCACAAAACACCTTCAATTATATGCTTGTGTGTTTTTCAATCTATATTATAAAACCCTAAATAACCTTTAAATAATAAACCTAAATAGGCCTAAGCCCGTGGGTTAAACTATTAAAGCCCGTACAATAATAACTTATGAATTATTAAATAATCACAAATAAACCCCTAGACTTGATTACAATTAATTAACCCTAACAATCTCTCTTTTTGTGATCAAGTCTGGTTCCTTCAAAATAAACTTTATCTTCTGTAAGGTCTTGCCACTACAGATCTATCTAGATGCGACAGACACCAACGAGTGCGGAATCCTCGTTAACGGCTTGACGGATATATCACACTCACGGAACACGGAGACTACCACGGCGTTGTACGAACGACTACGAACGAACCTACGCGATGATTCTCTCCGAAAACACACACTAATAGCTGATAAACTCAACATCGCCTTTTGCTAATCACACACGGAATTCTGCAAAAGTCACTTAATCATTCGAGTTAATCCCTAATTATAGTGATCCATTCGAGTTTGTCATGAGACAAACTCGAACCAGGCCCAAGGCCCATTCGAATTTGTCTTCATGACAAATTCGAATTTACCTTCCATGTTAAATTCGAATTTATGCTAAAATTGCTAAATTCGAATTTCTCATGTCAACATCTATTTGATTATGTGTTTTAACTTATGTTTGAATTACTCTTTGAACTTTATGTTTGAACTTCTTGTAATACATTACACCAAGTTCAAACATACAAACAATAAACATACAAATACATAAAATCACATATATCAAATACTAGTTAATATTCAAAACCTTGTAATATCACTTAGACAAAAGGCTAACACACTTAGACTGCTATCGTCACACAGGGTGTACCAACAGACTCCCCCTTGACGATAGCTTCTAACTATTAACATTTTGATTAGATACTAGAACTATATACACTGCTACTTGCAAATAAGCCAGCATCTATACAAACCTTTACAACTTTCTGGAACTTCTTGCCTTCAGATCTCCAGCCTTCATGAAAGAAAATTGGCTGATCATGAAGCTTTTGCAGTTCATCCTTGGATAGGTTGATAAGGTGCAACGGATCGTATACCTTAAAATGACCTTTTCGTCTTCATCCTCCATTACGGCTTCGGCTGTTTCATTATCGACGTACCACCACTTCATATTCTTCAAAACATTCTGTGGCATCGATTTCATAGGCACCCTTTTTAAGCACTTGAAGGGTTTATAAAGCATTGTGGCCCAAGGCCTTCCGGTATGTGGATCAATCGTTGTTTCATCTTCCCCTCTCTTTCCCGTCCTTGGCTTGAGTCTTTCAAATTTTCCGGATCGGCCCTCCTTTCTGATAATCTTGGCTTAACCTCAGCATAAGGATCCTCACCGATATTGCTTAACTCTTTCCACGCCAACTCCTTTACTTCTACCTTCGGAAATGTATTAAATACATTGAGCGTCCGTCTAAGGTATTTAAGTCCATCTCTCCTTTTCAGTATGAATAGCTGCAGTTCTCTGTCGAAGAACCAGCTCATAATTCCTCCTGAGAGACTTTTTGCCCGATGAATTCTCATCTTCTTCTTCATCTTCGGCTTTTCTTTCTTTTCTTCCTTCTTGAACCACAGATTCATTAAATCAGCCCTGGAAGGCTCTTTTTCTGCTTCTTCAAGTTCAGAGGCTTCGACCGAGGCTATCTTGATCTCATCTATATCAATCACATTGTGATTATCTCGCACATACAACTCCGTGATAGGCTGTGAATTTACAATCACTTCATTGACATTATCGTCCTCGTCTTCTATCACTTCATCGTCAGATCGCCAATCAACAATATCCTCCGGTACGAATTCTCCTTCTTCCAATTCCTCTACATCATCTTCAAAATCAAAATCCATTATTTCTTCCTCAATATCTCTCAAGGCGTCTATCATATCGCTTTCATGAGTGTTTGAAGAACCAGCCTCACCTCCTTCTCTTCCTTCAACACCAGCTAGACTAGGCTCCCCCTGAACTTCAGCATATAGAGCAGCAGGAAAATCTACTGGCTCATTCTCTTTTGGTACATTGGGATCATCTCCTTCATCATCTCCCCTTTGCTGCTCCTCAGGATCCATACAGCTCGTCTCCCCCTAAGCCTTTAGATTTTGCAGTAATTGCTCAAATAGGGATCGCATAGATCGAATCTCAGCACCTTGATCTGCAACAAAAGTATTTAGCTCCAGATTCTCTTCCTCAATCTCTCCAACAACTTTCTTTAACTCAGCATTCTCATTGTTCACATTGGCGTTATGCTTCTGTATCTCCCCAATAGCTTTTGTCAATTGAAAGATTTGGATTTGTTGAAAGTCAACCTTGCTCCGAAGCTCAGAAAACCTTTGATTATCTATGAAGGTTGATGAAGTGGATGGTATGGATTGGATGGGAGTAGGGGTGATTAGAGAGGGAATGGATGCTTGAACAGGTGGTGGTGGTGGAATGGATGTGGGTTCTGATGGTTGGGCGGTAGGCATTTCTGGCTCAGAAGCAGAGGCTGACGAAGCTCCCTGCATAAAACGGTGCCTTTTGGCCCCATGCCTAGGCACCAAAGGAATTACTTCTTCTTCCTCAAAGTCTGAGTCATCTGACTCCCTTGAAGCTCTTCTCCTTCTAGCTTCTTCCTCAACCACCACTAATCTCGATCCATATGTCCCTATACGAATGGACGGATCTTCGGTCACTGTGTTTGGGGCCTCAACTTCTATTTCTTCAGCTTCTTCTGACTCAGAGTCTGAAGTTGACTCGGCTTCACCTACTGCCTCAGGTTGATATTCATCTATCTACTTAAAAATGTCAACTTCCCCAGTTGGAGGTTCTAGAATATTCCCAACGAGTTCAGCCGTAATTTCCTCATTGGCATGCGGTCTGGATGCCCAATTTTCTTCCAAAGTCTGAAGCCTTGGATCAGATACAGGTGGTACAATTGAAGGACCAGCTTCCTCTGGCTCCTGAACTTGACTTGTTGATGGCCTAGCTGCCTGAGTTTGTCTCGCTGACGGTCTTTGCCTCCTTCTTTGTTGCTGAGGCCTTGGCTGTTCCGGTTGCTGTGGTTGTTGCGGCGGCTGTGGAAACTGAACATCCCCTGCCCAGTTGGCACCTTCCCCGACTTGGAAATCTGGATTGATAACCGCACCAAAAAGTGGTGCCTCTACTAGCCAAGCTAATCTTCCTCTATGAGCTTCACAATCTGCAAAGATTCGTTTGTCAATCACCGCAATACTTTGAATTTCGTTCAGCTGTGGCAGGGTCGGCAGGAAATGCCTTATCAGCATCATCACAAATCTTGGATATAACAGAAATCTTTCTCGGTCCGGAGCTGTTATTTGTTGAACAAACTCTGTAAAGAACATCTCTGAGTAGCTAAATCTTTGATTGTAAACCAGCGTTATCATCCCTGACTGAATCTTTGATACGATGTAATCGAATCCTGCTTTCCTGGAAGCAAAACACACCATAAAGACGTGAGCTAGGTATCGCCATTGCCCTATCAGCCCACTCTTCATGTATGAGGACTTAATGACATCCAAACTATATCCCATTCTGCTAAATGCTGGTTGCCTGATTGCTAATGGAAAGTCAATCGGCCCATATTCCTGCTCTGGAGAGCCTAGCTGCAACACTTGACGCAGCACGTCAGCTGAAAACACTAGAGGGTGTCCAGCAATCCTCGTCCTCAATACTGTTGGAGTAACAGTACAGTCGAATTGTAAATGATTCCAAAATTGACGAACATATGGGATTACAATCTGGATATTATGCGATAGAGCATACGAAATCCTTGATACAACCAAAAAATCCACCATCTGGCGGTATGCTTGAGCCTCTGGTATCTCACGGTCCGGAGAAATGACCATTTTATGCTTTGGAACGAAAACTCTATCTTCCATGTCTGCACATTAAAGCATATAAGATATTAGAATTATTAAGATAGACATAAACTTGTTTAAATTCAAATTTGTTTTATTTTGAACTTGTATAAGTACAAAATCCAAGACCTATGAAAATCTACAAGTTTGATTTAAATTTTAAGCAAATAATTTGAATATAATGGTAAACTCGAATGACAAGTTCGAAACAACCATAGTTTCGAATTTAGTGGATGCTTCGAGTTTAATGACAAACTCAAAGCCAAACTTGAAGCCATGATCGAATTTGAGACAATGATCAAACTCGAACATGTCGGTTTAAATAACAACAAAAATCCAAGATTTTAACCAATTTAGACTTTGAAAATTACATCCATTAGTCCTAATGGGTTCTAATCAAAGATATATGTAATCAATTTGATGTTTCACCGGTTCAAAGTTTGTTATTTAGAAATACAAACTTTCCACCATTAAAACCTCAAAATCCGTTAATTTTGGCTCAAATGGAGTCTAAAACCACCTAAATCTCGTACAATACGGTTGAGTATACCTAGATTTGCTAGTAGTCTTGAACACAAACGGACAGAAACTCGACAAATAGTACAAAACTCGAAAACGGCAAACTCGAAGACAAACTCGAAATCGCTCACAGTAAAGTCAAAAGGCTCAAATTCGAAAGTAGTGATAATGACTTGTCACTGTTGACCTATTTATATCAACCACCTTCGAGTTTGTTGTCTACTTTTGAATTTATCAGCAAATTCGAAGAACCTGCCAAATTCGAATATATATTCGGTTTTGGTTAAACTCGAATTTAACTCTGAAAATTTTGAAAATTTCGAAAATCTTTGAATTAAATTCAACTTTTTCAACGTTTTCGTGTAACGGAATAAACTAAGCCAAATCTTTTACACTAAGCACAAGATTTTCACGCAATGTTTATTTCATTCAACTAGGAATGCACCATCAGTAATTTTCACCTTTTTCCTAAGTAAAAATAAAAATAAAATTAAAATTAAAAAATAAAATTAAAAATAAAATAAAATAAATTAAAGTAAAAATTGGGAACAAAAATTAAACTTAGACTAAACTACATTATTTAAAATTTACAACCTATACTAAACACTTAACAGAATATTTTTGACGAGTATAGTCAAAGAAAGGTTCAATCAGATAGCGGTGTCAAATACACACTTTCAGTATTTAAACTTTCACACTTAGGAATTTTTGATTCCTTTGATTGTTTGTCGTGACATACATTTCTAGCCGATTGTTGGTATTATTTTCCCCTTAAACATGTTACATTTCGGAATATCCCTTGGCCTTTTTATTTATTATGAATCTATCTTACGTGACTCATACATAGACATACTTTTATGATCAAGGCATACACACAATGATTATAACTTTTTGGTATTGCAAACTTTCTTTAAAAGGCAAACATCGGACACAGGTTTGTATTTACATAGAACAAAGTATCATAGTTTGTCTTAAAGTTTATTTTTAAAGCTAGCAACACAGCGGTGACAGGTATGTACCGACGTACAACAAAGCGACTTATCTTGCTAACTCGAATCAAAACAGAGGCAACAGGTCTGTACTTACGTACAACAGAGTTGCATGTTTTGACTCTCAACTCAGTATATGATTTTTCTGTTCTTTCCATTTTAAGATGTATCTGATATTGCTATACATCCCCAGAAAGTTTGCATACCTCATTTAGAATCAAAGTTTGTATGTCTTTAACATAAAAATTAAGACCAATTGGTCATACATCTAAATTAGTGACACGTTTGACTTTTTCTTGAATATTTTATTAACCTTGAGACTCCCCATATGTATTATGCCTACCAACATATCAAACTGGATAGTGTATAACACTTAGAATTTTAGGTGCATTATGTGTGAAAGCTAAACACCTAGAGCTTGTATTTACTGTGCTAATTTTCATCACTTTGAACCTATGCATCTAAGACTTAACTCTTTTTCTGATATTCTTTTTTTTTTGAATTTTTTTTTTTGGTTTTCTCTCTTTTTTTTCATAAATAAAAGTAAGAAAATATAGTAGCCTACTTACTTACTATAAAAGGAAACTATCCTAAGCTACCACACTTACTATAAAAAGAAAGAAAGACTACTGCTATAAAAGGAAATAAAACTCTACTATGATCAACTCACTCTGGATTACGCATTCCATTTAGTTGAATCAAATACTCAAAACGTGACTTATCAATAGCTTTGGTAAATTACCAGCTTGATTAAGTTCTTTTCGGCACAATCACGTATCAAAATGATGTCTTATGTCTATGTGCTTGGTTTTATTATGTTTAACTGGATTATTAGTTATAACAATTGTTGACTGGTTATCTATCCTAATAGGAGTATGAGTGTAAGTCAAACCGTAATCCCGCAATTGTTGTTGTATCCACAGAACCTGTGAACAGCAACTACCAGCAGCAACGTATTCGGCCTCGCACGTTGACACGGCTACCGAAGTCTGTTTCTTGCATTGCCAGGAAACGAGTCTCCCTCCTAGGAACTGACAACCTCCAGTTATTGACTTGCGCGTCAAGCTACATCCTCCGTAGTCTTAATCAGTGAACGCCTCCAATTCCAGATCGCCCACCGCGTGATACCAAAGTCCCAGCTTCGGTTTCGACTTGAGGTATCGTAGAATCCGCTTCACAGCTTTCATGTGCATCTCTTTCGGATTAGCTTGAAACCTAGCACAAATACAAACAACAAACATAATATCAGGTCTTGAAGCAGTTAACAACATAAGTGACCCAATCATGGCCCGATATAATGTCTGATCCACATCGGTATCACTTTTAGTACCCAGTCCGAGATTGTGATTCACTTGAATCGGCGTGCTGAAATGAGCTGTCAGTTTTGTTCCTTCCAACCCGAACGCTCTAAGATGTCGTAGACATACTTCGTCTGATGGATAAACATGCCTTCCTTCTTTTGGTCAACTTGCCAACCCAGAAAGAAGTTAAACTCACTCATTGCACTCATCTCGAATTTTGACTTCATCACCTTTTCAAAAATCCTTTCACATTTGCTCGTCTGATGATCCAAAGATGATATCATCGACGTATACTTGTACCAAGATGAAATGATCTCCTTTTCGCTTCACGAACAGCGTACTGTCTATCCTTCCTCTTTCAACCCATTTTCTAAAAGATGGTTGGACAGAGTCTCGTACCACGCCCTTGGTGCTTGATGCAATCCATACAGAGCCTTATCTAATCGATATACTCTGTCTGGATATTTTGGATCTGTAAACCCGGGCGGCTGTTCCACATACACCAGCTCCTTCACTTTCCCATAAAGGAAAGCACTCTTAACGTCTAGCTGATAAACCTTAAATCCCTTGAAGGAAGCGAAAGCCAGAAACAAACGAATTGCTTCCAACCTTGCTACTGCCGCGAACACCTCATTGTAATCGATTCCTTCCTCTTGGTTGAAATCCTTAACAACTAACCTTGCTTTGTTGCGAGTGACTATACCCCGATTGTTCTCTTTTGCACTTAAAAACCCATTTGGTTCCTATTGCTATTTCTCCTCGAGGTAATGGAACTAACTCCCACACTTCTAGTTTCCTAAATTGTGACAGTTCTTCCAGCATCGCTTCAACCCAAGAGTTATCTTTTAGTGCCATTTGCACATTTTTCGGCTCTACTTGCGAGATGAAACATGAATAGAGGCAGGTATGAAAGGCCTCAGAGTCATTTATCATCGACAACAACACAGTGTTGTTCTTTAAACTACTCCTAGTCCTCACACCCGCGTTAGGATTTCCAATGATGCTTTCTATAGGATGGTTCTTGTTGATCCTAAAAGTCTCTATCTCGTAAACTCTCAGATTATCTCCTAAGTTTGATCCTATTTCTCCTAACGGGGGAACGACTTCAGACTCCACATTTTCTTCCTCGTGGACAGTTTCCTCAGAGTTAGAATTTGTCGTCTGATTTTCGTTTTTAGGTGCTTCAGAATCAGTGACTTCTGGAGATCGATCTTCAGTTGAAGTAGGCTCAGATGTTGATTGAAAAGTGGTCCTCGGAAAGCTATGACCCTCGTCATTCAGATTCAACGACGACATGTCCTTTTCGATAGTACCTGCATTTTCATCCAAAGGAATGTTAAATGACTCAAATAGTTTGACATAGTCAAATATCCATTCTGGACCTGTTTGGGGTTCATGTGTATAACTTGTGACTTCAGTGTTATACAAAATCTCTACTGTACCATTGGATTTGTTAAAAACTCGTTTGTTTGGTGAATTCGGCACATAACCTAGGAAGTATCCTTCGTCAGCCTTTTCACCAAACTTTGGTTGATGTTTTGTTTTCATTAAAGAACATGGTACCCCAAAAGGTTCGATGCCAGTTAAATTAGGTGGCCTTTTATTCAAAACTTCATAACAGGTTTTGTTCAAAGATTTGACAGTAAGGACCCGGTTTAAAACATGGCATGCGGTATTCACTGCCTCCCCCCAAAACATGGTAGGAAGCTTTGAATCCGATAACATGGTCCATGCTGCCTAAATCAATTTCCTGTTTTTCCGTTCGGCAAACCCATTTTGTTATGGCTCATAAGGTGCACTAAATTGATGCACTATGCCCTTTGATAGGCAATATACACCAATTACAGTGTTTTTAAACTCTGTTCCGCTATCACTACGAAGTCGTTTAACCCTTGTTCCATATGAATTCTCCACTTGGTCTAAGAACCCGATGAGCTTGACAGCCGTCTCGTCCTTTGTACCTAAAAAGATAACCCAAGAAAAACGTGAGTAATCGTCAGTAATAACTAAACAGTACCAACTACCACCTATACTCCTTTTGTTGATTGGTCCGAAGAGGTCCATATGCAACAAATCGAATGTGGCAGTGATGGAGTTCTGAGTCTTGGACTTGTGTGCCATCTTGTGTTGTTTGCATTTCTTGCACGGTAGACACTTATCCTCGAACTGAAAACTCTTCATCGGAACACCTTGCAACAGTCCATTTTTCGTAATGTAGTTCATCTTTCTCAGGTGCAACTGTGCCATGCGTCTGTGCCACAAAACCGACTCAGTCTATGAAGCTTTAGATAACAAACAGATTGGTCCCATTAAAGATTCAGGCTTGTTCATGTCGAGCATGTACAAACAGATTGCTCCCCGGTTTTAGCACTAACGCCTCGGTATCAGTGAACAACATTGAGTTCTTTTTATCACAGATTTGAGATACACTAATGAGATTGTGAACCAGTTTATCAACGTGATAAACTTGATCCAACTTGATCGTCCCATTAGTGACCACTCCAGTACCAGTGATATTTCCTCCCTTATTGCCCGCGAATGATACAAATCCCCGATTCCCTACCTTGAAGTCTGCAAGTAGACTTCTCTCCCCTGTCATGTGCCTGGAGCACCCACTATCTACGAACCATTTGTTCTTTAGACGTGTGGTTATCTCCTGCACATGAAAGAAAATAGGTTAGTTATCACGGGGAACCCAAGCCATAACTGACTTGGTAATACCATTCCTGTCCACATACTTAAACTCTTTCAAATACCCATCTCTCCTTTCAGGTGACATGGGTCTTTAAACTGGAGTCTGTTGTGGTGCCGAGTGATTTAAGTTCACTCTTTGCCTTTGTGTAGGCATTTGCTGTGGAGCTTTTGAATAATTACGATTCTAACTCATTTCAGACTGATATCCCTGAGCTCTACCTGGTGTTTGATGTCCAATAGGAGTGTGTGACCTAACCGGAGTGTAAGCTCTGCTAGGTGTTGTACTCCTATATTGTTGTTGCGGTCCAGATCAAGATCGATTAACGACTCGATTTGGTGAATTAGTCCTAATCACTTCTTTTGGTACACCTTTCACCGGTGTTTGTCTCACAGCAGATTTGGTGTAGCTTGCACAGTATTCTCGGTATTCTGAGAACTACTAGTGCTTGCTGCACTTGTAGAAGGCTTAACTTGTTCTGGCTTCCCTGTCTTAGGTGTATTGTCTACTTTCCTATGCGGACAGCTAGAAGCAACGCGCCCCCTTTCGTGACATCTAAAGCAAGACATTTTATCAATTGACTTTTTGTGCGTGCCCTTTGATTTAGTGGTCTCACTAGTGTCTGACTCTTTTGGTTCAACTATAGCGACTGGTTCATCATCCTGATCATTAAAGTCAATTTTGTGTTTTCCTACAGGTTTATCACTAGAGGATGGCACAAATTTAACTTTCTTAATCTTGATATTATTATCAGTCACCTTAGTTGCATTTTCCTTTACAGGTTCAGACACTGCTTCCGGTATTTCCTCTAAGTCTACTGATTTCTCAGTTTTCTCCTGAGGTTGAGATACATAGTTGTCATTGAAAGGTGGAGGACTCTCATGATATCCTAGACCTACAGGCTTTTTAGATTGACGATGTGCATCTAATATTTTCCCTAGGTTAAGAGATGAGTTCCAAAACTTTTCAAGTTTACTATTTGCCTCAGCTACTTTTACCTTAGACTCAGCTAGCTCTATGTCTTTGGTTTTCAGCTCCTTGGTTAATTCCTCAACATGTTCATACATGAATTCTAACCTAACACACTGTTCGCTCAGTTTGTCCTTTAGAACTATAACATCCTGTGCATCAGCCTTAAGCTTATCCCTAAGATCTTGCTTTATATCTATTAGGCTAGCATTATCTGATTTAACGTTTCACTTTGAGCAGATATGGTTTGATGTGATTCGAGTACTAAATTTAACCTATCGTTAGATGTAGCACATAAAACACACAACTCATGGAAAAGAGAAAAGTTCAGACTTACCTTGGTTTGATCTGATTCCACGTTGGCCATCTGAGCGGCAAACTCCAGAATTGTCTGATCATCTGACTTCTCTACCCACATCGGACTCCTTTCAGTCTGACTGCTGTCCCATGTGATTTGCTCTGCCCCTTCACTTCCATTCTCAGTCACTTCAGCCATAAAGGCTCTAGCATTCGTCTCTGGATGTGTACTCTAGTTATAAGCGTCGTAGCTGTCTGTCTGATGTGACATTAGATAACAACCCAGCTATATTCGCCTGACTTGATGAACTACTCGGAAGATATCGCCCTTGTGATTGGTTCTGATACTGTCCCTGTTGATTCTGATACTGTCCCTGGTAATTTTCTACCGTCGGTCTCTGACACTCTCTAGCGAAGTGTCCTAACCCTTGACAGTTGTAACATTTAACCTTGGACTTATCGAATCCAATCCTATTGTTACTCATATTCAGATTTATTCCCGCTCTCTTGATGAAACTCTTAACTCTCTGAGTTACCATGGCCAGTTGCCATTGCAGATCCATCTCTTCAAGATCATCAGGTTCTACCTGATCGTAATCCTCATCCCAAAGTGCAGGATCGTTGATTTTGCCCTTAACGCAATTGCCTTATGCTGCCACGAATGAAGCCAACAGATTCAGATGGTCTTCAGCCGATTTTGCACTCATAGGCATCTTAGAACATCCCTGAGATGTAGATGCCGGAGTAGCCTGATGTTGCTGTTCTTCTGATCTAGTAAACCCTAAGAAAGCCCTACTCTGTGAGTCTTCTGGCTCAGCCGGTGACGACATTTCTCCCGAGAAGAAGGCTGTAGCTGTCTTCATTTCAGCTGCCACTGAAGGTTTTGATTTTCCGAAATACATAGCTGGATCTTGAACTTGATCATAATCCGTTTCTTTCTTCATTTACTCAAAATGATACGCCCTCAGCGTTCCCACAACATTCTCTAGAGTCAGAGTATAGTATTTGTCCTCATCATGCTTAATTAAGGCCACATACATCGCCCATTTGGCCGGTAAAGCATCCAGAAGCTTATTATTCTTCTCAGTGTCACTATACTCAATGTCATGACTGTCTAACTCAGTTAGCAGATGATAGAAACGTGTGATAGTGTCATCCAGCTTTTCATCCTTCAATGCTTTGAAGATTGCAAACTGCTGCTTGAGCATTTCCATTCGTTTCCTTCTAACCCTCGGGTTACCCTCACACCGTTTTTCCAATGCCTCCCACACCTCTTTCGCTGTCTTCTGATTACGGAATGTGTGTAGTATGTCCTGAGGTAACGCCATTCTAATATTAGCATATGCACGGTTCTCTGCTTCAAATAGCTTTTTATCGTCATCCTTCATTTTAGAATAAGGAACAACCTTTTGTCGTCCTTCGACCTCAGCTCTAGGTGGAATGTATCCCTCGTCGATACAAATCCACATGCGCATATCATTAAATCGCGCGAAGTCGGCAAACCGATCCTTCCACCAGTAATAATCTTCAAGTTTCATCAACTTTGGCGGAGTATTTGCTTTTCCGACCTCGTGATCCATCTCCAGAAACCGTTGTAGACTTGTCATTGTTTCAAAGATAATTGAAATTAAACGTAATTATTTAATTCAAAATTAATTTTTATTAATTCTTTCGAATTTAGGTAAATTCGAATCTAATTAAATTTAAACCTGTTTGGGATTAAATTCGAGTTAAGTTCTTAAATCCAACTAAAATCAAAATTAATGACAAATTCGAAGGTCACTAAACTCGAAAGTTCACTTAAATTCGAAACCCACCAAAATTCGAAACCCAAGTAAATTCGAATGCCCCCTATTCGACTTTTGTGCAAAGTCGAAATCCTAAGTAAAGTCGAAATGGCCAAAATTCGAAACCACTTTAAGGAAACTCGAAAGGAGCGTATTTCAGTCAAACTCGAAAATAAGCAAACCCTAATTTCTCCTTAACAAATTCGAGCGCCGCAAATTCCAAAAACGTCTAATAGCTCGAGTTTTTCACGTTTTTCATATTAAATCAATATTTTTACAAGTCAAAATATTGATTTTGATCAAAAACGTGAACTACAACCAAGTATTTCCCGGAATTCAATTTGATAAGCTCGAAAAACTCAATAATACGTGAGATTAACCGTCCAAAAGCGTCAAGAAACCTAGGATGTATCTTATGAACACGAAGAACACGAAGAACACCCCGTAGTCTCTGATACCACTTGTAAGGTCTTGCCACTACAGATCTATCTAGACGCAACACACACCAACGAGTACGGAATCCTCGTTAGCGGCTTGACGCATATATCACACTCACGGAACAAGGAGACTACCACTACGAACGAACCTACGCGATAATTCTCTCCGAACACACACACTAATAGCTGATAAACTCGAGATCGCCTTTTGCTAATCACACACGGAATTCTGCAAAAGTCACTTAATCATTCGAGTTAATCCCTAATTATAGTGATCCATTCTAGTTTGTCATGGGACAAACTCGAACCAGGCCCAAGGCCAATTCGAATTTGTTCTCATGACAAATTCAAATTTACCTTCCATGTTAAATTCGAATTTATGCTAAAATTGCTAAATTCGAATTTCTCATGTCAACTTCTATTTGATTATTTGTTTTAACTTATGTTTCAATTACTCTTTGAACTTTATGTTTGAACTTCTTGTAATACATTACACCAAGTTCAAACATACAAACATTAAACATACAAACACATAAAATCACATATATCAAATAGTAGTTAATATTCAAAACCTTGTAATATCACTTAGACAAAATGCTTACACACTTAGACTGCTATCGTCACACAGGGTGTACCAACATCTTCTGATGAATAATCTCCCATTTGAATGGTCTTCTTTTTAAATAATAGGTTTCGGAGATTTCTAAATAGCGAAAACCGTCAACTGATGTGAAACTGAGCTTCAGCTTTGATAAGAATCTTCTGTCGAACTTGGCAATGAACATCGTCACTTTTAGAATTAGAGGACTTTAACTTTAGCTCATGCTTTATGTAGATCGTGGAATGATTTATTCTTTGAGCTTTATACTTGAAATCACTTGAAGCTTTTCAACTTTGATTTTCTCTTGATCTTGTCCACTTAAACTCTGTTCTCTCCCCTTTGATAATATAACTTAACACATACTTTCTTCAAATGAGCTTTCTTTGTGGTTGATACTATTTTTATCCTTCAATTCTTCAGTCATCTCTCTCCTTTAGTATCCTCCCCCTTTGTTGAATATTCTCCCACTCATGATGATTAAGAGAATCTTGATTATCATGTAAACCTCCTAGATATTCATGGCAAGAGGCTTACTCCCCCTCTAAATATGAGTACCTGCTCTTCATCATCACAAATAGTCATTAGGCTTTGCAACCTGTGACATTGAAATAAGATATATAGGGAAAAATAACAACAAGGACCACCTAGGTTTCCTGTTAACAAGATAGTTATGAACTATGTGACCTACGTACAACGCTGGCTTTGATGTTAACACTGGTAGGATTTCTAACTAATCATTGTGAAAAACTTATATTAAGTACCACTATAATTGTTCCGGCTTTGTCACATTAGACAAGCATTAATTGTCACAGAGACATGACTCAATAAGTGTTCTAAGTAGTGTATAATCATTAAGCTCTAGATACAGTGTGCAATCAAATGAAGTTTGGAGACCGGAGCAGATGTCATCCTGTTTGAATATCAATTAACTCCAAATGAAAAAATGATAGCATATGTGGTATATCTCCGTGAAAAATGAAACAGTGGCCTTTTAAGAAGCAACTGATTAGCTAGTGGGGTTAAGTGCTTGCGTCACTGGGTCCATGACATCTTTTTCAATACGAAATCTCAACGAATAAGATTCGATAGCAATGAAGGAAACCCAACTATTTATAGGTTTGGATAGGATTTTCCTTTCTTTTAATCCTTTCCCTCCCTTCAAGCTCTCAAATGCAATATTCAACTATAGCTCCCTCCGGCTCACTTATATCAGAAAAACATAATTTGATGCACCCCCATCTCCTTTCGTTTATACCCCTCTCATTTTCATTTTATCTCTACTTGACCTGATCAACACCCCCATTGAGTTTCATCCTCCTCAACTAGATCTAAAGACCCTTACCTATCATCTATCGGAAGGATTACTGCTTGGGTACGTCATCCGGTTCTGGGTAGACCATAGTCGTGTGATATATGCTTATATGCTCATGTCGTGCATTAGAGTCAGCAGATTCATTAAACTTGAAATACTTTAAGTTCTGTAGTTGCAGTAATAATAGATAACACTGTATGCTCAAATGAACAACTTTCGCGATATGAGACTGAACTCAATGAAATGAATCAAATGAGCTTGGAGATGAGTTAATGAATTAGATTGAATCATAATGAGATAATTCAGAATGGATGAATGATTCTGATTTGGATGAGATTCGAGATTCATATTGAGATGAGATATTAGGTATGGAGAGAATTATCTGAATGAATGAATAATAATGAAACACTATTCAGATATGAACGAATTCCATAATGAACGAATTCATAGGGTGTGGAGAGATTCTCAGAGAATTACGATAATGAGATTTGATCAGTCAGAATGAATCAGAATAAGTGAATCAGAATGAATGAATGTATCCTGATTGGCATGAAGATTTGACTGGCCTTCTCAGATGAAACGAAGAAAATTTTCTAACCCTTAAATGATGATCGAATATAATCCAAAAGAGTTTGCATCATAAAGGGTTAACAAAAACAAAAAAAAACATTAACTAACAATGAAAAACTTTTATTAAGAAATTAAATAAAACCACTCCCTATACAAGAATGCACTAAAAATTATTTCTTTCAAAAATTTTGCATACTGGAAGAGTGATAAACACGTCCTTGTTAACGAGTACTTGAAAACTCCCCCTGCAATAAATCCATGCTCCCTGTAGTCGTTCCATCGTTATTGTTGACCTGACATTCAGATATGAACGCCAGAGTGGAGGTTTTAGAATCATTGTAGCACGGGTTCTAAACAGAGGTATTTAAAAGCCATCTCTTTGAGGTTCGGGTTCTAGTCGGATATAACTAGAAACCTTCTCTTTGAAGCTCGGGTCCTGAACTGAAATGAGCAGGAGCCATTTCATTGAGGCTCGGGTCCTGACCTGAAATGAGCAGGAGCCATTTACCTACAAAACAATTACGTAACTTTTACTACCCATTGAAGTTTGGGTCCAGTCAGGTTAGCTTTAAGTACCCATCTCTAAGTAAGTACCTTTTTCTCTGCCTTAGATGTCCATTTCCAGTTAGGTTCTTTCATGGCAGTCTTAGGTACCCAACGGAGAGTCAATGTGGGACCTTTGTGTTTATTTGTGTGATGGTTAACAGGTTTATGCCTAACTTGGGATACATAACCATTCATAACATGAGATGAATTACAAAGTTTAGCAGGACGTAAATCAAGTAACTGTAACTGCTTCAAAGAATATTTCAAACGAGGTTTATGTGATACAAAATCATCACACAGAGCAGTCCTTTGATTAACGGCAAACCAAACATTGTTCTTCTTGATAACATGAGAATCAGATATGAATGGTTGTGAGTCCTTAGGATTCAGGAAATGATTTTTCACTTGAGTAGAAGAGAAGCCTAAGTCATACTTAGTAGAGAACTAGTTATGCCTGTTGTTGAATTTTCAGATCTTTTCTGGCTTTCAAGAATTCCGTGTAATCTTAAAGTAAGAGTATATTGAATTCCTTACGGCTCTTTTGAAAGAGGATTTAGAAGATTCACTTGTGTAAATCTTGATCGAAACTTCCAACTTTTCTTTGCCTTTCTTGATGTCTAAGAGATGTTGTATTTGCAAAACAAGTTTGACTTACTGGCTTGAGATAGATTTGTAACCTAAGAGTTGTGAATCACTGAAACTGGTTTTTCTAAATTATGTTGAGTAGAAATGCGTTGAGATTCTAGTCCCTTAATAGTGGCTAGAAGCTGATCTCGTTCCTTGTCAAATGAGTTGGCATCGATTTTGAAATTTTGTTCTCAAACTGAAAATTGTCGTCATGCCTCATTAAACTCATTCTCTTTTCTTCAAAAATTGTTTCTGTCTGAATCAAACAACTCTTTGGTTTCTTTTAACGTTAACTCAAGATCATGGGATTTACTATCAGCCAGTGAAGTGTCAGCCATAGAAGAATTAAGTCGAGCAATTTCGGCTTCTAGATCTGATATTCTCTATGTAAAATCTATCCGTTCTTGCTCAAAATCTCGTGTTGTATTTTCCAATTTCTGGTCTAGATCAGAAGCCTGATTTTCTAGTGCAGAATATGGTACATATTCACGAGGTTTTGCCAAGTTCGGATCAAGTGAGATCTCTTTTGGTTCAACAAATTCCTATTCTCGAAATGTTTTATCTAGTTTTCCTTGAAGAGAATCGTAACTTAACAAGTTATAAAAATATTTAATTCCTTTTTTGTCAGGTCTGGCTCGTTTTTCTTCTTCTTCGGTTAACACTTGTGGCAGGGTTTTGTGATAAAGCATTTTAAAACCGTGACCCATGGTCTCAACATCATACATAGGATCATGTTGTATGTTGACCATTTCGTGCATGACCCCATGACCGGTATATCCTAAACCATCTTTTGACTTCAATTTTCTAGGTTTATACATATTTATAGTTTGATCAGATTGACCGCGTTTGTAAAACCTATCTTCCATGTCTTTGAATTTTTCGTTTAATTCTGTTTTCTCAGCCTTGACACAATGATAGGTGTAATCACTGTGGGATTTTTCTGAGTTAAGTACTTGATGATCATATTCTAGTTGAGACAACATTGCAGACATGTTCTTTTTCTCGTTATTAGCCTTAGACACTTTATCTTCTAACACTAAAATGTTTGTTTTCAAATCACACGTTTCGTTTCGAGCATCCAGAATGGAAGTCTTAAAGGCATCTAAATAAACATCTACTTTTCTTAGCATATCTAGTTCAGCTAACACTTCTTTAGGAAGAAGACTTACCTTAGTGTCGGTTGCGGAGTGTGCCTTTGTCTGAAATGTTCTCGTTCGGTCAAGACATAATGAGATGCTTGCTTGAATGGATCTTCATATTGGTGATTGACTTGACTTGAACTTGTTCAACACTTAGAAAAAAAACTTGCAGAATGATCCGAAAGTTGTATTTTCGAATCAGAAAGATCCGAGAGTTATGACTTTCGAATGGAATGAAAAACACAAGTTGAAATTTTCTAAGACTGAAAAAAAAACCTTGGAACCCAAAATCTGACTAAGAATGATTCGAATATTATAAATTTCAGATGCTAAGGATCCAAAAGATTTAACTTTCAAATGTAAGAATTAGAAGCACTTAGTCAAAAACTTTCAAGTCTAACTTTTGAGTCACAAAGGATTAGAAAGTTACGACTTTCTAATTCCAAATGATTCAAAAATTAAAAAATATCACAAAGGTTCCACAAAATTATCTTGTACGAATTGATTGTGAAAACATAATGATGTTCACCCGAAAGCTACGTATCCTGATTTACTCCCCCTCAAATAAACAATTATCTGATTAGATTGACCCCTAAACCCTTTTACCCTTTGAAATTCAGACAAACTTGGATGTAATTAGTGTGCCACTCAACTTTGTACAATTCACATAGCAACTTTCAGGATCATTGTCATTAAAGATATACATAGATAAAGAAATACTAAATACAATTCTGTGACACAACCTCTAAATTGAAAAGTCTGATATTTTCTAAATAAGGAATTTCAAACAATTACTTGTTTAAAATAAAATTATTTAGAAAATATCTTAAATTTAAATAGAAGGTGGATTCAACATGCCGATTTGAGATACTAGTAACTCAACACGAGGTTCGTCTAAAGCCTTAGTAAAAATATCAGCAAGTTGAAATTTTCGTGCCTACAAAGTATAATTCAATTATTCATTTTTCTATGTGATCTTTAATGAAATGATACCTGATGTCTATGTGTTTTGTTTGTGAGTGCTGCAGGGAATTGCAAGATATGGCAATTGCGCTTCTAGAATCACAGTATATTGCGATGCCAGTGAGAGAAAATCCATAATCACGTAACTGTGTTCTCATCCACAGCAATTGAGAGCAACAGCTAGCAGCTGCTACATAGTAGGCCTGAAGATGAATCAACTCCATATAAGCTGGATGACCCGGGCCTTCTTTGTGGCGGCTGTGGATGTGGAGACACAGTTTTGCTTTTTGTAAGACCAACTCACCGATTTGTCACCCAAAAACTGAATCCCGCCTAAAGTGCTTTTCCTGTCTACTCTGCAACCTACAAAATCAGCATCTGAAAAGGCAGTAAGATCAAAATTGGTTCCCTTTGGATACCATAGACCAAGATCGGGTATACCCTTAATATAACGAAATATGTGTTTTCCGGCAGCGAGGTGTGATTCTTTCAGGTCGGCCTGAAAAACGAGCATAAAGACATTTAGAGAACATTATATCAGATCTACTGGTTGTAAGATAGTGTAAAGAACAAATCATCCCTCTGTAAGTTTTGTTATCGACACTTTTCCCGGCAGAATGAGTGTCTAACTTACAGTTTGAAGCCATGGGAGTTGCGATAGCCGTGCAAGAGTCTAACTTATACTTCTTGAGAATATCAAGAGTATATTTCGACTGGTTCACAAATATCCCATCTTCAAGTTATTTGACTTATAATCCAAGAAAAAAAATTCATTTCCCCCATCATACTCATCTCAAACCTGGACTCCATTAGGGATGAAAAATCCTTACAAAACCTACGATCAGTAGATCCAAATATAGTATCATCTACATATAATTGGACTAGCATTATGTGCGGGCCTTCATTTTTCGTGAACAAAGTTGTGTCCACCACACCTTTACTAAAACCAGCAGAGATAAGAAAATTTGAAAGACTATCATACTATACGATGCTCGAGGTGCTTGTTTTAAACCATAGAGGGCTTTATCTAGCACATAAACATGGTTTGGTTTATGAGAATCAATAAATCCTTCTGGTTGTTCAACATACACCTCTTCATTAAGTTCACCGTTTAAGAAGGATGTCTTGACGTCCATTTGGTACACCTTGAAGTCCTTGTGTGCCGTATACGCAAAGAAGATTCTGATAGCTTCAATCCGTGTAATTGGATCGAAGGTCACGTCATAATCAATTACTTCTTGCTGTCGGTAGCCATTGGCGACTAGTCTCGCTTTGTTTCTTACCACAATGGTGTTTTCGTCTCGTTTGTTCTTAAAGATCCACTTGGTCCCGATTATGGCTCGGCTTTTTGGTTTGGGAACTAACCGGCATACTATGAACAATTCGAACTGGTTGAGCTCTTCCTGCATTGCTACTATCCTGTGTTGGTCTTTCAATGCTTCATCCATACGAGCGGGCTCTGTCATACAAAGGAATGACGCAAAGAGACATTCATTAGCCAATGCCCTTCGAGTTTGGACCCTGGTAGAAATATCAAAAATAATTTGTTCATTTGGGTGATTGGGGGTCCATTTTGTCTCGTGTGGCAGGGGTGAACATGATGGAATCTCAGTCGTGAGTGTGGGGATGGACGAAGAGTTGTGATCAATGGTTTCGAGTGAAGGTACCACTGATCTGGTTCAGCAACTGTTTGGTCTTCTAGAGGGATAATGTTTGAGACGATGTGTGAGGGTATCAATGGAGTAGATTCAACGTGAGGAGTGTCTGTCGATGAGGTGGAAGGTGAAGAGGATGAAGTAGATGGTGTATCGATTGGTGAAGGAATTGGTTGAACTGATGGTGGTGGTTGAACAATTGAATCATTTGAGGATGTATTAACTGCAGAAGAAGAAACAGAAAAAGGATTAGTACTAAGACCAAAAATTCTACATAAAAAGGATCAAATAAAATAACTAAATCATAAGAATAAATAAAAGTAGAATGAGATGAGTCTCCAGGCATCAGAGTAATGCGTGGTTCTGATTGGTCAACTTCTGAAGCAAGTTCAGCCATTTCATCGAATGTGATATGCACACTCTCATTGACTGTCCTGGTGCGAGTGTTGAATGCGCGATATGCATTTGAATTGGATGAATATCCAATAAAGATCGTTTCATCGTTGAATTTTCGAACGTTGTCCTTGTCGTTCAGCACATATGTCACACCCCGTTACCCCGGTTGGGAATGAAGAGTGACGTCGCGGAAGCGTAACCATAATCATAATGAACGACCACTATATGGACGTTTTCAAAAAAAAAAAAAATACATCGATATAACTTTAAAAGATAGAAATGTTTTACATAACCCGAAAGTGATAAAGAGTAGTTCGCAAGATACAGAGATTTAAATACATAATTAAATTATCCAAAATAATGCAAGTAAATCTCCGACGGTTTGAAATTTAGTGCGACTCCTTAAGTGCGGAAGTTTGAAAATACTACCGATGTGATGGACTTGCCTTAATTTCCTGAAAATACACGCTAAAATACGTCAACAAAAGTTGTTGGTGAGCTCATAGGTTTACACGTAAATCTGACCTGTATGGACAACAATAATAGAGATTGAATTTATAGAATCATAAATTCCATGTTATGTATTACATATAAACCATCGTGCAACCGAAGCCTAATTAAAATGAGTTTGCCCTGTGCAGTATCCCCGACTGTAATACCGTGTGTTGAATATATATGCACTCGCTGTTAGCCGACCCGAACTAACCCGAATGGGGGACATGACTCCCGATAGATCTATCCACAATATATTCGCGCTTACAAATAAATGCAATTAACAGTTCATGATATGAGGGCTGATGGAACCACATGTGTAATACATAATAGAAATGAAGATGTTTTCGTGTCCATATAAAAATGAAGCATGTATTTCATCCCCAAAACATAACAGTGTGAAAATAGGGGCAATGAGAACTCACCGAGATTTGCGATGACAAAAACTAGCGTAAAAAGCTATTTAGCGTGAATGGATGGATGATGCATCGCGTGAGTTTAATCGAGCCCTAATCATAATAGAGACTTAATATCTCTAATATTTGATAATATATATATTTATAGATTTTTATGTCTTAAATCACCCAACATTACAAATTTATAAAAAAACCCGCTTAAAACGTCAAGTTTATATATATATATATATATATATATATATATATATATATATATATATATATATATATATATATATATATATATATATATATATATATATACTTTTCCAGCTTTTTCGGAGGTTTTTCGGCCTACTTTGAGGCTGTTTTTGACCATGCTCCAAAATGTTTTAGGCTTTGGTTTTCTAGGACATTAAACTACTATATACAAAGGATTTTTAGAATCAAGAACGGCCATTTTTCGAGATGTTTAGGTTGGTGAAATAGCTCGTTAAAAACCCTATGTTGGCCATTTTTGAGCTGTCAATCTTTCGGTTTCCCAAATAATTTCTGGAGGTCTTAAACTCCAAAATAAATTATGAAAAGTTCCAGATCTATAGTTTAGACATAGATCTAACTTTTGAGACAAGAATCAACTCATTTTGTTGAGTTATGAATTAGTTTTGATTTTTCAAAGTCGATATAAATTTTCTGCCGAAAATCCGCAGTTTATATACTTGAAATAACTTATGATTCTTGTTTTTTATTCAAAGACTACTTGTATAAAAGTTATAAAAGTTATAAAACACATATATATCACATGTTTTCATAATATTACCACTTTTATAATGTGTTCATATATTCCTTATAGGTTCTAATTGAAGATATTTGCCATTTATTTGAAGTTTCACCGGTTCAAACTTTGTGATTTTGAATTACAAAGTTCAAAACCCTTAAAACCTCAAAATTGGTCGATTTTTGCACAAATTGAGTCTAAAACATCCTAAATCGTGTATAATGATGTTGATTATACCTATATTTGGTAATATACTCGAATACAAACGAACAAAACTTCGACAAATAGTTGAAAACTCGAAATACGGCAAACTCGAACACTCAAACTTGAAATCGCACTGAACAAACTCGAATGGTAAACTCGAATGTAGGTGAATAATGAATGTTCACTGTTGACCTATATATACTAACCACCTTCGAATTTGTCTCCAAATTCGAATTTACTGCCAAATTCGAATGTAACATTTCGACTTTGCCTTAAATTCGAATTTAACTGAAAATTTCGAAAATTTTAAAAATCATTGAATTAAATTCAACTTTTCCAACTTTTTCGTGTAACGGAACAAACTATGCAAAATTTATTTATACTAAGCACAAGATTTTCACGCAATGTTTATTTATTCAACTAAGAATGCATCCTCAGTAACTTTGACCCTTTTTCCTAAAAATAAAGTAAACTAAAATAAAATAAAATAAAGTACATTTCTAGCCGATTGTTGGTATTATTTTCCCTTTAAACATGTTATATTTTGAATATCCCTTGTCCTTTTTATTTATCAACAAATTACCCTACGTGACTCATATTTAGACATACTTTTATGATCAAGGCATACACACAATGATTATAACTTTTCAGTATTGCAAACTTTCTTTAAAAGGCAAACGTCGGACACAGGTCTGTATTTAAATACAACAAAGTGTCTTAGTTTGTCTTAAAGTTTAATTTTAAAGCTATCAAGACAGCGTTGACAGGTGTGTACCGACGTACAACAAAGCGACTTATCTTGCTAACTCGAGTCAAACCAGAGGCAACAGGTCTGTACTTACGTACAACAGAGTTACTTGATTTGACTCTCAACTAAGTATCATGATTTTTCTATTCTTTTCTTTTCTTTAAGATGTATCTGATGTTGCTATACATCCCCCAGAAAGTTTGCATACCTCATTTAGAATCAATGTCTGTATGTCTCTAACATAAAAATTAAGACCAATTGGTCATACATCTAAGTTAGTGACACGTCTGACTTTTTCTGGAATATTTTATTAGTCTTGAGACTCCCTATATGTATTATGCCTACCAACATATCAAACCAGATAATGTATAACATTTAGAATTTTAGGTGCATTATGTGTGAAAGCTTAACACTTAGAGATTGTAAATACTGTGCTAATTTTCGTCACTTTGAACCTATGATTCTAAGACTTAACTGATTTTCTGATATTCTCCTTTTTTTGAAATTTTTTGGTTTTCTCTCTTTTTTTTCTTTTGTTTTTCATATATAAGAATAAGAAAATAAAATAACCTACTAACTTACTATAAAAGGAAAATTTCATAAGCTACTAAACTTACTATAAAAAGAAAGAAACTCTAATGCTATAAAAGGAAATAAACTCTACTAAGGTCAATTTACTCTGGATTACGCATTCCGTTTAGTTGAACTAAATACTCAGAACGTGACTTATCAAAAGCTTTGGTAAATAAATCCGCATTATTATCATCCGTTGCAACTTTTACCAGCTTCATTAAGTTCTTTGCACCACAATCACGAATAAAGTGGTGTCTTATGTCTCTGTGCTTGGTTTTACTGTGTTTAACTTGATTATTTGTTATTGCAATAGTTGATTGGTTATCTATCCTAATAGGAGTATGAGTATAAGTCAAACCGTAATTCCGCAATTGTTGTTGTATCCACAAAACATGTGAACAGCAACTACCCGCAGCAACATATTCGGCCTCGCACGTTGACACGGCTACCGAAGTCTGTTTCTTGCATTGCCAGGAAACGAGCCTCCCTCCAAGGAACTGACAACCTCCAGTTGTTGACTTGCGATTCAAGCTGCATCCTCCATAGTCTGAATCCGTGAACGCCTCCAATTCCAGATCGCCCTCCGCGTGATACCAAAGTCCCAGCTTCGGTTTCGACATGTGGTATCTCAGAATCCGCTTCACAGCTTTCATGTGCATCTCTTTTGGATTAGCTTGAAACCTAGCACAAATACACACAGCATACATTATATCAGGTCTAGAAGCAGTTAAATACATGAGTGATTCAATCATGGCCCGATATAACATCGGATCCACGTCGGTATCACTTTCTGTACCCGGTCCGAGATTATGATTCACTTGAATCGGCGTGCTGAAGTGAGATGTCAGCTTGGTTCCTTCCATCCCGAAGCGCTTTAAGATGTCGTAGACATACTTCGTCTGATGAATAAACATGCCCTCCTTCCTCTGTTCGACTTGCAAACCCATAAAGAAGTTTAACTGACCCATCGCACTCATCTCAAACTTTGACTTCATCACCTTTCCAAAATCTGTGCACATCTGCTCGTTTGATGACCCGAAAATTTTATCATCGACGTACACTTGTACCAAGATAAAATGTTCACCTTTTCGCTTCACAAACAACATACTATCTATTCTCCCTCTTTCAAACCCGTTGTCTAAAATATGGTTAGATAGAGTCTCGTACCACGCCCTCGGTGCTTGATGTAATCCATACAAGGCCTTATCTAATCGCTACACTCTGTCTGGATATTTCGGATCTGTAAACCTAGGCGGCTGTTCCACATACACCAGTTCCTTCACTTTCCCATAAAGAAAAGCGCTCTTTACGTCGAGTTGATAAACCCTGAAACCTTTGAATGAAGCAAAAGCTAGAAACAAACGTATTGCTTCAACCCTTGCCACTGGCACGAACACTTCACTGTAATCGATTATTTCCTCTTGGTTGAAACCCTTTACGACAAGCCTTGCTTTGTAGCGTGTGACTATACCCTGATCATCTCTCTTGCACTTAAAACCCTACTTTGTTCCTATAGCAACTTCTCCTCGAGGTAACAGAACTAACTCCCACACTTCAAGTTTCCTAAACTGTGACAGTTCTTCCTGCATCGCTTCAACCCAAGAGTTGTCTTTTAGTGCCATTTGCACATTTTTCGGCTCTACTTGCGAGATGAAACATGAGTAGAGGCAAGTATGAAAGGACTCGGAATCATTGATCAACGACAACAACACTGTGTTGTTATTCAAACTACTCCTAGTCCTCATACCAGCATTAGGATTTCCTATGATATTCTCAATAGGATGATTCTTATTGATCTTAGATGTCTCTATCTCGTCAACTCTCAGATTATCTCCTGAATTTGATCCTATCTCTCCTAACGGGGGAACGTCTTAAGACTCCACATATTCTTCCTCATGGACAGTGTCTTCAGAGTTAGAATTTGTTGTCTGATTTTCGTCTGTAGGCACTTCAGAATCATTTTCTTCTGGAGATCTATCTTCAGTTGATGTAGGCTCGGATGTTGATGGAAAGGAGGTTCTCGAAAAACTTTGACCCTCGTCATTCAAATTTAATGACGACAAGTCCTGTTCGATTGTACCTGCATTTCCATCCAAAGGAATGTTAAATGACTCAAACAATTTGACATAATAAAATATCCATTCCGGACCAGTATGGGGTTCATGTGTATAGCTTGTGACTTCAATATTATACACAATCTCTACTGTACCATTTGATTTATTAAAAACCCTTTTAATTGGTGAATTAGGCACATAACCTAGGAAATAGCCTTCGTCAGCCTTTTCATCAAATTTTGGTTGATGTTTTGTTTTCATTAACGTACATGGTACCCCAAAAGGTTCGAAGCCAGTTAAATTTGGTGGCCTTTTATTCAAATCTTCATAACAGGTTTCGTTCAATGATTTGACAGTAAGGACCCGATTTAAAACATGGCACACTTTATTCACTGCCTCCCCCCAAAACATGGTAGGAAGCTTTGAATCCGAAAGCATGGTCCTTGCTGCCTCAATCAAGGTCCTATTTTTCCGTTCTGCCACCCCATATTGTTGTGGCTCATATGGTGCACTAAATTGATACACTATGCCCTTTGATAGGCAATATACACCAATAACCGTGTTTTTAAATTCTGTTCCGTTATCACTTCTGATTCGCTTAACCCTCGGTCCGTAAGAATTTTCCAATTGGTCTAAGAACCCGATGAGCTTGGCAGCCATCTCGTCCTTTGCACCTAAAAAGAAAACCCAAGAAAAACGTGAGTAATCGTCAGTAATAACTAAACAATACCGACTACCACCTATACTCCTATTGTTGATTGGTCCGAAGAGGTCCATATGCAACAAATCGAATGTGGCAGCTATTGAGTTCTGAGTCTTGGACTTGTGTGCCTTCTTGTGTTGTTTTCCTTTCTTGCACGGTAGACACTTATCCTCGAACTGAAAACACTTTATGGGAACACCTTGCACCAATCCATTTTTCGTAATTTAGTTCATTTTCCTTAGGTGCAAGTGTGCCATGCGTCTGTGCCATAAAACCGATTCAGTCTCTGAAGCTTTTGATAGTAGACAAATAGGTCTCATCGAAGATTACGACTTGTTCATGTCGAGCATGTACAGGTCACTCTTCTTTGGAGCGCTCATCAGTATCCATTCTTCAGGTACTTTGAACCCCGGTTTTAGCACTAACGCCTCAGTATAAGTGAAATGTACTGAGTTCTTCTTATCACAGATTTGAGATACACTATTGAGATTGTGAACCAGTTTATCAACGTGATAAACTTGATCCAGTTTGATAGTCCCATTAGTGACCACTCCAGTACCGGTGATATTTCCTCCCTTATTACCAGCGAATGATACAAAGCCCCGATTCCCTCCCTTGAAGTCTACAAGGAGATTTCTTTCCCCTGTCATGTGCCTGGAGCAACCACTGTCGATGAACCATTTGTTGCTTGGACCTGTAGTTATCTCCTGCACATTAAAGAAAATAGGTTAGTTATCAAGGGGAACCCAAGCCATAAATGACTTGGTAATACCATTCTCGTCCACATACTTGAACTCTTTCAAATACCCATCTCTCCGTTCAGGTGACTGGGGTTTTTGAATTGGAGTCTGTTGTGGTGCAGAGTGATTAAAGTTCACTCTCGGCCTTTGAGTAGGCATTTGCTGTGGAGATCTCAAATAGTTTCGATTATAATGCATTTCCGACTGATATCCCTGAGCTCTACCTGGTGTTTGATGTCTTACAGGAGTATGTGACCTAACCGGAGTGTAAGCTCTGCTAGGTGTGGTACTCCTATAATCCTGTTGCGGTCCTGACCTACATTGATTAGTGACCCTATTTTGTGAATTAGTCCTAATCACTTCTTTTGGTCGACCTGACACAGGTGTTTGTTTCACAGCAGATTTAGGTGCGGCTTGCACAGTTTTCTTGGTATTTTGAGAACTACTAGTACTTGCAACACATGGAGAAGGCTTATGTTCTTCATGCTTTCCAGTTTGAGGTATAGAATCTACCTCCCTATGTGGACAACTAGAAGCAACATGCCCCCTTTGGTGACATCTAAAGCAAGACATTTTGTCAATTGACTTTTTATGTGTGCCCTTTGACTTAGGTGTCTCACTATTGTCTGGTTCTTTTGTTTCAACTTTAGTGACTGGTTCATCCTCCTGATCATTAAAGTCAATTTTGTGTTTTCCTACAGGTTTATCACTAGAGGATGGCACAAATTTAACCTTCTTAATCTTATATTATTGGCAGTCACCTTAGTTTCATTTTCCTTAGCACTTTCAGACACTGGTTCCGGTATTTCCTCTGATTCAACTGATTTTTCAGTTTTCTCCTGAGGTTGAGGTACATAATTATCATGTAGATTCTTTAGGTCATCCTTTGATAGGTTTATTAAGTGCAGTGGATCATACACTCTCAAAATAACTTTGTCCTTTCCATCTTCCATTACAGGTTCAGCAGTTTCGTTATCGACATACCACCACTTCATGTTATTTAAAACATCTTGTGGCATCGATTTCATCGGCACCTTCTTCAAACATCTTACAGGTTTGTATACCATCGGCACCTTCTTCAACAAATCTAATGTGGCAGTGCAACACTCAAAAACCAGACACATCGACATCCGGCATCACTTTATCAAGGATCATGTTGAAAACGGTAATATAAAATTATATTTTGTTCATACTGAATATCAATTAGCTGACTTGTTTACCAAAGCATTAGATGAAAAACGGTTTAAATTTTTGGTATACAAGTTGGGTATGTTGAATCATTAGATTTAAAAAATTCAGTAGTTACAATTTATAATTTTAAAATTACATTTTTTATTTTTGATCGTCATTTGATATTAAATTCATGAATTTTAAAAGTTTAAATTTATTTGGAATTTAACAGATCTGGATTGTCATGTGCAGGGGGAGCAGAAACTGATTTCATCTGAATTTGAGAAAATCTGATAAATTTTATCTGATGTTTTGTAGGGAGAGCAGTAATGCAAAATAATATATAAATCTGAGGGGGAGCTGAATTGCAAACATCAAGGAGGAGCATTATATTTTTTTTTAAAAAATTTTTGATATAATTTTTTTTTGTGTTTTGTGATTTGTATTTTCCATTTTTTTTAGTTTTTGTTAAATTTTTTTGGTTTTATTTTTTAATGTAGTTCAATTTTTTTTAGTGTTATAATTTTTTTTTAATTTAGTTTTAATTTTTTTTAGGATTTATTTTTTAAAGGAATTTTTGCTTTGTGTGAAAGTGGACCGGGTATTTCTTTTTGATTTTTGAAAATTTCAACTATAAAGTTGAAATTCAAAAAAATTCCAATAATGTTTCAGCCATTTCCTAATATCAGTCATTAATTGTGAGTATTTTCTTAGTTTCATGTGTTTTTTTTATATAGGTTTTATTTATCAGTCTAGTATTGTTCGTATACATATCGGTTCGTATATCTGTTTTGTGTGTTCAAGGGTTTTTGAATTTTGGAAGTGTTATTTTGAAATTAATAGTGTGGTTGTTTGCGGATTATCAGTACGAACTTGAATCTCAATTTTCAAAGTTCAATTTCAACCACACTAACAGAAAATTGAATTTTGGTTTCAATTATATTTCGAGTTCAAATTTCTCTAAAAAACGGATTTTTAACAAAGATGTTGTTTCTGAACAAAGTTCAATAAACAAAACTTATTTGAAATCAATTTTCGAGTGGGGCTCCCAACAGGGAGTTAGCATTGAAGAAGTCGGTATCCAACTTACGATTGCACACCGGACCATCCACTCAGTCTCCTCTCAACAGGAGATTGTTTCATTTGAACACCGGGATCAAGCTCAAATGCTATCCGATAATCCTTTGGATTTGATGGATATTGAAATTAGTACACATTTGCCTGAGTGTACGACTTCTTTTCTTTCACAGTGTCTAGAACCGATACACACTAGGACACTTGCTTCTACTTCAATCGTTGAAATAAGTGCAGTTGAACTTAGTGTCACTGCCGGAACCACCTCAGTAACGGAAGCATTTGTTGCTCCGTCACTTGAAGAGGTTGGAAGTCCAGTCAGAGCCACTTCTATGCCATCTCTGAGCACTAGCCACATAGAGGTTCTTTTCAGAAGTTCCACTGTTGTGTCAACTAGAAGTCTAAGTGACCCAGTAGTTACTCTTTCCCCGTTTGTAACTGAATCCACTTTATCTCAAGCGTTGAATGCTGTTGTTGCTGGTGTAAACAATCATATCACAGCCCAATTATCATAGGTTATGGCTCAGATGACGAATATTCGTAAGTTTTAGAAAGGAAAATTTGTAGCAGAAGAGTCAGTGAAGCAACCAGATCCAAATCAAGTTGTAGAAGAACTACGAGATATTTTTTTGAGCAATTTGATAAAATGAGAGAAAGTATGATCGGGTTGGAGAGTACAGTGATAACAGCTTTGGGAAGTTTATCAAAACGTCTGGCAGCCGTTGAACAAACATGCAAGGCTCAAGCTTCAGCGCCTAAAAGAAAACATGACGAGCATGATGATGACTCCAATGATGCTCCTCATGAGGAGGAGAAGAGGAGGAAGCTTGATGAGCCAACACCAGGTCTTTAATGATAACTTATCCCGAGAAAGAGACGGAAGAACAAGAGAAAGGTGAAGCGGAAAGCTCAAAAGAACCTACTGATGTTCAAGAAGGACAGGAATTGATTCTTTATGAAGATGTTCCTGTTCCATTGAGCATTTATTTAGAGTTTTATAATTTTGATGAATATGAAGACTCTGAGGACGATGTACAAGAGCATGTTTCAATGATTGAGGATGTTGCTAAGAAGGTAGTAGAGATAGAAGAATCAGATGATGATGATGATGTCATTGAGTTGACAGATTTTGCAGTGAGAGCCGACAGAATAGAAGAAAAAGAAGTGTTACTACAAGAAAATCTGAAAGATGATATACCTATACCAACGGTTGAAAAGCCTGAGGTTATGGTACAAGTGAAGGAAGAAGAGAAGGAGCCATTCCCAATTGAGAGTTTTATTCCTCCTGTTGTGATATATGTAAATGAGTTTGAGTTTATGGAGAGATTTTTTAATGAATATATCTTAGCAGATGAGTCGCAAAGACAACATCAAATGAGGTTCGAAGCACAAAGAATAGTTCAGAGGGAAATTAATGATATGTTGTGCATTTTGAATGATGAAGAAGTTCGAAAGAAAAGGAAAAAGGGTTTGGAGCTTACATCGAAGAAATCAGCTGAGTATACAAGAAAAAGAAATAAATTTCCATAACTTGAAGACTATCTTGAGAAAAAGATTTTTTGCAAAAAGCAAGCACCGTGCACATTTCTGAAATTACCTAGTGTTTTGGAGCCGAATAGACCTAATCTGGTGAATTATGCAAGTTTTCTTCAGAACAAGGCACAAAGTGCAGAAAAGGTTAAAAGTGAGTTTCCAATAGTTGATCTGATAAAGAATGAAAAGGATAGATTTGTTAAGATACTTTATCCTACCTTCACGGTTACAAGATCGGATGGGAATACATACACATTCACTGAAGCTGATATGTTTTGGATGAAGTTGGTGGATAGTGAAGATTTGTATGACGAATTGTGCAGAAACAAAAGGAATGAACACTACATATTTGCTTTGAAGACCTTGTTTCATTTCATGCATATTAAGCTTGTTCTTATGTCAATTCAAGATCTCCAAATAGGTGTTGAAAGGGGCATGCGGAAGATAAACGTGACTCTGCCGAATAGGGAAATCAAGGTTGCAGGGGAGCTAAAAGAGTTTCAAGTTATTATGGTAAAGCGTCCAGTTGTAACGTACAAATATAAGAATCGAAAGCTGAAATCCATGAGGAGCATTGAATTGAACAAGTTTTGTGATGGAACCCTCCAGAAGGTTATGAGTGGGCTGAAAGGAAAATTAGTTGCTGATCAAAAGAGGAAAACTAAAAGAGGAGCCCTCGGTGCTAATGATAAGAACCTCATGGTAGAATTCATATCAAAGATAAAGTGGAGGCTTGCCAACAGAAAAAGTGTTAGAAATTTTCAAATGAAGTTGGGACTAACAAGATGAAGACTTTGCTTATTTCATCAAAGGGGGAGATTGTTGGAACATGTTTTGTTGATGAAAAAGCAAAGTCTAGGGTTCAAATTGTAATTAGCTTAAAGTTGTAAATATTATAAATAGGAAGTTTGACTTTGTAATATTTTAGTGATCTGACAATTAGAATATCATATAGCACAGAATTTCAGAGAAGAAAATCTAGGGCTACAGTACGCATTTTTCAATTCATCTATGTAATCGATTTTGTGATTAATATAATCATTCGGTTAGTTGTTCTTTATCTTGTTCTTAATTCTATTACTTAATTGTTGATTGATAAGTAGGATTCACAGCCAATGATGTAGCTTTTAGCAGAAAACTGTACATTAACCGACAAACAGAAGAACGGGTCCCAGTCTGACTTAACTAGAAGTCATTGTATTGAAGTGCGGGTCTTGATTAGAAGTAACCAAGAACCATCTCCATTAAATCACACCACTTTTGGTACTCATCTTAGGATAGGTCCTTTTTGGTTAGGTGTTCCAGGTGTATATGGCACATTCACAGTCTTAGGAAACCATATTGCATTTTCATGTGGTCTATATGCAGATCCTTTTGGAATCCATATGTGTTTGGAACCAACTGGCTTTGAAACCTTACGCGATGAAGTTGCCTTTGGTTTTGGACTTTTTGAAACCCGTTTTGCATTTGCTTTTGGTTTAGGCCTATGCAAAATACATGAATCAAGTTTGGTAAGGCCAGTGATGCAATATTTTTTATTTTCTATTTACGAATTCGTATGAAGACCTCCCCTTACGGGGCAGTCCTCAGCGTCTAGGTCTCACAATTTGCAATACGATATCAATCATAACTAAGATAGAGTTATTAAGTTGCGGAATTATGAATTACATTACAAACTTAAGGATTAAGTTTAAAAAATTTTCAGTACAGAGTTACAGTTTTCAAATTAAACTTATTAAGGGTACATGACTAATCTAATACATGTCACCATACAATCAAAGTTAATCTACCCAGACCACCACATTTATCGTCTTCCAATTTGTACCAAAAGGGTCGTTTAAGTAGTGATATATGGAAACTTCACTTGATCTTGGAACACCTAAGAACTAGGTTCGGCAGGTACTTTCCCTTTATATTTTCCTGTAAAAAGGGTTTAACAACAACTATAAACAATGCTTAGTGAGAATATAGATTTATCATATTACATGCATAACAACAAGCGAAAAGTGGGTATCTAGCATGATATAACTTGACTGCCGCTACAGCCACGCATGATTGAGACATAGTAACATAGAGTTTGATGATGTCCAGGCCACACTCACGTTTTTAGTGGAAGCTATCCACTCAATTCTGGGCTAGCTACCAGTAAACATCGTGGGGAGAGCATCGAAGTAATCAATACCAAGTTCAATAGAACTGGTGATATAGCAAGGTATAGAACAATAGACCGACATTGCTAATCAAGCTAAGCTGAATCAATACTTCAAAGATACGAGCATTGATGAAAGCATAAATTAACAAGGTCATGATAGCAATCTCAACTTATAACAATAACAGAATTGAACTGTAAGTACAATGTATGCAGAATGATAAGTCAAATAGCCATTATGATCTACAAGGCATCACCGAACCATGGTGCGCACAGGTCACAATCCAGCTGATCGTATATGAATGCCAAAGTAAACTATCAACAACAATATGTCTCAACCAAAATCAAGCATGTAAAACAGAATATCTATAACTCGCTGATTTACTAAATTAATCTGAGTTGTTGACTTTATCAAGCAGATTTCACCACCACCTGAGTTACCTCAGGATTTAATCTTTGACTTTCTGGACTTTAGCTTGGCTTTATAAACTTTGACCCACTTTCAATAACTTTAAACTTTATTACTTTGTTGATAATTATCTGAACCTATCCATAATTTATCATTGCAAGCACATTAACTCTAAGCTAAATCATTATCGAACTTTAAATTTTATGGACTTGATTCTGATAACTCATAATATTTTCAAATATACTTTATACCCAAAACTCACATAAATGTATTTCATATTGTTAATTATAATTGCGTGTATTGACATTAAATTATATAATTTGTTATGTCACAAAAGAAGACTCAAAAAGTTAGTTTATCAGCAAGAAATTCGGATCCCTCAAAACAGACCCGAGTTCGGATCATTGGGACCGACTCGCCGAGTCGAGGTCCGAAATTCGGATCTCGGCCGGATTTCGCATGCATACGAAAAACCATTAATATATGATCCGAGATTGACCCATCCGAAATTCCGGTCAATCCGAACTTAGGTTCCATCCGTGATGTAGGTCTCATCAGAATTTGGATCTGATACTTAGAAATTTTCCAGGTTTCTTGATGTTCTTGGCGACTCGCCGACTCACATTAGGTGACTCGCCGAGTCGACTTGTTGATGTACAGGTCGACCCATACGGGTTTTTACCAAAAATTTGCCAAACTTATTTTTAAAAACATGCAATCAAATTTCATGTTATATTATCATTATTGGGGTATTTCTATACTAATTTCCCCATCTTAAACATGTTAAATCGTCCAGATTTGTCCAAAATACAGACTTTTTATCTGGAACACAAAAGTTTATGTAAACTCAGATTTATTGCATTCTTCGACGATTTGACCAACGATTTTAGTTTTTGTAACTTCTAAAAGCTTCAATATTCAACTTCCAACCAATATTACTAACATGCAACATCTCTTATTAAGATTTTAAAATCTGAATTTATGCATTTTAACTCTCAAAATAAAAACTAAAGCTTGGAAATTAGTTTCTTACCTAAATTTCCACTTGATTCTTGAAATTCTTATGATATATCAATGAATTTTCATCCAATCTTTCGATTTGCAGCAGATTTGTAGAGAGAGAAAGACAGAGTTTTCAAGATTTGTTAGTGATGAAAATGGTGAAATGAAACACTTAAGGTCTTTTATTTCTAAACTTTTGGGCTTTGGCACTTTTAGTCGCTCCACATCTGATTTCTTTAATTAAAGATCCTTCTTTATTTTTATCATCAATAACATAATTTAACCTAATTAATTAAATTCAATAATTAATTCGATTATAATACATATAATGTAATTAAAATTACGTTAATACTCAAAAGTAGGAATTAACAATTCGGTTAAGAGTTAGGTTGTTACAGAATGGGCTCCACCGCGCACAAACTTCGTCCTCGAAGTTAGCTATGTTCGAACATATTTGGATACGTAGCTTTCATGACATCTTTTGATTCCCAAGACTGATGTGAACCCTTGTGGTGTTTCCACTGAACGACCACCATCTGCACCTCTTTATTTTGAAGCTTTTTGGTCTTCGAGTCCAGAATACATTCTGCCTCTTCAACCACGCAAAGCTTCTCATCAATTTGCAGATCAACATGTGGTATCTGCACTTCTCTTTCATCAGCCAAGCTCTTTCACAGATGATTAACATGGAATACAGGATGTATTCCCGCTAAGTCTGTTGGCAATTCAAGACTATATGATTGATTCCATATCTTTTTAACGATCTTGAATGGACAAATAAATCTTGGAGCTAGTTTTTTTCGCTTTATAAACCGCACAACATTCTTCATTGGGGATACTTTCAGCATCACCCAATCATTGACTGCAAAACTTATTGATCACTAACGATTGTCATAATACGATTTCTGCTTGCTCTGAGCTTCAAGAATATTTCTTCTAACAAGTTGAATCTTCTCATGAGTCAAATGTAGAAGGGCAGGACCCGCTAATGGAGATTCACCTGTTTCGCGCCAACAGGTGGGAGTTCTGAACTTTCTTCCGTACAAAGCTTCAAAAGGAGCCATCTTGATCGTTATATGTTAACTGTTGTTGTATGAGAATTCAACCAAAGGGAGATGGTCATCCCAGTTACCACCCAAATTAAGAATGCACATACGGAGCATATCTTTGAGAGTAAGTATATTACGTTCACTTTGGCAATCTGCATTAGAATGATAAGCTGCACTCATGGAAATTCGGGTACCCATCCCCTCTTGCAGCGCTTTCCAGAATCTTGAAGTGAAACAACTCTCATGAATAGAGACGAAAGACTTCAGCATATCATGACGAGTAATGACTTCTGCGATGTACATTTGTGCCCATCTATCAGGAGCATAAGTCTCTTTAAACGATCAACGACTACCCAGATGGAGTCGTCTGTCTTTTGGTTTTAGGAAATTTCATAACGAAATCTATGGTTATATGCTCCCACTTTCACTCATGAACCGGTAGTGGTTGCATATCCCCGAAGGTTTCTGGTGTTCTGCCTTAACCAATTGACAGACTCTGCAGCTTTCAAAAATTGACCGATGTCTTTCTTCATTCCTGACCACCAATAGTCAGCCTTAAGATCGAAGTACATCTTTGAACTGCCAGGATGAAATGATAACTTAGCCTTGTGGGCTTTGGATAGAAGAGTGTTGCGAATAGAACCATACTTAGGAATCCAAATTTGGTTTCCCTTGACACATTGAAATCCCACATGATTCATAGATAGAAACTAAAGTTTCCCCTTGAGATTTTCAGAACTAAGATTTTCTTCTTTCAACGCTTCAGCTTGAGCAGATTTGATATCTTCAATAAGATCAGAAGAGAACACGAGGGGAGTCAGGGCATAGCGACACATATCTGGATATACTTTTCCATTCAAAGCATCCGCGACCACGTTGGCTTTGCCGGGATCATATAGGATCTCGTAATCATAGTCCTTGATGAGCTCTAACGACCGTAGATGTTTCATGTTCAGATGCTTTTCAGTAAAGAGGTGTTTAAAGATTTTATGGTCAGTATATAGCTGACACCTAGTACCATAGAAATAATGACACCGGATTTTTAGTGCAAAGGTAATGGCAGCCAACTCATGATCATGAGTTGGTGCACTTTTCTCGTAATCTTTCAATTGCCTTGAAGCATAGGCAATGATGTTGGGAAATAGTTTAAGTAGGTTCAAGCTGTTAGTTAGACTTCTCAAACTGTTAGTAGAGTTTATATGTAAATCCAAAGTTCATGCTGCTAGTTGAAGAAACTCGAGCTGCCAGTGTAAAAGTTCAAGCTGCCAGACCAAATCAACTCGAGCTGCTCTGTTCATGCTGTCAAGTGATTCAAGCTGCTCAACAGATTCATAAACAGAAAGTGCTGATTTTCAGGAAAAGATATATACACGAAGATTCCAGCATATCTACTATCAGAGAAGTCATAGTTCGTCAAGGAAACATATCAAGAAGCAATATAAATACATAGAATAGGTCTTTCTATTGTATAGGAGTTTTCTACATATTTGAGTCTGTAATTGCTTTGTTGATTAAAGTTTTCGTAAGTCTCTAAGGTTGTAAAACCCAAAGAACAGTATGTGTTCTTCGTCTAATCAAACAGATTAGAGGTGATTGTAATCATTGAATTCAGCAATACAGTCAGTTTTGATTACTTCTTTTGTTTATTTATTATTGATTCTGAAAGTTTTTGTTTAAATAATTAAGTGTTATTCCGCAAACTTCTTAATTAAACTTTGATTCAAAGCAAGATTATTGATTTATACTCTGATAAATTCAAATCAGTTAGTCTTGGTTATTTAGTTTTAGATCCTGACAAGTGGTATCAGAGCCACAGGTCGTTCTTTGTTTTTCAAAGTCGAAAACTTTCTTTTAAAATTTTTAATATTTTGCAATGGAATTTGAAAATAGCAGCAGTGGATCTGGCCAAGGACTCAAAGTGCCTATGCTCAAGCCCACTGAGTTTGAGATGTGGAAACTCAGGATTCAACAGCATATCCAATTCATTGACTATGCCATATGGGAAGCTGTTGAATTTCCTTCCGTAGTTGATCCAGAACTTGATGATGAGGGAAAACCAGTCAAAAACCCCTCCAAAAACTGAACTTGAAAGGAAGGCTAGAATGAATGAAGTGAAAGCTCTTACACTTTTACAAATAGCCATTCCTAATGCTTATCAACATCAGTTCAAAAAGTTTTATACTGCTCATTCTCTTTGGAATGCTTTAGAGAAAAGATTTGCTGGTAATGCCAGTACCAAGAGAAATCAAAAGGATCTTTTGAAACAGCAGTATGAAAACTTTTCTGGTGGCAAGAATGAAAACCTTACTCAAATCTTTGACAGGTTTAACAAACTGATAAGTGAATTAGAAAGTGCAAAAGTCAGCCTGGATCAAGATGAAGCCAACAGAAAGTTTCTCAGATCTCTTGGAGAAGAATGGACAGTTTATGCTGCCCAATGGAGAACAAAGACACTCTTGATGAAATAGAATTGGATGATCTGTACAACAGTCTGAGAGTGTTTGAGACTGAGATTGATACTAAAAAGAATTCTTTTTCTTATAATCACAATACTGCTCTTCTGTCTTCTGAAAAATCTAATAGCAGTGATTCCTTTTCAGGTGGTGATAGCAATTCTACTAAAGCTCACTATGAGGCTTTTGTTGCCAATGATGGACTGTTTGCCCTAAATACTGAAGATTTAGAACAAATTTGTAACAACCTAACTTTTAGTCAGTCATGTAATGCTTAAGTTTTGAGTTAATAATATAATTTTATTATATTATATTATTTATGTTGCAATTATTAAATAAAAATATGAAAATGGATTAAGTAAATATAATTTTAAATTATATTTATGATATAATTAAGTAAAATAAAAGAGATATAAAATACAAAAGTTTAAGTGGGTTAAGATTACAAATGTGATCAAATGGAGACATAAAAGCCGAAATAATGATCATTAAAGATCATTAACCCCAAAATCACTCTCTCTCTCTAATCTCTCTAACCTCTCGGCCAAACATCAAAATTCATCAAAGAAATCCATAAACTTGCAATCAATTGAGGAATCAATACACTAAAGAGTTACAATCATCATCAAAGATCAATAATCTACAAGAATTTGAGGTAATAATTTCTTTTAGTTTCGAAATACATGAATGTTTGGTTCGGTTTAGTGTAAAACCGAAACCAAGAAATTAAAGTATGAAATTTGTTGTTGCATGTATAAAATTTTACTAGTTTATGATGAATTAAAGCTACTAAATGAATCAGAAATAAAATTTGTGGGTTGGATCGTCCAAAATAGCAACAAATCTGAATTTTTGACAAAAATGTGTTCTTGACAAAAAAGAGTCATATTTTGGATGATTTTGACCCATATATGATGTTATTGATAGGGAAAAATATATAAAATCAACCCAAAAATGATAATATAACATAATATAAAGTTGCATGTTAATATAATAGAGCTTTGTGAATTTTTATGAAAAATCCGTATGAACAAATGATGAACACCAAGAACAAAATTTCTGGGAAAATATAAGTAAGGATCCGAATTCGGGTATAACCGAATTCGGATGGTGCCCATTTCGGACCTATGTTTCGGTTCGGATGATATCATTTCGGGTCCTTATAAAATCGGTTGACCAATTTCGGATATCCCAATTCGGATGAATATTGGTCCGGATTCGGATAAACCCAAATTCGGATAATGTACTTCGCATGAGGCCTAATTCGGATCCCTCATTTCGGTTCAGCTCGGTCCGAATCCAGTTGACCCGAATCCGGATGGTCCGAACTTGGGGATCCGGATCCGAATACTTGATTCTATATTTTTAAATTAGAATTAAAGATTAACCAAGCAACATGATTATATATATTTTAATATATATATGTGTGCAGATTTTTAAGAAGTTTAATGAAACAAAGAATATGAACGAAAGAAAGATGTATGATTTATTAGTTATCAGAATCAGATGAAATAAAAGACTTTAAAGCTAAAAGCTGATGACCTTGATATAATATGATTCTGGACAGGTTCAGTTGATATCTGAACATTGATTTAAAGACTTAAAGACTTAAAAGCGGGTCAAAGATTTGAATTGACAGAACAGATTGACAAAGATAAAATCCTGAGATAACTCAGGTGGCAGATTCATATATCTGTTTGACCAAGACCCAGACCTGTGAGTTATAGATATTCAAATTGAACATGCAAAGATCCGTTTGAGATATATTGATGCTGTTACCTTATTTGACATTCATTTATCAGCTGGATTGAGACTTGTGCACACCATGGATGGGTGTTGCCCAGTGAATCATGATAGTTATTTGCTTATCATTTCATATTGCATTTATTAGCGTTTCAGACTTTGCTTTATGATTCGTTGCTATCATGACTTCTAAGACTTATGCTTACTTCATTGATCAGACTTGATAAGATTTATTCAGCTTGACTAGCCCTTATGGTCTATTGTTCTAGACCTGGCTATTCCACCAGTTCTCACGAACTTGGTAATGACCTCCGATGTTCGGCCATGTTGACCTACTGGTAGCTAGCCCAGTATGTGGCTGATCCCCACGATATAAGCGTGAGTGTGGTTTGAACATCATCCGATCTTAAGATACTATATCTCAATCATGATGAGGGCTGTAGCGGCAGCCAAGACATATCACGCTTAGATTTATGACTCCGCTTGACACGCATGTTAATATTGAAAATCTATAAACTCACTAAGCTTTGCTTACAGATGTTGCTTTAAAATTTTACAGGAAAAGCCAAAGGAAAATCACCTGCAGGACCTAGTACTTAGGTCATTCAAGATCCAAGTTTTGAAGCTTTCTTAGACCACTACTCAACAAACTTTCTGGTACTGATTGGAAGACAGCTAATGTGGTGGTTCTGGGTAGACTTGATGTGATGATTGATGTTATGATTAGATTAGATATTACCCTTTTATAACTTAATTTTGAAATATGTAAACTTATTCCTAATCATGTATGTACATGTAATTTTATTATTCCGCAATTTAATTACCCTATCTTAGTATGGTTGATATCGTATTGCATGATGTGGGACCTAGACTGGTGAGAACTGCCCCGTAAGGGGTGGTCTTCACAGGATGGTATCAGAGCAATAGTTTGAGTGAATCAAGTATTACGTGAGTATACTTGATCTCAAACTGAAGCAATACATATGTATCAATCATTTAGGTGGTTTGAATTGAGATAGGATGTACAGACTATTAGGATGGGAAAAGGGTACATAGATCTAAGTCTATAAACTGATAGTTAATTGATTTTAATTTTCAGTAGAAGATGTCAGGATCAGGATCAGGTGATATTCCCAACAATATGACCCAACAACAAATGTTTGAAATGATGCAACAATTTCTAGCCCAACACTCAGAACAACAAAACAAAATGATGCAAGAACAGTTTCGTGCCAGAGATGAGGCCGAAGCTAAAAGACGTGAAGATAAGAAAAATAAGCGAAAAGATAAACAAGTCCAGAATGAAGAATCTGATTCTGATAATTCAAATCCAGAAACCCAAATAGCTCAGCCAAAAGGCTGCAAATTTAAAGATTTTAAAGCCAGCGGTGCCCTGAACTTCAAGGGTACAGTTAATCCGATTCAGGCGATGGATTGGATTAGTCATACTGAAGAAATCTTCAGGATTTCTGATTGTTTAAATTCGAAGAAAGTAAGTTATGCATCTGCACTATTTGTGGGAGCTGCCCGTGCCTGGTGGAAAACCCAGCGAAGTATCTATGGTGAGGAGGTGATTCAGACTTTAGAATGGGAGCAGTTTCTTGAAATGTTCAATGCAAAGTACTGTCCAGTCGATCAACAAGATAAGATGGAAGTCCAATTAATGCAGCTGACTCAGGGGACAAAGACTGTTGATGAATATGAGCACGAATTCTCAAGACTATGCGGCTACTCTTCCTATCAAGTAGCTACCGAGGAGAGAAAGATGAATAGATTTCGTGTAGGACTTAATCCAAGATACAGGCATCCGATGAGCGCTATCAAATATAAGAGTTATCTGGAAATGGTAGAAGCAGCGAGACAGATCGAGCGAGGATACTTAGAGTATGGTGATCAGCTTTATGCTCCGTCTACTAACCCGATGAATCCGTCTCCTCCAAAGAAACAACGATTTGGCAGATTCTTTAGGCCGAATAAGTCTCAGTCCAAACAATCTCAGCAATCCTATCAGCATAGTTCACAACCGAAAGCGCAAGCCTACTCACTGACAAACGAACCACGATTCTGCAAGAGATGCAGAAAGTCTCACATGGGACTATGTAATCCGGATGACGTTACTTGCTTCGCGTGCAACATGATCGGTCATAGTAGTGAAGAATGTCCACAGCAAGGACGTGGATGTGCGAAATGCGGTAAGAGAGGGCACTTCATGTATCAGTGTCGTAGCGGACCACGTTATCAGTCACAGTCATCAGCTGGAGGGTCGACGGTTAAAAGTTCTGCTGCAACGCCAACTGCACGGACTCGAGCGTTCCAAATAACGGCAGAAGAGGCGAGATAAACACCTAACGTAGTCACCGGTACGTTTCTATTAAATACCATACCTGCTCGCGTGCTATTTGATTCTGGCGCAAGTCGTTCTTTCATATCGACTTCTTTTGCATCGAGACTATCTAAGTTCCCATCAAAGCTTCCAGTTATATTAGACATTGAGACAGCCAGTAACAGCTATGTTATGGCTGATTCTGTATATCGAAACTGCACATTACTCGTAGATAATATTGTATTCAACCTCGACCTTATCCCGATTCCCTTGAAAGAGTTTGACGTCATCATCGGCATGGATTGGCTAATGAACAACGAGGCCACAATTATCTGCAACCAACGAGTAATCAGAATCAAATCTTCAGACGGCCGAGTACTTGAAATCAAGGGTGAGAAGCGGAAAGGTGCACACTGCTTCATATCTGTTGAAAAAGCGCATAAGTATTTATCTAAGGGTCATGAATCCTACGTATGCTATGTCGCATCTGAATCTATCTCTGAAGCCCAAAAGAAATCATTATCTGACATTCCTATCGTCTGTGAGTTCCCAGACGTATTCCCTGACGATATTTCCGGAGTGCCACCGGAACGACAAGTCGAGTTCAGTATTGACTTGGTTCCTGGTGCGGCTCCTATCGCAAAAGCTCCATACAGACTTGCACCTGCAGAAATGCAGGAAATGTCAAAACAACTGCAAGAGCTGTTGGAGAAGGGGTTTATCCGACCGAGTTCTTCTCCGTGGGGTGCACCAGTACTATTTGTTAAAAAGAAAGACGGAACTTTCCGTATGTGCATTGATTACCGCGAGTTGAACAAGGTTACAATAAAGAATAAGTATCCTCTGCCCAGAATCGATGATCTGTTTGATCAGTTACAAGGAGCCAGTTACTTTTCGAAAATAGATCTCCGTTCTGGGTATCATCAGTTAAAAGTCAGGGAAGAAGATGTTCCAAAGACAGCTTTCCGTACAAGATACGGCCATTACGAATTTCTCGTGATGCCGTTCGGCTTGACAAATGCACCAGCGGCATTCATGGATCCCATGAACCGTGTGTGGAGACCTATGTTGGATAAATCAGTTATCGTATTCATAGACGATATTCTGATTTACTCCAAAACGGAGGCTGATCATTCTGTTCATCTGCGACAATTGCTAGAGTTATTAAGAAAAGAAAGACTCTATGCAAAGTTTTCTAAGTGCGAATTCTGGCTCAGACAGGTATAATTTCTATTATATAAGTCTTGAGCTGTTTCTTTAACCATTCTATGATTCACCTTAGAATTTGAATTTCTATCTTGATTCTCATAGATCCAGTTCCTTGGCCATATTGTTTTTGGCGAAGGGATTTCCGTTGATCCTTCAAAAGTCGAGGCTGTTCAGAAGTGGCAAACACCTCGCAATGCCTCCGAGATAAGAAGTTTCCTTGGATTGGCCGGTTATTATCGGCGATTCATAAAGGATTTCTCGAAGATTGCTGTACCTCTAACGATGCTAACACGAAAGAATACTCCTTTCGTTTGGACAGATAAACAGCAAGAGGCATTTAACATTCTGAAGCAAAATCTTATTCAAGCGCCGATTCTAGCCTTGCCAGAAGGTAATGACGATTTCGTTGTTTACAGCGACGCTTCTGGTACTGGCTTAGGATGTGTTCTTATGCAAAGGGGAAAAGTAATTGCCTACGCTTCAAGGCAATTAAAAGACTACGAGAAAAGTGCACCAACTCATGACCTTGAGTTGGCTGCCGTTACCTTTGCTTTGAAAATCTGGCGTCACTATCTATATGGGACTCGGTGTCAGCTCTACACCGATCATAAGAGTCTCAAATATCTTTTCACTCAAAAAGATCTGAACATGAAACAGCGTCGATCCTTGGAGCTTATCAAGGATTATGATTGCGAGATCTTATATCATCCCGGCAAAGCAAATGTTGTCGCGGATGCGTTGAGTAGAAAAGTATATCCAGAAAAGTGCTGTTATGCCCTAACTCCAGTTATATTCTCTTCTGATCTTATTGAAGATATTCGAGTTGCTCAAACTGAAGCGCTGAAAGAAGAGAACATAGATTCTGAAAATCTAAAAGGGCAGTTACAATTTCTAACTCTGAACCATTTGGGACTTCACTGTCTCAAGGGAAACCGAATCTGGGTTCCTAAGTATAGTTCAATCCGCAGCACTCTTCTGTCCGAAGCTCATCAGTCCAAGTTATCTATTCATCCTGGCAGCTCAAAGATGTACTTTGATCTGAAAGCTGACTACTGGTGGCCAGGAATGAAGAAAGACATTGGTAAGTGTGTTGAAAGTTGCAGAGTTTGTCAGATGGTTAAGGCAGAACATCAGAAACCCTTTGGGGATATGCAACCACTACCTGTTCCTGAATGGAAGTGGGAGCATATAACTATGGATTTCATCACAAAGCTGCCGAAAACCAAAAGACAACACGACTCCATTTGGGTAGTCGTTGACCGATTAACGAAATCAGCACATTTTATTCCGATGAAAGAAACTTATTCTCTCGATAGATTGGCGCAGTTGTACATCACAGAAATTATTTCTCGTCACGGTGTGCCAAAGTCTATCGTTTCTGATCGTGATAGTCGCTTCACATCCAGATTCTGGCAAGCATTACAAGAAGGGATGGGTACTCGGATTTCTATGAGTACTGCTTATCATCCAAATGCAGATGGCCAGAGTGAGCGTACTATTCTAACTCTCGAAGATATGCTTCGTGCCTGTGTTCTTGATTTAGGTGGTAACTGGGATGACCACTTGCCGTTGGTCGAATTTTCGTATAATAACAGTTATCATTCTACAATCAAGATGGCTCCTTTTGAAGCTCTATACGGAAGAAAGTGCAGAACTCCTACCTGTTGGCGCGAAACAGGTGAATCGCCAATAGCAGGACCTGCCCTTTTACAGTTGACTCATGAAAAGATTCAACTTGTCAGAAGGAATATTCTTGAAGCTCAAAGCAGGCAGAAGTCATATTATGACAACCGGCACAGATCAATCAGTTTTGCAGTTAACGATTGGCTGATGCTGAAAGTATCCCCAATGAAGAATGTGGTGCGATTCATTAAAAGAAACAAGTTAGCTCCGAGATTTATCGGACCGTTCAAGATCATTGAAAAGATTGGAAATCAGTCTTATCGTCTTGATCTACCAGCGGACTTAGCTGGAATACACCCTGTATTCCATGTTAGTCATTTGAGAAAAAGCTTAGCTGACGAAAGAGAAGTACAGATACCACACGTTAACTTGCAAATTGATGAGAAGCTTCGCGTGGTTGAAGAGCCAGAACGTATTCTGGACTCGAAGACTAAGAAACTTAGAAATAAAGATATACAGATGGTGCTCATCCAGTGGAAACACCACAAAGGTTCGCATCAGTCTTGGGAATCGAGAGATGTTATGAAAGCTACATATCCAAGTCTGTTCGAACATAGCTAACTTCGGGGACGAAGTTTGTGCGTGGTGGAGCCCATTCTGTAACAACCTAACTTTTAGTCAGTCATGTAATGCTTAAGTTTTGAGTTAATAATATAATTTTATTATATTATATTATTTATGTTGCAATTATTAAATAAAAATATGAAAATGGATTAAGTAAATATAATTTTAAATTATATTTATGATATAATTAAGTAAAATAAAAGAAATATAAAATACAAAAGTTTAAGTGGGTTAAGATTACAAATGTGATCAAATGGAGATATAAAAGCCGAAATAATGATCATTAAAGATCATTAACCCCAAAATCACTCTCTCTCTCTAATCTCTCTAACCTCTAGGCCAAACATCAAAATTCATCAAAGAAATCCATAAACTTGCAATCAATTGAGGAATCAATACACTAAAGAGTTACAATCATCATCAAAGATCAATAATCTACAAGAATTTGAGGTAATAATTTCTTTTAGTTTCGAAATATATGAATGTTTGGTTCGGTTTAGTGTAAAACCGAAACCAAGAAATTAAAGTATGAAATTTGTTGTTGCATGTATAAAATTTTACTAGTTTATGATGAATTAAAGCTACTAAATGAATCAGAAATAAAATTTGTGGGTTGGATCGTCCAAAATAGCAACAAATCTGAATTTTTGACAAAAATGTGTTCTTGACAAAAAGAGTCATATTTTGGATGATTTTGACCCATATATGATGTTATTGATAGGGAAAAATATATAAAATCAACCCAAAAATGATAATATAACATAATATAAAGTTGCATGTTAATATAATAGAGCTTTGTGAATTTTTATGAAAAATCCGTATGAACAAATGATGAACACCAAGAACAAAATTTCTGGGAAAATATAAGTAAGGATCCGAATTCGGGTATAACCGAATTCGGATGGTGCCCATTTCGGACCTATGTTTCGGTTCGGATGATATCATTTCGGGTCCTTATAAAATCGGTTGACCAATTTCGGATATCCCAATTCGGATGAATATTGGTCCGGATTCGGATAAACCCAAATTCGGATAATGTACTTCGCATGAGGCCTAATTCGGATCCCTCATTTCGGTTCAGCTCGGTCCGAATCCAGTTGACCCGAATCCGGATGGTCCGAACTTGGGGATCCGGATCCGAATACTTGATTCTATATTTTTAAATTAGAATTAAAGATTAACCAAGCAACATGATTATATATATTTTAATATATATATGTGTGCAGATTTTTAAGAAGTTTAATGAAACAAAGAATATGAACGAAAGAAAGATGTATGATTTATTAGTTATCAGAATCAGATGAAATAAAAGACTTTAAAGCTAAAAGCTGATGACCTTGATATAATATGATTCTGGACAGGTTCAGTTGATATGTGAACATTGATTTAAAGACTTAAAGACTTAAAAGCGGGTCAAAGATTTGAATTGACAGAACAGATTGACAAAGATAAAATCCTGAGATAACTCAGGTGGCAGATTCATATATCTGTTTGACCAAGACCCAGACCTGTGAGTTATAGATATTCAAATTGAACATGCAAAGATCCGTTTGAGATATATTGATGCTGTTACCTTATTTGACATTCATTTATCAGCTGGATTGAGACCTGTGCACACCATGGATGGGTGTTGCCCAGTGAATCATGATAGTTATTTGCTTATCATTTCATATTGCATTTATTAGCGTTTCAGACTTTGCTTTATGATTCGTTGCTATCATGACTTCTAAGACTTATGCTTACTTCATTGATCAGACTTGATAAGATTTATTCAGCTTGACTAGCCCTTATGGTCTATTGTTCTAGACCTGGCTATTCCACCAGTTCTCACGAACTTGGTAATGACCTCCGATGTTCGGCCATGTTGACCTACTGGTAGCTAGCCCAGTATGTGGCTGATCCCCACGATATAAGCGTGAGTGTGGTTTGAACATCATCCGATCTTAAGATACTATATCTCAATCATGATGAGGGCTGTAGCGGCAGCCAAGACATATCACGCTTAGATTTATGACTCCGCTTGACACGCATGTTAATATTGAAAATCTATAAACTCACTAAGCTTTGCTTACAGATGTTGCTTTAAAATTTTACAGGAAAAGCCAAAGGAAAATCACCTGCAGGACCTAGTACTTAGGTCATTCAAGATCCAAGTTTTGAAGCTTTCTTAGACCACTACTCAACAAACTTTCTGGTACTGATTGGAAGACAGCTAATGTGGTGGTTCTGGGTAGACTTGATGTGATGATTGATGTTATGATTAGATTAGATATTACCCTTTTATAACTTAATTTTGAAATATGTAAACTTATTCCTAATCATGTATGTACATGTAATTTTATTATTCCGCAATTTAATTACCCTATCTTAGTATGGTTGATATCGTATTGCATGATGTGGGACCTAGACTGGTGAGAACTGCCCCGTAAGGGGTGGTCTTCACAAAATTCATCCAGATGATCTTGAGGAGATGGATTTAAAATGGCAACATGCAATGCTGACCATGAGGGACAAAAGGTTTCTTAAAAGAACTGGAAGGACCAACTTTCAAGCAAAAACAGAAGGCAAACCAGCCTTTGATAAGACAAAAGTTGAGTGCTACAAGTGTCATAAGTTTGGTCACTTTGCCAGGGAATGTAGATCTCAAGGACAACAGTCATCAAGGACTCCACAGCCCAATCAGACATCATCATCAACAGCACTTGTCTCCCAAGAAGACAATGTGTTTGATTGGAGTGATTAGACAGAGGAAGAGTTTCAGAATCAAGCTCTGATGGCAGAAACATCAACTGTCTCTTCCACTGAACTACCAGCTGAGGTAAATTCTAAACTCTGCTCTCAATCATGCAAGAATATGGTTAAAAAATACAGAGATCATAATGAGAGCATGTGCAAAACTCTAGCTAAGATGGAAGAAAGGAGATATGAATACACGCAAGCCATAGAAGATCTTGAAAAACAGATCAATGACTATAAGGATAATGAGATTCAAATGGGACATGATAGAACATATCATGAGTGGGAGAAAAAGGAACTAAATAAGAAAATAGAATCCCTGAATAAAAAGGTAGAAGAGACTGAACAGAAGGTGTTAGAGGCTAATAAGAAACTAGAATCTGTTAACATAGATCTAGGTAACTTCAAGTTGGCAAATCAAAAGCTGGAACACCTAATGGAAGCCCATTTTAAAGATAGGGTAAAATCTCAGGTTAATCCAAAAGAAGGCATAGGATACATGGCTACTCCACCTCCATACAATAATAAGTACATTCATCCAATGAGTGAAGTTGCGGATAGACTAGTCAATGAACCATTAGATGAGTCTATGACTACTGTAGACCCTATCCTTGATACCAGCCCTGAATCTAAAGAAGATCAGATTCAAAACACAGAGTGTGAGTGCACAACAGCTGAAAAGCCACATAAACCAATGAGTGCACCCATAGAGATCCAAGCCCCCAATAAGAAAGGAAAAGAGAAGATGAGTGTTTGCAATGCTGCTCCACAAGTTTCTGTACATTCTAACTGTAACACTGCATCTTCTTCAAAGAATAATAAAAGGGGTAAAAATATTCCAGTCTGCACATGCCAAAAGCATGGTGTGCAAAAGTTTCCCAAACAACAGCAGGTAAGGGGAAATCAGAGGAATAAGAACCAGAAATTGTCAAATAAATCTGGATCTCCAATTCAAACAGTCAAAATGTGTTTTCACTGTGGAAGGAAGAATCACTTGGCCAAGGATTGTTTTTATAAACCAACTGTTGCAAAACAGAGTGTAATTCATGAAAAGTCAAGTCCTATTCATGGAAAAACTTCAAAGGTGAAACCTTCCACATCAGTTCCAAAGAAAATAGTTGATCACAGGCTTCCAAAGTTAATAAAAAACAGTCCACACACCAAAAACGAGTTTTGGCAAAGCCTAAATTAAGTTTTAAACAAATATGGTGTGTCAAGGACAAATTTTCAGATCAAACTGCTGATGCAAAAGATCAGACTGCTAAGCCAAATTCTAAAGCTGTTAGTGCAAATTCTGAAGCTGTTAGCACTAACAACATAGATCAGACTGCTAAGCATCAATCTGGAACTGCTAGTGAATCATCTGAGACTGTTAGAAGAAAAGATGATCAAAATACCTGGATACCTCATATAATCACTAAATACTCTCCAAAGACTCCATCAGTAGATCTCACTAAATATAAGAAGTCAAAAACAGTGTTTAGTTATGTCAATGTACAAGGCCAACCCAAAACCAATTTGGTTTGGGTTTACTCCACTACTGACTAAGCCTCTACTTGTGCAGGGAAACCACAGGTCTCCTCATAAAACAAGATGGCATTTGGACAGTGGATGCTCTAGGCACATGACAGGCAATTCTGAGTGCTTGTCAAATTTCAAAGGCTTTGATGGAGGTTTTGTTGCATTTGGAGGCAACTCAAAAGGAGGTAAGGTTACAGGTAAAGGTACTGTTAATGCAGGCAACATGAAATTCCATGATGTTTTGTATGTTGAACAGCTTAAGTACAATTTATTAAGTGTCTCTCAAATCTGTGACAAACAATACATTGTTCTGTTTACAGATTCTGAGTGCATTGTCCTTTCAAAAGATTTCAAAATTCCTGAAAATCTTGTTTTACTAAGAACACCAAGAAAGGATAATGCTTACTGTCTGGACACAGATCTTTTATCTAAATCAAATACTTTAAGCTGTTTGATATCCAAAGCATCATCCAATGAATCTGCTCTTTGGCATAGAAGGATGTGTCACATGAACTTCAAGACCATGAATGTTTTAGTCAAAAAGAATCTGGTAAGAGGCTTACCACAAAAGGAGTTCATATGTGATGATCATTGTGTAGCATGTCTTAAAGTCAAGCAACACAAAACTTCTCATAAGGCCAAAGAAGTAAATTCAATCTCATATGCTCTTCAGCTGCTTCATATGGATCTATTTGGTCCAACATCTGTTTTGAGTTTTAATAAAAGCGCTTACTGTTTAGTCATTGTTGATGATTTCACCAGATTTACTTGGGTTTACTTTCTTAGGTCCAAAGATGAAACTGCTGAGCTAGTTAAGTCTTTTATCCTTAAGATAGAAAACCAATCCAACTCAAAAGTTAAGTTGATAAGATCAGACAATGGAACTGAATTTAAAAATCACATTCTAAACAGTTTCTGTGAGTCCAAAGGCATTGATAGACAATATAGTGCACCAAGAACACCACAACAAAATGTTGTAGCTGAAAGAAAGAACAGAACATTAAATGAGGCTGCTAGAACAATGTTAGCTGATTCAAATCTGCCAATGACTTTCTGGGCAGAAGCTGTTAATACAGCCTGTTGTGTTCTAAATAGGGTTCAAGTTGTCCAATCACAAGGGAAAAATCCCTATGAGTTATTCCATAACAGAAGTCCCCTAATAGCTTTCTTCAAGCCTTTTGGATGTCCATGTACTATTCTTCACACTAAGACTCACTTTGGGAAGTTTGAAAGTAAGGCTGAAGAAAGATTCTTTGTAGGATACTCAAGTCAAAGCAAAGCCTATAGAGTATATAACAGTGTGTCTAAAACCATTGAAGAAAGTGCCAATGTTGAATTTAATGAAAATACTGCAAATATCAAAGGCACTAGTCCTGATTGGTTGTTTGATTTAGATTCACTAACAAATTCTCTGAGCTTTGTTGAGTATACTGCAGAAGCTGATGCATACAGGATTGAAGCTGCCAACACAAATTCTCACGCTGTCAATACAAATTCTCAAGCTGTTGGCACAAAGTTTCAAACTGCTGCAGATTCAACAAGTTGGGATGACTACACCACTATACCACTTCTGTCTTGTGATCCTCCAGGGGTCCTGAATGCTCAACATGATACAAATCCAGACACTGAAGTGCCAATCCCAAGTCCTGAGAGAACAGCTCCAACACAAATGGAAACAGTCCCATATTCAAGTCAAGCTGTTCCAGAACCTGAATCATTCACTGGTCCTGATGGAGATGATACCAATCTTGGAACCTCTTTTCAGACAGAGACAGAGCCCACACTAAGAGTTCACAAGTATCATCCTCTCAACCAAATATTGGGTGATCCAAGCATTCCTGTACAAACAAGGAAAATGGTTCAAAATGAGACTGCTGCTGCTGAACAAGCAGTTCCTGAATTCAGTCTAGCTGCCTTTGAACATGCCTGTTTCATGTCTCAACTAGAACCTAAAAAGGCATCAGAAGCATTAAAAGATTCATCCTGGATTGAGGCTATGCAAGAAGAGCTTCTACAGTTCAAAATTCAGAATGTATGGACTCTGGTGGATCTTCCTAAAGGTAAGAGAGCAATTGGTACAAGATGGGTGTTCAGGAACAAGAAAGATGAGAGAGGGATAGTCATCAAGAATAAAGCAAGGCTAGTAGCTCAAGGGTACACTCAAGAAGAAGGCATAGATTATGATGATGTATTTGCCCCAGTGGCAAGAATTGAAGCCATCAGACTATTCTTGGCCTATGCAAGCTTCAAAGGTTTTAAAGTGTATCAAATGGATGTGAAGTCTGCCTTCTTATATGGAACAATTGAAGAAGAGGTCTATGTGTGTCAACCTCCTGGTTTTGAAGACTACAAGTATCCAAACAGGGTTTACAAGCTAGACAAGGCTCTCTATGGTCTCCATCAAGCCCCCAGAGCATGGTATGACACTCTGTCATCCTACCTTCTACAGAATGGATTCAAGAGAGGCACTCTGGACAAAACACTTTTCACTAAATCTATCAAAGATGAGATTCTGCTTGTCCAAATCTATGTTGAGGACATTATCTTTGGCTCAACAAATGACTGTCTGTGCAAAGAGTTTGAAGCTTTAATTCACAAAAAGTTTTAAATGAGTTCAATGGGAGAACTCACTTTCTTTCTGGGATTACAAGTCAAGCAGAAGCCCACTGGACTCTTCATAAGCCAATCAAAGTATGTGAAAGACATACTGGACAAGTTTGGGTATCAAGATACCAAAGCTGCAAGCACTCCAATGGATCCTCACAAGCAGCTTCATACAGACAAAGAGGGCATAGATGTGGATATTCATTTATACAGATCTGTTATAGGATCACTTACGTATCTAACATCTTCCAGACCTGATATTATGTTTGCTGTTTGTGTGTGTGCTAGGTTTCAATGCTCTCCAAAGGATTCTCACTTGGTTGCTGTTAAGAGAATCTTTAGATACCTTAAAGGCCAACCACACTTAGGCCTATGGTATCCTAAAGACTCTCCCCTTGTACTAACTTCTTATTCTAACAGTGACTATGGTGGTTGCAACATTGACAGAAAATCCACAACTGGTGGATGTCAATACTTAGGAGCAAGACTGGTCTCTTGGCAATGCAAAAAGCAGACAACTGTGTCCACATCATCCACTGAAGCAGAATATGTAGCAGCTGCAAGCTGCTGCTCCCAGGTAATGTGGATTCAAAATCAGCTAAGAGACTATGGTATTAATTTCTTATCCACTCCTATTTATATTGACAATTCAAGTGCAATCAGCATTGTGCAAAACCTTGTGAAATTCCCAAAAACCAAGCATATAGAAATCAGATTTCACTTTATAAGAGATTGTAATGAAAAGAAGTTAATCCAAGTTACCAAAATACATACTGATGATCAGTTAGCTGATCTATTTACAAAAACTTTTGATGTAGGAAGGTTCACTTTCCTAGTATCAAATATTGGTATGGTAAATATGGATTAATTTGTTTTCATTATTATCTACTTAGTATGCTTATTTAAGGGGGAGTCACTGTTTCATTAAAAGGATGCATAATTTTCAACTAACAGCTTGAGTATTTTCTCAAGCTGCTAGTTCATTTTCTCGGACTGTTAGTTATTCACTTAGGGATTTGCAGTTTCTTAATCGTACAGAATATTGACGGCCCCATTTTTGACATCCGCTCGTCGTAAAGCGTTCAAAAATAATTTATAAAAACACCAATCACCTTAACTTATAGCTAGGGTAAGTGGGATCGTCTCCTCAGGGAGCATGTGGTTATCAGTATTATTCTACGATAGTTATTAACTAATTAATAAAAAACTACTAATTAAACTAATTGAAGGATTGAATTGATTAAGTGAAACTTTGGAAATTTAGTTAAATCTTTGTTACGAAAACTTAAAGATTAAAGTAAGAACGCCAACGACTTCAGATTTAGGGTTTGGGTGGAATTATGGATTATCGACCTGGGATTGCAAATAACTTACTCATTTACTATTCCGTTTTATTATCTTTGTAACCTAACCACATAGACATAGTTATGACAATCACATCTATCACAATCCGTATTTTGGGCACAAATCGGGTCATGTTCACAGTCCGTCTTAACTCCTAATCTAATGAGCTCGGCACGGCATGTAACACGGCTACGACGCGTCTAACGATAAAGATATAAATAGAAGCGAACGGAACAATATATTTAAATAATAATCACACAGAAAACTAAATAAAAATATCGTTCGTTACAATAATGCATCAACGAAAAACATAAATACTTAGCTAACAAACAAACCCTTGAACGATAATAGTGTGATCATCAACCAACACGTACGAAACATTGAACTTGTCAGGAACAAGGTTCGTAGTTGTTGGATTGATGGGGGAAAGATGGAGCGTAGAAGGAACAAAACCCCAACCCTTCGCCGTTGATTGTCGCGCAGACTACATCGTGAATCTGGGACTTTCTCCCTCTTTTTCTCTTCAGTTTCTCTTCAAAATATGTCTCTTTGCGTATGGCAGCTTCTCATATATATAGGCAACCTTAAAACCCTAAAAAAAACGCTGAAAAATATTTTAATGGGTTGGGCGCAGCCGTGGGCGCAGGTCAGCGCCCCGCCCTGCGCTTGGGTCTAAAATCGCGTATTTTGGCAGATTAAATCATTTTATTGAGCACTCGGTTGGGGAGCAGGGCTGCGCCCCAGTCTGCGCTTGACTTTCTACAAATGTTCTCCGATTGCGCTCAAATCTGCTAGACTTTTACTTGAGAGGATTACCTATATGCATAATGAGTTTTATCAATGGTAGAACATTCCAAGGCACAAATTACTCATTTTAACTCCTTTTAAGCTTTAATCCTTCAGTTGATAAATAACAATTAATTGTGGCATTATGCCAAGATATAATACATAAAATTAAATCATTTAAACACATTAAAGGCGATATAAAATGAGCCGATCAAACATCCACAACTTAAACCTTGATCGTCCCGAGCAAGAAAACTAAATCAGACTTTAATGTTCAAGATTTCATTTACCAGACATATGATAAATCAGTGGCTCTCTAATTGATTTATCAAATTAGTAACAAGCTTCATACTAAATGTTCATGCATGATCATAACTAAAATAACATTTCCGTTACACTGTGTTAAAACCGCTATCAATACTTTACCTCCCAAACATTCCTCACCATAAACCACCTATTTTTGCTCAAGGTTACATGTATGCAATTTTACCGGTTTTGACGTTTATAATGAACCCACTTATCATTTGATAATTTCTCTCTTAAAATTTTTTTAGCACACTCATGAGTTATTTTATTAAGGGTTTAAACATGACTTTCTAACGAGTCCATGTAACGAAAAATTGGTCAACCACTCCCAAACCAGTTGGCTTTAGGGGGTTAGGTATAGAATACCCCTCAGACTTCTTTTCCGAACTCGTTAGGCCACCCCTTACAGTTTAAGCACCTACGCCTCACGGATTTCCTTGCAACACTCCCCCTTATTGCCTAGGTGTATCGATGTCTTTTGAAATGTTTGTTTTGATAAAGTGTTTTATTCTTTAAAACCACACACAAGTGTAACATACTCAAATTCTTTTATTAATCTCATGCATGCACGTTCAATATGACTCTTTTTAATAATTTTCAAATTAACTCGATCGTCACCGATATCACTTGGTATTAATCAATTTGCTAACTAGAATCATCATTTTAAGTTACTTGTTCAAACCAAAATAAATTAGGGAGATACGACCAGTGCATTTCTACTTTAATTGGTTAATCAAAACACTATTATTCAAGGGTGAACACACAAATGCAAAATAAAAACTAAAAACTAAAAATCATGAAAAACTAAACTAACTTAGATGCACGAACACTCACACACTACCATTAAAGCATAATAAAAGGAACGAAGGAACCTGATCATTAAATGCAAAATCCTGGGTCGGTCGCCTTCTATCTTTCGCAATGTAATCATCCACTCATATACATCATATCTCCTTGCAAGTCAATCCTCCTATACAACTTTGGACAATATTGTCCCAATAGCAATATAGATTAGACTGAGATTCAAGTGGATGAGCGTATGAATAATGTAAAATCATGCCTAGAAAATGAATGTATTTATTTTCATGACATAGTTAAATAATTAGCGAGATAGTCGTTTTGAGGTCGCAGTTGGGGTTGGAATAACATCCCCAACTTAATTGTCTACCAATTCTCGTTATATTACTTAAAAGTCATGAGAATACTATTAATTAAATTGACAAATTATAATGATGCAAGTTAATTAAATGCAATAAACTAGAATGCGTACACGCGATTCATATCATGATCTAATTAAAAGGTGAGTTAAATCAGTTTAAACAATGGTAATTGGGGTGAGGGCAAACTTCCCCAACTTAATTCCCTACTGCACCTATATTTTTTTTTCTTTTAAATCACACATGATATGCATTTGAGAACTATAAACTATAATGCACTAAAATAACAATAATTGGAACCTTAAACTAAATAAACATAAATATACACTAAACCTCACTTTCGTAGGGATCACTATTGCACTTAGCATGTGCAACAAGCCTTTAAACCCCCCGGTAGCCCGGGTGGACGAGTTATAGTCTCGTGAGGGTTTCTATTGAACACACCCACAAAGTTCATTGGGTTGCCTCCCAAGAAGCGCTAAGTTTTACGTCTTCAGCCAGACGGTACCTCTTCAAGGTGGTTTGTCACCTTGTCCACACACATTACCCAGATATTTGATTGGTTTTTCCCTTCGTGCGATTCGTACTCCATAGGTACCTGAAATATCATGAAAAACAATTAACATTGAATTAGATCCAGTTTCAGGCATAAAACTTTTTAAATAATAATTGAAATAAGGGAGTTCGAAATATGGAGTTGTCTCCATTGATGGTTGTAGCAGATCTTGTATAACAACTTCACTTTCGACTCTCTCTTCATCGTTAAAGTTTAGCAATTCCGAGGACGTCTCTTGATGGATATCTTGATGCTCGAATCCTCGCTCATCATAAAAGTCATCATCCGGCTCCATGTACGTCTCCCTCTCCGCTTCTTGTTTTAAAAAAAGATCGGTGATTTGCCCCCGTGTGTTCACGAGATATTGGAGATGTTTGGTGTTTGCCTCCATAAATGTCATGCATTCCCTCATGGATGTCATGACATTCTCTTGATAGCACCGATTTTCATCATATAATTGCTGCTGAGATGGATAATAATCATTATAATAATACTCATCGGAATCCGGATGTCGTTCCCATGGATTGTACGAATCACGACTCGAGTAGTAAGAATCATGATTATCATAATTTGAATAATATTGATTCCGAGTAATTATGTTTGGATGGATAATAATCATAATTATATGAAGATTCCATTCTAAATAATTAAACAAAAAAAAACTATTTAAAAACTAAATAAAAATTAAAGAAAGTAAAATAAAATAAAATAAACCAAAGTAAACCTAAACAACTATCGTAAAACAAAACTAATAAGCGCACTAGCTCCCCGGCAACGGCGCCATTTTTGACATCCACTCGTTTAGTTAAGGATTCTGCAATTTGTCCCATTTGCCTTCCGAGCATCTCCATAGTTTTCGCTTGAACCATGGTTTGTTGATTCATGAATTCCATAAACTCGGAAAACTCTTTCGAGTTCCCCGACACTTGTCGCGAATCATTTTCTTCTTTAGGGTCTTGGCGTTTATAGTACCGATCATCCTTCGTAGCTGAGGTCGATCCATATTGGAAATCTCGGTTTTGTTGACGAGGTTGCTCATATCTTGGCTTCGGGGGAGCATCATTATCTTGATTATCCCTCCAACTAAAGTTCGGGTGTTTTCTCCATCCCGGATTGTAGGTCTCCGAGTATGGGTTCTCCCGTTCTCTTCGTTGCCGAAAGCCAAAAGCTTCGTTCACATACTCTTCGTACGTGAAGGTATGTGGGCAGTTCTCGGTTGGATGAGAAGGGTCTCCACAAGTGACACAGCAGACCTGTGCCGCTGTAACCTTTCCCATTCCCTTCATCAACAAGTCCATCTTTTTGCTTAGTTCGGATATATCAGATTTAACCTCTTTTTTCCATGCGTTGTCTATGCCCATAACTTGGACACCAACACTATTATCCGAACCCGCTTGGACTTTTAAACCTTTGCTTAACTGGGTTAATAATTCCCAAGTTTCGTCATCTTCCTTGGCTAAAAAGGTTCCGCCTGAAGCAGCGGTGATCGTATTCCTACTTTCTTGACTAACCCCATCGAAAAAGGTTTTAATTAGCATCCATTTAGGAATATCATGGTGAGGGCATGTTCTTAGTAATTCATTCAACCTATTAAAAGCCTCGTGAAATTGTTCTCCAATTTTCTGTTTAAATCCCGTTATTTCTTTACGTTTTTCTGTAGTTTTACTAATTGGGTAATATTCGGTTAGAAATTCTTTTTTCATCTCATCCCAATCAGTTATACTATCAGTGGGGAGTGACACGAACCAATTTTTCGCTCGTTCCTTCAAGGAGAAAGGAAAGAGTCTGAGTTTTAAAACGTCTACAGTCATTCCCCTAACGTGATTGGCCTTACATATAGTAGTGAATTCAGCTAAGTGCTCATACGGTTCTTCGCTTTGTGCTCCGTGAAAAACGGGTAATATGCTAAATAGCTGTGGCCTAATTTCGGGCTCATTCTAATTAATTGGGTAGAGGATGGGTGATGGATCAGGGATATCACCCGGCCTATAATGGGATTCTACAGTTCTACGGTCTCCCATTGGTCTTTGGTTTTGTTGGACGTTGACAAGAACGTTATCGACGTTGTCGTCTTCCGAATTAATTATTTCTTCTTCCACGTTTACTTTAGGAGCAGTATTTTTGATTTCGTTTGCTTGAGTTGTGGCTCGCCTATTAGATCTAGCGGTTTTTTCGATTTCTGGATCAAACTTCAAGGGTGAAATTCTACCAGAATATCGTGTGTGCATAAACCTATGAGGGCTAGATGAAGAATTAGCACTAGAAACATTCTTTTTGGTGAGAATCGATGCTTGCGCCACAATTCCCTTTTTCTTAATAACTAAGGCAATAATTAAAGCTTTAGAAACTAATTAAATAGAATAATAGCAAAATAAGGAAACTTAAACTAATTTAAGTAAGTAAATAAAAACAAATAAGTAAATAAATTGAAATTAACTAAGTTACCTAAATTACTCTAGACAAAATTAAGTAACTAAACTAAGCTAATTACTAAAATACGTGATTTAAGGGCAACCGCTCCCCGGCAACGGCGCCAAAATTTGATGCGAGTGTCGTTAACCCGTCAAAAATACCACTAAATACCTTAGAAGCTAGGGTAAGTAGGGATCGTATCCACAGAGAGCGAGAGGTTAATTGCACGTATTTAAGCGACTAGCATTGTAAAATAATTAATTTAAAAAGATTGATTTGGTTGTAAAAAGGTGATTGCTTGATTTATAAAACTAATTACTTGCGAAATTTGTGAAAAGAAAACTTAAGAAAATTGTTTGATTGAATAAAGTGTGAAGATAACCATTCCCGGATTCCACACCTCGCTTTGCATTTAATTTATAAAAACGATTTGAAGATTACATAGACATAATCTTTGTTATAATTATTATTAAAGTCGTTTCGTGATCTTGGGCATAGCGCGTGACACGTTTGATTACTCGTCTTAATTAAACAATTAACTCGGCACGAATAATAAAATGTCTACGAACTATCTTGCGAAACGCAACAACAAAATAATAATCATTCGTTTACAATCAAAATATAAATAATAAAAACCATGCAAACTTAAAGTAATCGTTCATAAAATAAAACTTAGCGATGTGCTTCCTCCGAGAATGATTATGATGAGACTAGCCGGACATCGTTGATGCAATGTTCAAGAGTTGTGTATCCATCTTCATAGCTCGACTCATGTGTTCTTCGTACGTGTGTTCGCTCAAACAGGGTTCTTTTCCTTAGCCTTCTCCTCCAAAAAACGATGGTTTCTTCTAAGATATGACTTTGTATTTTTAGGAAAAGCTGGAAAAACCCTAAAAACGGCCGTCTAATATTTTAATGGGTTGGGCGCAGCCGTAGGCGCAGGCCTGCGCCCCCCCCCCCCTGCGCCTGTCTGTAAAATCCGTATTTTTGTGAATTAATTTCTTCTGTCGAGCACGTGGTCTGGGCGCAGGGCTGCGCCCCTCTCTGCGCCTGGCTCTGAATTTTTGTCCTTTTTACGCCATTTTAAACCGGATTTTGTTTACCTGCACAAGCACAGAATTTATTCAATAGCGGCACATTCTATAACACTTTTGTATTAAAAACAACTCTTTTACGCTTAATAAACATGATAAATTATAACCCGATCAAACTTCCCCAACTTAATTCTTGATCGTCCCGAGCAAGCAACGAAAATCAGACTTTTAAAACATCGGGTTTATCAAGCGTACAAAACATAATTAACTTATTTAAACAAGCACTAGCCTTCATAGACGTGATAAAACTCGCATACACAAACAGAATTTAATTCAGATATATCGTGATGTTTTTCAGAGTGATTGATCCAAAAATTCCTCACCACTATTATCCTCTTAGCTCAAGGTTACAGAATTGAATTCACGTGGGTCACTGGACCATCTTTTCCCTCAATGCATGACTTTAGCTACTAATTTTTCTTTTCTTTTTATTCTTTTCATGCAATGTCCATGTTTTTTCGTTCAAGTTTTACCATGACTTTCTAGATGATCCGTGTAGCAGGATCTGGGTCAGCCACTCCCAGACCAGTTGGTCTTAGGGGACTAGGCATGATGGTACCCTTCAGACTTAATCTCCTGAATCAACTAGGCCACACTTGAATTGAGGCTCTATTCGTGTTCGTTTCCTCCCCCTTATTGCATGAATAATTAGCGGCTATTGAAATCATTGTTAATTATCACTCGCTTCAACACAATGTATCCTACTTCCAACTCGGTTCACTTCCTTGGTTTTAAATATCTATGACTCTTTGTGTTATATTTAAGCTCGTATAATTACGTCTTTTTTCTTGAAACCGACCTAACTAACATCATCATATTTAAGTTGCAAGCTCAACAATCAAAATTTATCGGGTTAATTGATCGGATCATTTACGGCTCGCTTTTCACATAATCTTCTTAAAAAGAAACACATTTATTCAATCAAAGTAATGCATGCAAAATAAAAATAATAAAGCATAAAAACAATAATTCATCCTACTTAAAGAGAGGAACGGAAGAACCTGACTACTGCGGTGGTGGTGGCGGTCCGAAGATACCAGCAAAGAATTCCCCGAAGGGGTTTCGGTCTTCTTGCATACGAGGTGCAGGTGGGTACCTGTTTGCAGGGTGCATCACGCTCTCTCCGCGTGTCGTGGTGGGGACTCGACCATAGGCTGGGAAGTATTGAGGAGTTCGATCCTCAACGTTCAGCCTTTCGAAATTCTGCCACTGATAATCCTCGTATGGTTGGTGTGGTAACCCAGCATTGTAATTCATGTGATCTCTCACTGCATCGGTGTACGCCCAGTGCTGCTGGTTGTAATAGGCGTTCTGAAAGGATGATGCACGCACACCGGTGTAGATTTCGTCGATTCGGCTAGTCTGGGTTTCCAACTCATGCTGGAACTCGTCCATTCTTCCAACCACGTCTTCTTGAAAAGTGCCCAACCGTAAGTTCATCGCGTCCAACCGAGCAATGACCTGGGAAATATCATTAGCTCCCCCTGCTGCATGTACTCTTTCAGCTTGATGTTGATGGTAAGCCTCTGCCTCTTCTATAGCGTATAGCTCTCGATGCGTCTTTCCTATATCTGAGTCAAAGATCTCGAATCCTTGATCTGTTTGGCGCAGAGTGATGCTTTGTATCATTGCCGCTGTAATAACGGCGCCAGAGACTCCCCTCGGAACAGATATGGGAGAAATTGCTGCCAGAGGCCTTAGATACTCTGATAGAATCCATCCGTGAGGGATTATTTTTCTCTCCCTCGTGTCGTACATCGACCACAGGTCATTCATCACAATCCAAGCGAAAGAAAGGCTCGGCTCTCCTGTCATTAGTGCGTAAAGGATGGTTACCTCCTTGTGCCGAATTTTTGTCAGATCACTATCTCTTGGCAGCACGTTGTTGGTAACAATCTTGTGTAGTACCTTCGCCATGGGGCTAAGGTCTCGCCTGGCGTACGCCGTATATCCCGCCGCGGCATTGTAATCAATCTTCAGTATTTCTGCCAACTGCGTAGTCCATTCACCCTCCCAAGTTCTATCAGTGAATGCTAGTTGGGCGTCTGTTTTGTACTCGTAGTTGAAATTCCGTGCCCCGTCTTCTCCAACACCAATATCTACCCCAAAGACTTCCCGTAACGCTTGTGCATTCATTGGAAATTCATGCCCATTAACGCGACCTATTAATGTGAAGTCGCCTCTGAATCGTCCTTCTTCGCGTCTCAGTGTGGACATCCACTCCACAACCTCATCGTGATAAATGTGCTCCCCTCCTAGATCCAATACTGCCTCCCAACCTAGCCGGTCGAAGCATCGCACTACCCCATAATTCTCGAACTCATCTTTCTTAACTCTCTTTTCGACCAAGACCTTGCCGGAGAATTTCTTTGTCAAGAACAATTGTCGTCGAATATTTGCCGGATGCTGTGATAGATTGAAGTCCGGGTTCCATTCTACCCTCGGTTGGGTAGAGGAACTGGCGCCTTCCCCCACTCGTTGTCTAGTTCGGCGAGACATCTACAATTACGACAACTTAAGTATATATATATAATTATAAAATTCTTACGTCGTTCTATTTTCACAACAAAGAACCATAATTGATAAATTGTGCAATTATCATATCAAATGTAACATAAGGATGCATAACTAATTCATGTCAATTTAACCACTTTTTCACGTCTTAATAATTTAAGCTAATTGCACCAAATAACAACCAACTTTCCGGAAATTGACTAGCATGCCTTTTTCTTACTCGTGCTCATACTTTCACTTAATACTTTATTCTATACTATGAAAACACTTAAAATTATCATGTATAAGTGGTCATGCAAAAAGTCAATCTAAAAGTCAAAATTCATCTTCAAACTTCATTAAAGCTTACTAGTTCAAAAATGGTGGAGCTTTTGTACCTTGTTCTTGATGAAGGATGAAAGAGAGGTTGAATCTAAAGTGGTGGTGGATGATTCCTAGCTTAACTTCAAACTTCCCCAACTTGAGTTGCAAACTCAAGTTCCTTGCTACTTCTTGCGTAATGTCAATCACTAGCTTGATTTTTAGTGATTTTTGTGGACAAAAATGAGTTTTTTAGGTGAAAATATGTGGAGAAAGTGAAGAAGCCGTAAGGGGGGCGCAAAGGGTGCTCTTGTAGGGTTTTGCAAAAAAATTTTTTATTTAAAATGAAGAATTTTCGGGCAGGCGCAGCCCTGGGCGCAGGCCTGCGCCGACGGCTGCGCTTGGGGGGCCTGTCCGGTTCAAAATTTTTTCGTTTTTTCAGTTGGTTGGATGCATGCTTGGTTTGATAATTTACGTGTTTTCAATAAAAAAAGTATGTTTTACAAGCATTTATCCTACACTTCTAAACACATATATGTGTTTCCCCTTCCCCAACAAAGATTGTGTCGCTACGGAGGTTAAAATCGTTCTATGAACATAATAATATGTAGGTAACAGAGATGTGCAAGTCAAAAGTTTACTAAGCATAGCATGCAATTGTTCCGAAATCGAAGAAGACTAAGGTGCCAACACGAACACCATGCATATTTGTTATGGCCTAAGGCCATTTACACAACCAAGTAGCAATTGTTTCAAAGTTCAAGACCATAGTTTGTTAGAGAGAATTTCCCGAAAATATGGAATCAGTAGTCATCAGGAGACGTCAGATGAGATGTTTAGGTTGAGACGGTGTGGGAACTACGGCGGCCGACTGCCCGCTCGAGCTCCTCTATCCTCGTTTGGAGGCTAGCGAGCCAACGGGAGTGAGCTCCCACCGTGATTCCGTGAACATTAACGTCATGTTTAAGTTTGTCAACCTCCGAAAGGACTGCAGTGTTTGCTGCCAGTAGTCCTTCCACTGCATTCTTGATGGCGGTCAGACGTGCTTCCAGGACTTCGTTCTCCGACAAGTGTGCATTTGATGAACCTCCCTTCTCAAACTTTACCTCGGCTTTCACAAACTTTACTTCATCTTTCTCAAACTTAAACTCACCTATTCTCGCTTTACCCTTGTCTAGAGGTTGGTCATATCGATAAAAAGATCGGCTGGCAGGAATGATCGAGACAGTACCATGCGCGGGGTCCCTAATCAAGAAGGTGCCTGATACTTGTTCAAATTGTAAACCCGCCATAGTATGCCGTGTAAACCAAACATCATTGGGTCCTAACAGTCGTGGGCTCGCCCCTTCCGATATGACTCCCATATTAATGAAGAGTTCAGTGAGCATACGTCCGTACGGTATCTCCATGTGAGGTTTGACGAGTGTTGCTTCCCAAATATTTTGCATCATGATGTAAGCGAGAGAGATGGCCGGTTTACCCGTGAGCAAAGCATGAATAAGTATGACCTCGCGGGTTCGAACGGCGGTGGTATTAGCAGATCTCGGCAGGATGTTGAAAACAATGAGCTTCCACAAGACTTTGGCCCAAGGGCGAAGATCGCCCCGATAGTACTTTGAATAGACCCTCGCTTGTTCGATTGTAAGATTGAAAACCTCAGTTAGCTTTTTAGCCCATCCCTCTGAATGTCTTAGCACCCCACTAGATAAGTCTTGTTCCGTCCAAAATTCCCGTGCGACCGGGATGTCCGTATCAAAATCAAAATAATCGCATAATTCTTTCCTAGAAACTACAACTTCTTTCCCATTAATACGACCTCGTAATTCAAAATCATGTTCTACAGCCCCCTCTCTTCGGATCAGAGTTGTCATCCATTCATAGATTTCGGTTTCATGAACATACGGAGTTTCGAGTTGCAACGCCCCTGACCATCCAATCCGATCAAAGCTCTCGATAATTCCAAAGTGTTTAAAATCGGATTCCTTAAGAGTCTTTTCTATGAAAAAGTGCGTAGGTGGTTCAGAAACCGGTGGTGAGGGTGGTGGTGAAGGATACTCGATATTGATTGGGATAGGAGTGTGCACGCGCATTCTCGGAGTGCGAGTGATACGTCGGCAAGAATTCCCTGTGAATTGTTGTGACATCTATGGACATATGGCAACGAGTAACGGAATTAAGCACAATTAAATGCACATAATGGCACACAAGCATGTGAATCTCGGTGGAGTTCGAAGAACCCGGTGAGAAATACATAAATGTTAAGTGCAACGTGTTCCGCAAAGGTGCAAGTAATTTTAATGCAATGACCATTCTCCATGAATTTGGTGCATGTGCATGAGCGATGAATGTAACGTAGCATGGCAAGAGTTGTCGTGACATGCATGATTATGAACGACAATTGGAGCGATTAACAACATGAATCATGAAATTGTAATGGAGCAACATGTTCATCCTAATTTTAACATAGAATAATGCACATATCTGGAATTTATCTCTTGACATGGAATTTCTAAACATATCACAGTGGAAAATTCTTTGAAACCCTATATTTAGAAATTACCAATAAAACATGAAATGTGCACATTCTGAGAGTATTTACGCACTTAAGGATATATGATGCATCTGAAACTATTTTCATCTTCAAGATTGTGGAATTTAGGGCAGAGACTTATTTCAAAATAACCTACTATTCCTTGCTTGAAAAAGAAGAATAATGGAAGGATATGCACTTACATTGAGGATTATGAGCAAGAAGATGAGTAATCTGGAGTAGATTTCACGTTTGTTGAAGCTTCGAGAGCAAAAAAGGAGCAAAAATTCGGAGTGTTTTTGAGAGAATATGGAGAAAATGAGGTGAAAAGGGTTTAAAAATCGCTGAACTGCATCGAGGCGCAGACGCAGGCGCACCCCTGCGCTGGCCGGTGCGCGCGGGGCGCAGGCCTGCGCTGGCCGGTGCGCTGCACTGGTCCCAGGCGATTTTTGTGTGTGCTGTTTGTAGCGTTTGGTCCCCCCAAAAAAACTAACGAATTGTCGTACATCGTACAGAATTTTGTCCTCTATTTGTCCAAATTTTCGTCTTTCTTTGACTCGGGATTTCCAGCTTCTTAATGTGTCAAAAAAACTTGATCGTCTTTCAAGCTGCTGTCCCTGCACAAGAGGCACAGGACAGTGCCAACATCCCTAAGACCACGCCCATGGCAACACCAAGTGTGCAAACACAAGCTGGAAGTCCCCAGAACCAAGAACAGAGGGGCCCAGAGGTTTCTACCTCTGGTATTAATGTCAGTGATAGATCACAAGCACCACATGTGTTTTCTGATCTTGAGACTAGTCTGCAACTCATGCTTTTAACGGATCCCAAGCTGAAACCTGTTGTAGCTATGTTGGAATACCAAATGTCCATCATTGCTGCACAGGGTGCTCAGATATTTGCACTAAAGCAGGCAGAAGCGGCTCAAAATCAAAGGATGGATTATCTCCATAAAGGGTTTACCCTCTGTGGAAATAAGATAATGAATTTAGAGCGTTTGATTCAAACCCAAGGGGCAAAGGTTGTAGGTCCTCCTGACCAAACCAATGCTTCCAAAAAGGGGGAGAATCAGGAGGTTCCTGAATTAGTCCAAGCAGCTCCAACAACATCAGTCCAAGCAGCATCAACAGTTCCACCTTCTAGGCTAGCAGTCCCAACAGCTTCTCAAGCTGTTAGCCTAGAAACTCAAGCTGCTGCCTCAAAAGCAATTGGAGTTGTTATAAGGGAAAGGGTTCAAGCTCCATCCAGTACAGTCCAAGCTACATCTGCAAAAGACAACGGCAAGGGCATTCTTATTGAGTCTCCAAAGCATAAATTTTCTTCCAAAGAAGCCCAAATTGCCTTTGATGCTGAAGTTGCCAAAAGGATAGCAGAAGAACAGGATAAAGAATTAGATCAGCAAGCCCAGCCCCCAATGGATGATGATGAGACATTAGGTGATTACCTAAAGGGGTTTGTGGGTAAAGAAGGAGAAAAGAAGAGGAAGCTGCCAACAGGGCACTCCAAAGCTGAGCACAGAAGATTTTTAATCAATTTTGCCTTTGCAGCTGGTATTCCAAAGAAAATGGCTCAGTCCATGACTACTGAAAGGCTGCAAGAGATCCATGACAAAGAAATGGACAAAAGAAAGAAAACAAAAGTCTCCCAAGAAGTCCAACCATCAAAGGAACCAGTTCAAACTGGTACAAGTCAAACTGAAGCTGCTGCCAATGCCCCTGCTCCTACTGATCAAGCTGTTGCTTCTATTCCTGCATCTGATCCATCATCACAAGCAAAGCTGCATCAAGTTAAAAGGGTGTTATTTGAGCAACAACTGCAACAAGCAATGGAGATAGAGAAGTTGATTGATCAGCATGATTTTACAAAGCCTCTAATCAACTACTGGTATGCCAAGTCACTGGACAACCGTGATTTAAGAGTTCAGTTTATAGTGAGAAGGGAGTCTGGACCAGAAGAAGTATATGATACATTTTGGCAGATGGTTCAGAAGTTGACCAGAGATGAGCTTATCAAAATGCATAATATTGGGTCTGTGACACAAGTTAGATCTGCTTCACCACAAGTGAAGCAAGTCATTAAAGATCTAAAATCAATTGTTGACCCTGAATCTGCAAGGAAAGAAATAGAGGATGCTGTGAAGCAGGGAAAGAAGGTCAAGCAAGTTGATCTGTTTGTCAAGTCAAGGACATACAGAATCAAATTCTCAGATGGATCTGGTATATTCTTCAATCTCGAATTTTATGATTTACCAAAAGATATGCTACTTCAGATAAAATCTGTTAGGGTATCTTGTGATAGAGATGATGTGAAGAAAGAATTTTTGAAGGCTGTAGATCAGAAACTTGCACAGTTATAAGTTTTTGAAAGCCTTGGGTTGTATATAACAGTTTACTTATTCATTTCCATTTCTGTATAGAACTTAAAGTCTTGTGTAAAGAATTTAAGTTAGGGGGAGATTGTTGGGAAATAGTTTAAGTAGGTTCAAGATGTTAGTTAGACTTCTCAAACTGTTAGTGGAGTTTATATGTAAATCCAAAGTTCATGCTGCTAGTTGAAGAAACTCGAGCTGCCAGTGTAAAAGTTCAAGCTGCCAGAGCAAATCAACTCGAGCTGCTCTGTTCATGCTGTCAAGTGATTCAAGCTGCTCAACAGATTCATAAACAGAAAGTGCTGATTTTCAGGAAAAGATATATACACGAAGACTCCAGCATATCTACTATCAGAGAAGTCATAGTTCGTCAAGGAAACATATCAAGAAGCAATATAAATACATAGAATAGGTCTTTCTATTGTATAGGAGTTTTCTGCATATTTGAGTCTGTAATTGCTTTGTTGATTAAAGTTTTCATAAGCCTCTAAGGTTGTAAAACCCTAAGAACAGTCTGTGTTCTTCGTCTAATCAAACAGATTAGAGGTGATTGTAATCATTGAATTCAGCAATACAATCAGTTTTCATTACTTCTTGTGTTTATTTATTATTGATTGTGAAAGTTTTTGTTAAAATAATTTAGTGTTATTCCGCAAACTTCTTAATTAAACTTTGATTCAAAGCAAGATTATTGATTTATACTCTGATAAATTCAAATCAGTTAGTCTTGGTTATTTAGTTTTAGATCCTGACAAATGACTTTTCCCCTTTGCATGAGGACACAACCTAAACTTGTACCAGATGCATCGCTATAGACAACGAAGTCATCATTTCACTCTGGTAAGGCTAGATTGGCGCTTGAATAAGATTTTGCTTCAAAGTCTCAAAAGCTTTTTGCTGTTTATCAGACCATATGATAGGTGTGTTCTTTCATGTTAGCATCATGAGTGGTACAACAATCTTTGAGAAGTCTTTAATGAATCGCTGGTAGTAACCGACCAATGCAAGGAAACTTCTGATTTCGAAGGCATTTCGAGGCGTTTGCCACTTCTAAACAGCCTCGACTTTGGATAGATCAACAGAAATACCTTCGCCAGATACAACATGGCCAAGGAATTGAATCTATAAAGATAACAAAGCAGAATTTCAAGTTTTTATTCAGACAAAGAATGCTTAACAAATAGCTGGAGACAATATATGGTTATACCTGTTTGAGCCAGAATTCGCACTTTGAGAATTTTGCATAGAGCCTTTCTTTTCTCAATAGCTCTAGCAAATCACGCAGGTGAAGACCATGATCAGCCTCCGTTTTGAAGTAAAATTAGAATATCGTCTATGAACACGATAACTGACTTATCCAACATAGGTCTGCACACGTGATTCATAAGATCCATTAATGTCGCTGGTGCATTCGTCAGACCAAAAGGCATTACGAGAAATTCGTAATGATCATATCTTGTTCGAAAGGCTGTCTTTGAAATATCCTAATCTTTGACTTTTAATTCATGATACCCAGAATGAAGATCGACTTTGGAGAAGTAACTTGCTCCTTGTAGCTGATCAAATAAATCATCGATTCAGGGCAGAGAATACTTATTCTTGATAGTGACTTTGTTCAACTCACGATAGTCGATGCACAGACGGACAGTTTTGTCTTTCTTCTTAACGAATAATACAGGTGCACCCCACGGAGATGAACTACGTCAGATAAATCCCTTCTCTAACAGATCTTGCAATTGTTTTGACATTTCCTGCATCTCTCCAAACACAAGTCTATAGGGAGCTGTGGCAATTGGAGCCGCACCAGGAACTAAGTCAATGCTGAATTCGACTTGACGTTCTGGTGACACTCCAGAGATATCATCAGGGAATACGTTTGGGAATTCACAGTCGATCGGAATATCAGAAACAAAATTCATGTTGACTTCAGCGATAGATTCGGACGAGAAAAAACACAGATTTGATTGGTGACCCTTGGACAGATATTTATCCGCTTTTTCAACAGATATAAAGCAATGGTCACCTTTTCATTTGTCGCCTTTGATTTCCAATACACGGCCATCTGAAGATTTGATTCTGATGATTCGGTGGTTGCAGACGATAGTAGCCTCGTTATTCATTAACCAGTCCATGTCGACAATAACGTCAAACTCTTTTAACGGAATCGGAATAAGATCAAGGTTGAACATAATATTGTTGACAAGTAAAGTGCAATTTCGGTACACGGAATCAGCCGTAACATAATTGTTACTGGTCGTCTCTATATCAAGTATAACAGGAAGCTTTGAAGGAGATTTAGACAGTCTTTGAGCAAAAGTTGTCGATATGTAGGAACGACTTGCACCGGAATCAAATAGTACGCAAGTAGGTATTGAATTTTGTAGGAACATACCAGTAACCACATCTGGGGTTTCCATAGCTCTGCTGTAATTTGAAATGCACGGGTCCTTGCCGTTGGAGTTGCGGCTGAACTTTTCATCGTAGAACCACCAGCTGACGACTGTGATTTGCTTCGGCGTTCACTCTGACCCTGATACATAAAGTGTCCACGCTTCCCACACTTTGCACATCCAAGACCCCGCTAACGACACTCCTCACTACTGTGGCCGATCTTACTACACACATAATAGATCACATCATCAGGATTACACAGTCCTGTGTGTGATTTCCTACATCGTTTGCAAAATCGCGGTTCATTTTTGAGATCATAGGCTTGAGCTTTTTGAGGTGAACTGTATTGTTGAGATTGCTGGGATTGTTGGGACTGGGATTTGTTGGGCTTGAAGAACTTGCCGACTCTTTGCTTCTTCAGGGGAGAGGGACATGTCGGGTTTGTTTGTGGAGCATAGAGTTGATCGCCATACTCTAAGTATCCTCTCTCTATCTGCCTTACTGCGTCAACCATCATTAAATAACTTTTATACTTCATCGTGTGCATAGGGTGTCTGCACCTCGGATTCAGACCTCCACGAAATCTGTTCATCTTTCTTTCCTCTGTGGCTACTTGATATGATGAATAGCCACAGAGCCGCGAGAATTCATGCTCATACTCGTGTATTGATTTGGTTCCTTGAGTGGACTGCATCAATTGGACCTCCATTTTTTCTTGCTGATCAGCACGACAATATTTAGTGTGAAACATGTCAAGGAATTGGTCCCACTCTAATGTCTGGATAACCTCTTCTCCATAATGCTTCTCTGTGTCTTGCACCAAGCACGACCAGCACCGACAAACATAGCTGTGGAAAAACTTACTTTCTTGGATTCTAAGCAGTCAGAGATTCTGAAGATTTCTTCAGTGCGGCTTATCCAGGTCAAAGCCTGGATTGGGTTTATTGTACCGTCAAAGTTCAGGGCACCACTTGCTTTGAAATCTTTAAACTTACAGCCTTTCGGTTGTTCGATTTCAACATTAGGGTTGGAGTTATCAGAATCAGACTCGTCATTTTGGGCTTGTTTATCTTTTCGCCTATTATTCTTATCAACACGTCTTTTAGCTTCAGCCTCATCACTGGCCTGAAGCTGTTCTTGCATATTCTTATTCTGTTGTTCTGAGTGTTGTGCTAATAGCTATTGTACCATTTCAAACATTTGCTGGGGAGTCATGTTGTTAGGTACATCACATGATCCTGACATCTTTACTAAAAATAAAAATCATGTAACTATTAGTTTATAGACTTAGATCTATTTACCCTTATTCCCATCCTAATAGTCTGTACACCCTATCTCAGTTCAAACCACCTAAATGATTGAGACTTTTTTATTCCTTTAGTTTGAGATCAAGTATTACCCACATAATACTTGATTCACTCAAACTATGGGCTATGGTACCATCCTGTGACGACCTCCCCTTACGGGCAGTCCTCAGTGTCTAGGTCCCACAATTTGCAATACGATATCAATCATAATTAACATAGAGTAATTAAGTTGCGGAATTTTGAATTACGGTACAAACATTAGGATTAAGTTTAATAAATTTTCGGTACAGAGTTACAGTTTTCAAATTAAACTTATTAAGGGTACAAGACTAATCTAATACATGTCACAATACAATCAAAGTTAATCTACCCAGACCACCACATTTATCGTCTTCAAATCTGTACCAAAAGGGTCGTTTGAGTAGTGGTGTATGGAAACTTCACTTGATCTTGGAAGACCTAAGAACTAGGTCCGGCAGGTGCTTTCGCTTTATCATTTCCTGTAAAAAGGGTTTAACAACTATAAGCAACGCTTAGTGAGAATATAGATTTATCAGATTACATGCATAACAACAAGCGGAAAGTGGGTATCTAGCGTGATATAACTTGACTGCCGCTACAGCCACGCATGATTGAGACATAGAAACAAAGAGTTGGTTGATGTCCAGGCCACGGTCAAGCTTTTAGTGGAAGCTATTCACTCAATACTGGGCTAGCTACCAGTAAACATCGTGGGGGGAGCATCGGAGTAATCAATGCCAAAGTCAATAGAACTGATGACATAGCAAGGTCTAAAACAATAAACCGACAAGGCTAATCATGCTAAGCTAAAACAATACATCAAAGATACAAGAAATGATGAAAGCATAAATAAACAAGGTCATGATAGCAATCTCAACTTATAACAATAACTAAATTGAATTATAAGTACAATGTATGTCGAATGATAAGTCAAATAGCGATCATGATCTACAGGGTATCACCGAACCATGGTGAGCACAGGTCACAATCCAGGTGAGCATATATGAATGCCAAAGTAAACTATCAACAACAATATGTCTCAACCATTATCAAGCATGTAAAACTGAATATCTATAACTCACTGATTTACTGAATTAATCTGAGTCGTTGACTTTATCAAGCAGATTTCTCCACTACCTGAGTTATCTCAGGATTTAATCTTTGACTTTCTGGACATTAGCTTGGCTTTATTAACTTTGACCCACTTTCAATAACTTTAAACTTTATTACTTTGTTCAGATTTATCTGAGCCTGTCCAGAATTTATCATTACAAGAACATTAGCTTTAAGCTGAATCATTATCGAACTTGGAATTTTGTTAACTTGATTCTGATAACTCATAATGTTTTCAAATGTACTTTATACCCAAAACTCACATAAAAATATTTCATATTGTTAATTATAATTGCGTTTATTGACATTAAGTTATTTATTATATTATGTCACAAAAGAAGACTCAAAAAGTTAGTTTATTAGCCAGAAATTCGGATCCCTCAAAACAGACCTGAGTTCGCATGAATAGGACCGAGTCGCCGAGTCGCCTCATCCGACTCGCCGAGTCGAGCTCTGAAATTCGGATCTCGACAGAATTTTGCATGCATCCGAAAAACCATTAATAATTTGATCCGAGATTGACCCATCCAAAATTCCGGTCAATCCGAAGTCGGGTCCCATCCGAGATTCGGGTCTCATCCGAATTCAGATCTGATACTTAGAAATTTTCCAAGTTTCTTGATGTTCTTAGCGACTCGCCGAGTCGACTTGCAGATGTGCAGGTCGACCCATACGGGTTTTTACCAAAAATTTTCGAAACTGATTTTTAAACACATGCAATCAAATTACATGTTATATTATAATTATTGGGGTATTTTTATACTATTTTCCCCATCTTAAATAAGTTAAATCGTCCAGATTTGTCAAAAATTAAGACTTTTTATCAAGAACACAAAACTTTATGAAAACTCAGATTTATTGCATTTTTGGATTATTTAACCAACGATTTTAGTTTCTGTAACTTCTAAAAGCTTCAATATACAATTTCCAACCAATATTACTAACATGCAACATCTCTTATTCAGATTTCAAAAATCTGAATTTTTGCATTTTAACTCACAAAATAAAAACTAAAGCTTGGAAAGTAGTTTCTTACCTAAATTTCCACATGATTCTTGAAATTCTTCAGATATATCAACGAATTTTCTTCCATTCTTTAGATTTCCAGCAGATTTGTAGAGAGAGAAAGAGAAAGTTTGCAAGATTTTTAGGTGATGAAAATGGTGAAATAAAGGCTTAGGTCTTTTATTTCTAAACTTTTGGACTTTGGCACTTTTAGTCCCTCCACATCTGATTTCTTTAAATAAAGATCCTTCTTTATATTTATCATCAATAATATAATTTAACTTAATTAATTAATTTCATTAATTAATTCTATTACAATAAAATTAATGTAATAAAAATTATATTAATACTTAAAAGTTGAAATTAACAATTCGGTTAAGAGCTGGATTGTTACAATTCGTTTTACAGGATAATGCATGAATTTATTCATTTCGGGTACTTAACGTCTAAACTTAGTTGGACATAAAGTAAACAAATCAACAAATGAATACTTCAAACATGACATAGATTCCGTTACAGCACAAACATTGGTTTCATAGATTACATTCATCCTATGTCTAGAAACAAAAGCACTTGGCATATCATCCTTCTTCACGAAAAAACTTGAAAAATCTTGCATAGTAGTTTTGGTAACTCTTCTCACATGATTTGTAGGAACAAAACGATGAGATCAGTCGTTTGGAAAACTTAGACATACAGAAACTTTCTTGGTTAGTGGGTTTCTTGGAAGACTTAGATTAACTCTCAGTCTACTTTGAAACCTCAGCTTTTGAAGATTTAGAACACTCACCTTCAAAAAGGATTATAGGAACTTAAATCTTAGTTTTATCTTCGTCTGATAATGCATGTGGGACTTTGGCAGAATGAGAAAGTTTTGTATCTTTTAAATGAGAATTTAACCTTTCTAAAACTGTGTCAAACTTTTCTTTGTAGATGGTTAATTCTACACTTTGTTCAAAACTGTCTTACCAATTTTTCCTTACTTTTGAGAAGAGCTTCTTGATAACCAAGAGCTTTCTCTCGACATGTTCTTAAGTCCTTTTCTAAAACATTTATTTTGTGTTGAATAAATTTTGTAGGAATGTAAGGATGAGGGATTGCTTTAACAGGTTCGGCATTCATTTCAATTGATGAATAGTTATCAAAGAAATCATCCCTAAGAGTGGGTACTCTGTAAGGATAACTTTCATTTAACTTTTTATATTTAAAAGAAATTTCCCTTTTTTAATTTTCACTTCTTTTCTCATCCTCTTGGGTTAAGACTTCTTTTGATGATTCAAAAAGAAAGACTTGAACCCGCGTCCCATATACCTTCTATCATAAAATATTACTAAAACTGATTGTGCCTTTTCCAAAACCTTAGGATTTTTAAAACCAATTCCTTGTTTGGAATGATAAAACCTAGTTTCTGTAGATTGATTTAGATTAATAGTTTGTTCAGTCTGACCCCGTTTTAGAAAGTCATCATCTAGGGTTATGATCTTTGAGTACAACCCTATTTTCTCTTCTTCAATCATTTTATATTTTCTCTGATTGTCTAAATTTTCCACACTAACGGACTTTAAGCGTTATGAAAGAACAGACAGTTCAGACTTCAAAGAACTCTTTTCTTCAGTTATTGTATCAATACAACTCTTAAGGAAAATGTTCATATCCTCAGCCTTTACCTTTTCAAGGAAAAATGTATTTACCAAATTATGCTCCTTTAGCGAACTCTTTTCATACTTGTTAGATGTTTCTTTTTGAGATTAGGCTAGTTGTTCAGCCTTGCCACACTTTTCTTTTCCAGCATTATACATAGCTTCTAGCTCAAGTATTTTTTTTTGCGCAATTTACATTCATTTTGAACAGATGAAGCATTTAAAGACTTATGAACATAAAAGGAATGTACCTCATTTGTCTCTGAAACTGATTTAGAGCATTTAGTATCCCTGGACTTGGCCATCAGATAGCCTGTAGGATCTTCCTTGTTCTCCCCCTCTAAGTCGTGTCTGATTCTGAGTCAGAAGTAGAGGCATACTCAGCAAGTCCAATTCTGTCTGCCATATAACTGTTTCTGCCTCTGTCGTCTTTATCATCAGATTCCTCATCTACCCAGTTGTCCTCTTGTGCTACCATGGCCATTGCATCAACTCTCTTCTTTAGGACCTCGACCTTCCTCTCATAGTATCCCAGATCACGCTCGAATTGATTCTTGCATTCTCGAGAAAAGTGACCCGGCTTCCCACATTTATAGCAGCCTTGTTCATCAGGTGTCTTGTGCTCGTCATTTCTAGGTCTGTCCTCTCTACGTTTTGCAGGCATTCTGGCAAAGGAGATAGTTGTTACGGTACCTCTAGTGGTTAGTGAAATGCTATCAGTGCGACGGGAGTCCCGACTATCATCATGGCGATTATACTCTCGCCTATCATCATTCCTCCTATCGTCACGCCTTTTATTGCGACGATCATCTCGATAATCCTTTCGATCATCATGTCTATCTCTCCTATCGTCGTAACGCCTATCATCACGATCATTTCTCCTCAAGTCGTCAAAGGCCCTATCATCCCTATCATCTCTCCTCCATTCCTCTATGCGCCTGTCATCCCTTTCATCCCGTCTGCCGTCTCTTCGGTCATCTACATACCCACGTGGACCACTATCATATCTGAGTTTATTGTTGGTCTTATTCTGGTAGAAACCCTTTTGCTGAAGACGATTAGACAAGAAGGCCATCTATTCATGAATGTCAGCCTCTTCAGCATCTAAAGGCTCAGGCATTTGGGGTGTAGCATACAGATATTGAGACGAGGAACCAGTGTTGAGGTAGTATGGCTGGGGTGAAGGATTTGTTTGTGGTTCAGCGGTGTGTTTCTTATTTAAGAGTAAGGATAGGGAATGTGTGGGTTTATTGGGTGGGTTGATAGTCAGCAACAGAGAGGCCAGAGTGTTGGCCATCTGTTTGTGTGCGTCTACATCACCCTTATATTTCTTGAGTTCCTTCAACAACACATTTATGGAGACACTCGGGATATCCAGAGCTCTTTTGGTTGCTCTACTTGCCAGTGCCTAATCTGGAGCTAAGGAAGATAATAACTAAATGTTGATGTCATCTCTTCCCTTTTTGATGTGCAACTTGTTGAGCTCATTTAGAACAGCACAAAACCTTGTAAAAGTACTCTGAATAGATTCTCCATCCTTGGCCCTGAACTCGGAGAATTTGGCCTTGGCTTCTTCAACTTTAGCCCTGTCATCCAGGTCTGCCCCAAGCATCTTCATCTCCAGTTCGTCTCACATTTCTTTAGCTGGTAGTTTACTGTTAACCCCGACTAGAATATCAGAGGGAAGGGCTTAATAAATAAGATACTCTGCCCTGTGATCTTCTAATTGTCTTTCCCTTTCTATTTCATTCTCAGGTTCTCGAACTATCCTTGTTGCTGGAAGGGGAGGATCAACAGTTGTTACTTCTGGACATTCGAAGTAAAAGACAGTGGGTCCCTCACTAATGGATAGGATCATGTGATGACCCATGGGATGCATGTTGATGAAATTGAGGAACTGCTTCTTCCATTGCTCATATTCATCTGGATGGAGAACTAGTGGTCTCTTCTCGGATCCAAGGACAAGAGCTTCTTGAGACATGATATTTTGGTGTGTGCTGATTATGAAATAAGGATCATTGGAAGTGGAAACTGATATCTCAATTGAAGGAACTGAAATTTGGATGAGTCAGAACTCGGATGAGTCAGAACTCGGGTGAGGAACCAAACTCGGATGATGCGGAATTCGGGTGAAGAACCGTCTGAATTTCAAAATAACTTTGTCCTGTGCATCTTCCATTACCGCTTCAGCAGTTTCATTATCGATATACCACCACTTCATGTTATTTAAAACATCTTGTGGCATCGATTTCATAGGTACCTTCTTCAAACATCTTACAGGTTTGTATACCATTCTGGCCCATGGCCTACCTGTATAAGGATCTATTCTCGACTCGTCCTCGACTCTCTTTCTGGTCCTCGGCTTGAGCCTTTAAAATTTGCCTGACCGACCCTCTTTTCTTATAATCTTCGCAATCACTTCAGCATACGGGTCGTCACCAATATTGATCAACTCCTTCCAAGCTAACTCCTTCACTTCAACCTTGGGCAGTGTGTTGAATACTTTCAGTGTTCACCTCAAGTATTGAAGTCCATCTCTCCTTTTCAATATAAATAGCTGCAATTCTCTGTCAAATAACCAGCTTATAATTCCTCCTGAGAGATTTTCTGAGCCCGGAACTCTCATTCTTCTCTTCATCTTCGGCTCTGTCTTCTTTTCTTCTTTCCTGAACCATAAATTCATCAATTCAGCCCTAGATGGCTCTTTCTTAGCTTCTTCAAGTTCAGAATCCGCTACCGAGGCTAGTTTGATCTCATCAATATCAATCACATTGTGATTGTCTTGGACATATAACTCCGTGATAGGCTGTGAATTTACAATCACTTCATTGACATTGTCATCTTCATCCTCTATCACTTCGTCATCGGATCTCCAATGAACTATTTCCTCCGGCACGAATTCTCCTTCCTCCAACTCCTCTATCTCCTCCTCAAAATCAGCCTCCATCACTTCTTCTTAAATATCCCTCAGAGCGTCTATCATCTCGCTCTCAAAAGTCTTTGAGGGACTAGCTTCACCTCCTTCACCTCCTTCAGCTCCATATTCACTCGGCTCCCCCGGAACTTCGGCATATTGAGCAGAAGAAAAATCTACTGGCTCACTGTTTTTTGGTGCATCGGGATCATTGCCTTCATCATCTTCCCTTCTCAACACTTCAGTATCCCTGCAACTAGTCTCCCCCTGAGCCTTTAGGTTTTTCATTAATTGCTCAATGAGGGACCTCATAGTTCGGATCTCTGCAGCCTGATCGGGGACGAATGTCTTCAGTTCAAGATTCTCTTTATCAATGTTTGCGTTATGCGTTTGAAGTTCGCCGACGGCTTTTGTAAGCTGGAAGATTTGGACTTGCTGGAAATCTACCTTGCTTCTCAGCTCAGAAAACCTTTGATTGTCAATGAAGGTGGATGAGGTGGATGGAATGGATGTGATAGGTGACGGGATGATTGGTGGTGGAATTGGTGTTTGAACGGGTGGTGGTGGAATATATGGTTGAGCGGATGGTGTTTCAGGCTCAGAGGCAGAAGCAGACAAAGCTCCGTGCATAAATCGATGCCTTTTGGCCCTCTGCCTAGGCACCAACGGGGCTGTATCTTCAATCTCGAAATCGGAGTCATCTTCATCCGAATCCCTAGATGCTCTCCTCTTCTCTGCCTCTTGATCTATAACAACTATTCTGGATCCATATCTGCCTATTCGGACAGCCGGATCTTCTATCTCTTCTGCTGCTGCTTCTTCATCTACTTCTTTTACCTCAATCTCTTCAGCTTCTTCGGGCTCAGATTCAGATGTGGTCACAGCTTGACCCTCTACCTCAGGTATATATTCATCTATCTTGCGCAGAATATCTTCTTCATCAACTGGAGGTTCCAGAATATCTCCAACAAGCTCAGTAGTAATCTCTTCATTTGCATGCGAGCCTTGAGCCCAAATCTCTTCCAAAGTAAAATACGGGGGCTACAACTGAATGACCTGCAGCGTCCGTTGAAGGACCTGCTTCCCTTGACTCCTGCACTCTGCTCGTTGAAGGCCTTCAAGCCTGATTCTGTCTAATTTGAGCTCTCTGCCTCCTTCTTGGCTGTTGTTGAGGCCTCTGATGTTGCTGTTGCGGTTGCTGCTATACTTGAACTTCACAGCCCAGTTCGCACCTTCTGGGGCTTCAAAATCAGGATTCACCACAACACCAAAAAGTGGTGCATCTACTTGTCTACCCAATTCACCCCTACGGGCATTGTGGGCTTGATAATCTGCAAAAATCCGCTTGTCGATCACGGCGACAGTCTGAATTTCTTGCAACTGCGGCAGGTTTGGCAAAAAAATGTCTGATAAGCATCATAACGAACTTAGGATACATCAAAAATCTTTCTCTTGCTGGAGCTATTATTTGGTGAACAAACTCCGCAAAGAACATTTCAGAGTAACTAAACCTCTGGTTGTAAACCAGTGCTATCATTGCCGATTGCATCTTCGACACGATGTTGTCAAAACCACCTTTCTTTGGAGCGAAGCACACCATGAAGACATGTGCCAGATACCTCCATTGCCCAATTAAACCACTTTTCATGTACGATGCCTTAGCCACATCAAGGCCATACCCCATTCTTAAGAATGCTGCTTGCCTAACTTTCAACGGGAAGTCAATTGGCCCAGCTTCCTGCTCGGCGGTTCCCAACTGCAAAACTCTGCGCAACACATTGGCGGAGAACACGAGAGGCTTTCCGGTGATCCTTGTCCGCAATACTGTCGGAGTTACTGTGCAGTCGACCTGCAGATGATCCCAAAATTGCCTAACGTAAGACAGCATGATCTGCCCATTATGCGAAAGGGCATACGACACCCTTGAAGCAGCCAAAAAATCTACCATCTGGCGAAATGCCTGAGCTTCAGGTAGCTCACGGTCCGGTGACACAACCATATTATGTTTTTGAATAAACGCTCTATCCACCATATCTTCACATTAAAGTTCAAAATATATTAGAAGGGAAAAAAATAAAATAAACTTGTTTAAATTCAAATTTGCTTTAATTTGAACTTATGTAAGTTCAAAATCCAACACATATGAATTTCTACAAGTTTCACTTAAAAATTAGTCAAATATTTGGTGGTTAATAGCAAATTCGAACAACATGTTCGAAATTGACCTTAATTCGAGTTTAATGATAAGTTCGAATTTATGGACAAATTTGAACCTAAGAACAAACTCGAATGTCGGCATTTTAAAAACAAAAGTCCAAGATTTAAACCATTTTAGACATAGAAAATCACATTCATTAGTCCTAATAGGTTCTAATCGAACATATTTAACACTTATTTGAAGTTTTACTGGTTCAAACTTTGTGATTTTGAATCACAAAGTTCAAAACCTATAAATCCTCAAATCTAGTCGATTTTTGGCTCAAATTGAGTCTAATACTTCCTAAATCTTGTATAATGATGTTGATTATACCAAGATTTGGTAATATGCTCAAGTACAAACGGACAAAACTTCGACAAATAGGAGAAAACTCGAAGACGACAAACTCGAAGGAATAAACTCGAAATCGCACTATATAAACTCGAAAGACTAAATTCGAAAGTAGGTGAATAATGAATGTTCACTGTTGACCTATATATAATAACCACCTTCGAATTTGTCTTCAATTTCGAATTTACTACCAAATTCGAATGTAATATTCGACTTTGGCTTAAAATCGAATTTAACTGAAAATTTCGAAAATTTTGAAAATTTTGAATTAAATTCGACTTTTCCAACTTTTTCGTGTAACGGAACAAACTATGCAAAACTTATTTACACTAAGCACAAGATTTTCACATAATGTTTATTTATTCAACTAAGAATGCATCCTCAGTAAGTTTGACCCTTTTTCCTAAAAATAAAATGAGATAAAATAAAATAAAATAAAATAAAATAAAATAAAATAAAATAAGATAAAGTAAATTATAATTTTTTGAACAAAATTTAAACTTTAAACTAATCTATAATATATTTAAAATTTACAACCTATACATTACACTAACAGAATATTTTTGGCGATAATAGTCAAAGAAAGGTTCAATCAAATAGCAGTGTCAAATACGCATTTTCAGTATTTTACTTTCACACTTAGGAATTTTTGATTCATTTTACTGTTTGTTGTGACACATATTTCTAGACGATTGTTGGTTTTATTTTCCCTTTAAACATGTTACATTTTGGAATATCCCTTGGCCTTTTTATTTATCAACAAATTAACCTACGTGACTCATACTTAGACATACTTTTATGATCAAGGCATACACACAATGATTATAACTTTTCGATATTGCAAACTTTCTTTAAAAGGCAAACGTCGGACAAAGGTCTGTATTTACATACAACAGAGTGTCTTAGTTTGTCTAAAAGTTTATTTTTTTAAAGCTAGCAAGACAGCGGTGACAGGTCTGTACCGACGTATAACAAAGCGACTTATCTTGCTAACTCGAGTCAAACCAGAGGCAACAGGTCTGTACTTACGTACAACAGAGTTACTTGTTTTGACTCTCAACTCAGTATCATGATTTTTCTATTCTTTTCTTTTCTTTAAGATGTATCTGATGTTACTATACATCCCCCAGAAAGTTTGCATACCTCATTTAGAATCAATGTATGTATGTCTCTAACATAAAAATTAAGACCATTTGGTCATACATCTAAGGAAGTGACACGTCTGACTTCTTCTTGAATATTTTATTAGCCTTTAGACTCACTTTATGTATTATGCCTACCAACATATCAAACTAGATAATGTGTAACACTTAGAATTTCAGGTGCATTATATGTGAAAGCTTAAAAAATAGAGATTGTAAAGACTGTGCTAATTTTTGTCACTTTGAACCTATGTATCTAAGACTTAACTTATTTTCTGTTATTCTCTTTTTTTTGAATTTTTTTTTATGGTTTTCTCTCTTTTTTCTTGTGTTTTTCATAAATAAGAGTAAGAAAATAAAATAACTTACTAACTTACTATAATAGGAAAATCTTCTAAGCAACTATAACTTACTATAAAAAGAAAGAAACTCTACTGCTATAAAAGGAAATAAACTCTACTAAGGTCAATTTACTCTTGATTACGCATTCCGTTTAGTTGAACTGGATACTCAAAATGTGACTTATTAAAAGCTTTGGCAAATAAATCCGCATTATTATCATCCGTTGCAACTTTTGCCAGCTTGATTAAGTTCTTTTCAGCACAATCACGAATAAAGTGGTGTCTTATGTCTATGTGCTTGATTTTACTATGTTTAACAGGATTATTTGTTATAGCAATAGTTGACTGGTTATCTATCCTAATAGGAGCAAGAGTATAAGTCAAACCATAATCCCGTAATTGTTGTTGTATCCACAGAACCTGTGAACAGCAACTACCAAGCAGCAACATATTCGGCCTCGCACGTTGACACGGCTACCGAAGTCTGTTTCTTGCATTGCCAGGAAAGGAACCTCCCTCCTAGGAACAGACAACCTCCAGTTGTTGACTTGCGGTTCAAGCTGCATCCGCCATAGTCTAAATCCGTGAATGCCTCCAATTCCAGATCACCCTCCGCGTGATACCAAAGTCCCAGCTTCGGTTTCGACTTGAGGTATCTCAGAATCCGCTCCACAGCTTTCATGTGCATCTCTTTTGGATTAGCTTGAAACCTAGCACAAATACACACAGCAAACATAATATCAGGTCTACATCGGTATCACTTTCTGTAACCGGTCCGAGATTATGTTTCACTTGAATCGGCGTGCTGAAGTGAGCTGTCAGCTTGGTTCCTTCCATCCCGAAGCGCTCTAAGATGTCGTAGACATACTTCATCTGATGAATAAACATGCCCTCCTTCCTTTGTTCGACTTGCAAACCCAGAATGAAGTTTAACTCACCCATCGCACTCATCTCAAACTTTGACTTCATCACCTTTTCAAAATCTGTGCACATCTGCTCGTCTGATGACCCAAAAATTATATCATCGACGTACACTTGTACCAAGATGAAATGTTCACCTTTTCGCATCACAAACAGCGTACTATCTATTCTCCCTCTTTCAAACCTGTTGTCTAAAAGATGGTTGGATAGAGTCTCGTACCACGCCCTCGGTGCTTGATGCAATCGATACAAAGCCTTATCTAATCGATACACTCTGTCTGGATATTTCGGATCTGTAAACCCAGGCGGCTGGTCCACATATACTAGTTCCTTCACTTTCCCATAAAGGAAAGCACTCTTAACATCAAGTTGATAAACTTTAAAACCTTTGAAGGAAGCAAAAGCCAGAAACAAACGAATTGCTTCCAACCTTGCCACTGGCGCGAACACTTCATTGTAATCGATTCTTTCCTCTTGGTTGAAACCCTTTACCACAAGCCTTTCTTTGTTGCGAGTGATATACCCCGATCATCTCTTTCGCACTTAAAAACCCACTTGGTTCGTATTGCAACTTCTCCTCGAGGTAATAGAATTAACTCCCACACTTCTACTTTCCTAAACTGTGACAGTTCTTCCTGCATCGCTTCAACCCAAGAGTTGTCTTTTAGTGCCATTTGCACATTTTTCGGCTCTACTTGCGAGATGAAACATGAGTAGAGGCAAGTATGAAAGGCCTCGGTGTCATTGATCATCGACAACAACACTGTGTTGTTATTCAAACTACTTCTAGTCCTCACGCCAGCATTAGGATTTCCTATGATACTCTCAATAGGATGATTCGTATTGGTCCTAGATGTCTCTATCTCATTAACTCTCAGATTATCTCCCAAATTTGATCCTATATCTCCTAACGGGGGAATGACTTCAGACTCCACATTTTCTTCCTCATGGACACTGTCTTTAGAGTTAGAATTTGTTGTCTGATTTTCGTCTGTAGGCACTTCAGAATCATTTTCTTCTGGAGATCTATCTTCAGTTGATGTAGGCTCGGATATTGATGGAAAGGTGGTTCTCGGAAAACTTTGACCCTCTTCATTCAAATTTAATGACGACAAGTCCTGTTCGATTGTACCTGCATTTCCATCCAAAGGAATGTTAAATGACTCAAACAATTTGTCATAATCAAATATCCATTCCGAACCAGTTTGGGGTTCATGTGTATAACTTGTGACTTCAATGTTATACACAATCTCTACTGTACCATTTGACTTATTAAAAACCCTTTTATTTGGTGAATTAGGCACTTAACCTAGGAAATAACCTTCGTCAGCCTTTTCACCAAATTTTGGTTGATGTTTTGTTTTCATTAACATACATGGTACCCCAAAAGGTTCGATGCCAGTAAAATTTGGTGGCCTTTTATTCAAAACTTCATAACAGGTTTTGTTCAATGATTTGACCAATAAGGACCCGGTTTAAAACATGACACGTGGTATTCACTGCCTCCCCCCCAAAACATGGTAGCAAGCTTTGAATCTGAAAGCATGGTCCTTGCTCCCTCAATGAAAGTGCCGTTTTTCCGTTCCGCCAACCCATTTTGTTGTGGCTCATAAGGTGCACTAAATTGATGCACTATGCCCTTTGATAGGAAATATACACCAATAACCGTGTTTTTAAACTCCGTTCCGTTATCACTTCTGATACGCTTAATCCTCGTTCCGTAAGAATTTTCCACTTGGTCTAAGAACCCGATGAGCTTGGCAGCCGTCTCGTCCTTTGTACCTAAAAAGAAAACCCAAGAAAAACATGAGTAATCGTCAGTAATAACTAAACAGTACCAACTACCACCTATACTCCTTTTGTTGATTGGTCCGAAGAGGTCCATATGCAACAAATCGAATGTGGCAGCTATTGAGTTCTGGGTTTTGGACTTGTGTGCCTTCTTGTGTTGTTTTCCTTTCTTGCACGGTAGACACTTATCCTCGAACTGAAAACTCTTCATGGGAACACCTTGCACCAATCCATTTTTCGTAATGTAGTTCATTTTTCTTAGGTGCAAGTGTGCCACGCGTCTGTGCCATAAAACCGATTTAGTCTCTGAAGCTTCTCATAGTAGCCAAATTGGTCACATTGAAGATTCTGTCTTGTTCATGTCGAGCATGTACATGTCATTCTTCCTTGGAGCCCTCATCAGTATCCATTCTTCAGGTACTTTGAAACCCGGTTTCAGCACTAACGCCTCAGTATCAGTGAAAAGTACTGAGTCCTTCTTATCACATATTTTAGATACACTAATGAGATGGTGAACCACTTTATCAACGTGATAAACTTGATCCAATTTGATAGTCCCATTAGTGACCACTCCAGTACCGGTGATATTTCCTCCTTTATTGCCAGCGAATGATACAAAGCCCCGATTCCCTCCCTTGAAGTCTGCAAGGAGACTTCTTTCCCCTGTCATGTGCCTGGAGCAACCACTGTCGACGAACGATTTGTTGTTTGGACCTGTAGTTATCTCCTGCACATGAAAGAAAATTGGTTAGTTATCACAAGGAACCCAAGCCATAACTGACTTGGTAATACCATTCTCGTCCACATACTTGAACTCTTTCAAATACCCATCTCGCCTTTCAGGTGACTTGGGTTTTTGAGTTTGAGCCTGTTATGGTGCAGAGTGATTTAACTTCACTATCGGCCTTTGTGTAGGCATTTGTTGTGGAGCTCTTGCATATTTTCGATTATACGGCAATTCCGATTGATATCCCTGAGCTCTACCTGGTGTTTGATGTCTTATAGGAGTGTGTGACCTACCTGGAGTGTAGGCTCTGCTAGGTGTGGTACTCCTATAATTCTGTTGCGGTCCTGAACTAGATTGATTAATGACTCTATTTGGTGAATTAGTCCTAATCACTTCTTTGGGTCGACCTGACACAGGTGTTTGTTTCACAGCAGATTTAGGTGCGGCTTGCCCAGTTTTCTCGGTAGTTTGAGAACTACTAGTGCTTGCAACACTTGGAGAAGGCTTATGTTGTTCTGGCTTTCCAGTTTTAGGTGTAGAATCTACTTTCCTGTGTGGACAACTAGAAGCAACATGCCCCCTTTCGTGACATCTAAAGCAAGACATTTTGTCAATCGACTTTTTATGTGTGCCCTTTGACTTAGGTGTCTCACTATTGTCTGGTTCTTTTGTTTCAACTATAGTGACTGGTTCATCCTCCTGATCATTAAAGTCAATTTTGTGTTGTCCTAAAGGCTTATCATTAGAGGATGGCACAAATTTAACTTTCTTAATCTTGATATTATTAGCAGTCACCTTAGTTTCATTTTCCTTAGCAATTTCAGACACTGGTTCCGGTATTTCCTCTGATTCAACTGATATTTCAGTTTTCTCCTGAGGTTGAGGTACATAATTATCATTGAAAGGTGGAGGAATCTCATGATACCCTAGACCTACAGGCTTCCTAGACTGACGCTGTGCATCCAAGATTTTCCCTAGGTTGAGTGACCTGTTCCTAAACTTTTCAAGTTTACTATTTACCTCAGCAACCTTTACCTTAGATTCTGCTAGCTCTACTTCTTTGGTTTTAAGCTCTTTTTTCAACGCCTCAACATGTTCATACATCAGTTCTAATCTAACACACTGTTCGCTCATCTTGTCCTTTAGAACTACGACATCTTGTGAATCTGCTTTAAGCTTATACCTAAGATCTTCCTTCATATCTACTAGGCTAGCGTTATCTGATTTTAAGGATTCATTCTGAGCAGATATAGTTTGATGTGATTCAAGTACTAAATTTAACCTATCGTTAGACGTAGCACACAAAACACATAAATCATGGAAAAGAGATAAATTCAGAATTACCTTGGCGTGATCAGATTCCACGTTGGCCATCTGTGCGGCGAACTCCAGAATTGTCTGATCTTCTGGCTTTTCTACCAACATCGGACTGCTTTCATTCTGATTGTTGTCCCCTGTATTTTCCTCTGCTCCATCACTTCCAGTCTCGGTCACTTCAGCCATAAAGGCTTTAGCGTTCGACTCTGGATGTGTCCTACATAAGTTCCATCAAGCTGTCTGTCTGATGTGACGTTGGATAACAGACCAGCTATATTCGCCTGACTGGTTGAACTCACTGTTAGATATCTCCCTTGAGAGTGATTCTGATACTGATTCTGGTAGTTTTCTACTTTCGATCTCTGACACTCTCTAGCAAAGTGTCCTAACCCCTGACAATTGTAACACTTAACCTTGGACTTATCAAACCCAATCTAAGTGTTACTAACGTTGAGGTTTCTGCCCGTCCTTTTGATGAATCTTATAACTCTCTGAGTTACCAAGGCCAGTTGCGATTGCAGATCCATCTCTTCCAGATCATCAGGATCTACCTGATCGTAATCCTCATCCCGAAGCGCAGGATCGTTGATTTTGCCCTGAACACAATTGCCGTAAGCGGCCACAAATGAAGCCAACAAATTCAGATGGTCTTCGGCTGATTTTGCGCTCATATGCATCTTTGAATACCCTTGAGATGTAGATGTAGGTGTAGCATGATTCTGCTTTTCTTCTGGTCTAGCAAACCCAAAGAAAGCCCTACTTACTGAGTCTTCTGATTCAACCGGTGTCGATGTCTCTCCCGAGAAGAATGCTGTAGCCGTCTTCACATCAGTTGGCCGTGAGGATTTGGACTTCCCAAAGTACATGTCCGGATCCTGTACTTGGTCGTAATCCCTTTCCTTCTTAAGCAATTCAAAGTGATATGCCCTCAGCGTTCCTATTACACTGTCTAGAGTAAGAGTATAGAACTTGTCTTCATCATGCTTTATCAGTGCCACATAGATTTCCCATTTGGCTGGCAAAGCATCTAGAATCTTCTTAATTTTCTCTGTTTCACTATACTCCACATCATGGCTGTCTAACTCAGTCAATAAGTGATAGAATCTGGTAATTGTCTCATCCAGCTTTTCGTTATTCAAAGCTTTGAAGATCGCGAACTGCTGCTTGAGCATTTCCATTTTATTCTTTCTGACCCTCGGGTTACCTTCACACCGTTTCTCTAAAGCATCCCACAGCTCTTTTGCTGTCTTCTGTTTACGGAAAGTGTGCAAGATCTCCTGAGGTAACGCCATTCTAATGATAGCGAATGCACGGTTCTCGTCTTCATACAGCTTTTTATCATCGTTCTTCATCTTAGAATATGGCACAGCCTTTTGTCGTCCTTCAATCTCAGCCGTAGGTGGAATGTATCATTCATCAATACAAATCCACATCCGCATATCATTAAACCTTGCAAAGTCAGCGAACCTATCCTTCCACCAGCATAATCCTCTATTTTCATCAACTTAGGTGGTGAATTCGCTTTTCTGACCTCGTGATCCATCTCAATGAACCTCTGTAGACTTGTCATTGTTTCAAATATTTTTGAATTCAAACTTAATTAATTTAATTCGAAATTAATTTAAAGTATCAAATTTGAATTTAATTAATTTCAAACTGGTTTGGAATTAAATTCGAAATTAAGTTTGAAGTCCAACTATGTTCGAAATTATAGACAAAGTCGAAGGTTCAATTAAATTCGAAATCCCAATTTGATTTTAGAGGAAAATCGAAATCCAAGCAAATTCGAATAGGCCAAATTCGAATCAAAACCTATGGAACCTCGAAAGGAGCGTATTTTTTGATAAACTCGAAAATGAGAAAACCCTAATACCCTCTTAATAAAGTCGAGCGCCGCAAGTTCGAAAAACGGCTAATACTTCGAGTTTTTCAAGTGTTTAAGATTAAACCAATATTTTTATGAGTAAAAATACTGATTTCGATCAAAAACTTGAACTACTACAAAGTACTTTCCGAGATCTGACTTGTTAAACTCGAAAAACCTCCAAAAACTGATGTTGCTTATGAACACGAAGAACACGAAGAACACCCCAAAGGCTCTGATACCACTTGTAAGGTCTTGACTCTACGGATCTATCTCGACGCGAGACCGTCCAACGAGTGCGGAATCATCGTTAGCGGCTTGACGGTTAGATCACACGCACGGAAACACGGAGACTACCACGGTGTTAGACGAACGACTACGAACGCCCCTACACGATGATTCTCTCCGAAACAACTCTTTTGAAACTTGCAAGTTCGAGATCGCCTTTGCTAATCGCTCTGATAAACGTCTACCAAAGTCTAATAATTAACCGAATTAACCCTTAATTATACTGACAGATTCTAGTTTGTCTAGGACAAAGTCGAATCAGGCCCAAGGCCCATTCGAAATTGTCCACATGACAAATTCGAATTTAACTATAAATTCGAACTTCACATATTTAACTTATATTTGAACTTATGTTTTAACTTATGTTTGAATTTATCTTTGAACTTTATGTTTGAACTTCTTGTAATATATTACACCAAGTTTAAACATACAGTCAACCAATTATCAAAACACACATAATCACATATATCAAACACTAGTCAATATTCAATACCAAGTTACTTGACTTACACAAAAGCTATCAAAACTTAGACTGCTATCGTCACACAGGATGTACTAACACTTCCTGAGACATGATATTTTGGTGAGTGCTGATTATGAAATAAGGATCTGTGGAAGTGGAAACTGATATTTCGGTTGTAGGAACTGAAATTTGGATGAGTCAGAACTTGGATGAGTCAGAACTCGGGTGAGGAACCAAACTCGGATGATGCGGAATTCGGGTGAAGAACCGTCTGAATTTCGGATGGTTCAATTATGATGATTATGATTTCGGGTGATAAAGAATTTCGGGAGATGATCAGAATTTCTTTTTGAAAGTTTAAAATTTAAAGAACAAGTGATTTAAAGAATCTGAAAAATGTTCCAACCAAAATTCGGGTGTGTTTTGGGACAACCGAATTTTGGATGTAATCTGAAATTTGATCCGAACTAGGTTGAAAATGGATCAGAGATGGTCCGAGGATGAATCCGAGATGATCCGAGATTGTATCCAAGATGGTCCGAGATGGAGATTTTATGAAATTTCTAGAATTAAAGAAAATGTGTTTTAAAGGCTGGAAATAATTTATGAATGGTTGGTTTGATTTTAGAAACAAGTTTAGTGAAAAACAAGTAACATAAAACACTTAAAAATATTAATTTTTAAGCAAAAACCGAGTTTCAAAACTATAATATTTCTGATTAACTATTTCAAAAATTAAACAATAAAAACTTTTAACACTTGAACAAAAAATGCTCGAAATCAGTACTAGAATTGTTGTTGATGATTATCGAATATAAAAACACACAACAACAGAGGATTGAAACGGGAATAAGAGAAAAATCGTGGGTTTTTGCGAAGAACAATTGATGAACACCTATCAAATCTGTTGAAATCTTCTTCCGTGACTCTGATACCAATTGTTAAAACATCCCAATCAACAATATTTGCACTCACAATAATAAACAATAATATAAATTCATACAATGAGAATTATGCACTCAGTCAAAGATGAAAAATGTCAGAGAGAAAAAGTGTGAAGTCGGCGGCCGCTTTTTTTCAGTTAAAATGAAGACAACGTTGTGGGAGACCCAAGGAGGGATTCCCATAAATATTAAATCCATGTCTGAGAAGTTTACAAACTACACCCCTCAACTTCTAAATACAATAATTATATCACAAAGAACAAGTTCTGTTAACAAAGAACAGAACACTTAACATGGGTCAAAATTGTTCAACAGATATGAACAGCTTAGACAGTTTATTTTAAACCTGTCCAACGGTTATGGACAGCTTTGACAATCTGCCAAGTTACAACGAATGCAACAGTGTAAACAGCTTTGGGCTTATTTTGCAAATCACTTATCAGGTTTCAACAAGGCATTAAAAAGCCTTAAATTCTTCCTTTAAGAGTATCAAACAGGTTTAATTAAAAATCTCCCCTTATGATATAGACATGTTTGATTGAGGCCTTTTTGAGCCTAACAATCTCCCCATATTTGCAATATTCAGTGTAGGGTCACCTACCTACGTATCCAATCTTGACGCAACACCGTCCATCAAGTGCGGAATCCTCGTTAGGGGATTAATGGATTGATCACACAACACGAAACACGGAGACCACCATAATGATAGACGTAACAACGGACGTCCCGACACGTGAATCTCTACAAGAACACTCTGCTAATCGCACACAAGTTCGTAATCGCCTCACACACGAATTTCTGCAAAGATATTAATCAAATCTGATTAACCCTTAATTATAACCATAAATTTCAAACTTGGCATGGACAAGTTCGTGAAAGCCCAAGCCGACGAACTTTTCCACCAACAAGTTCGAATCCTGACTTTGAACTTATTCTAGAAGTTGTCTTTGAACTTGTTCTAGAACTTATGTTTGAACTTATCTTTCAACTTATGTAAACATGAATCACAAACAAGTGCAAACATATATACAATCAATATCAACGAATATCAAACATATGTATTAACGTGCAATTACAAAGACTTGAACTATTACAAAAGATTATCTACACTTAGACTGCTATCGTCACACAGGATGCACTAACAGACTCCCCCTTGACGATAACTTCTAACTAGATATTCACTTTGTCTAAGTACTAGGTCTATTCAAAATACTACCAGCATACAAACCCTTTTCTATGCAAACCTTGACTACCTTTTGGTACTTCCTGCCTTCCGATCTCCAACCTTCGTGGAAACAGATAGGTTGTTCATGACGTTTCTGCAGGTCGTTCTGAGATAGGTTTACAAGATGTAAAGGATCATATACTTTAAAAATCACTTTGTCCTCATGGTCCTCCATTAGTGCCTCAACTGTTTCGTTGTCGACAAACCACCACTTCATGTTTGTAAGGACGTCCTTTGGCATAGTCTTCAACGGAACCTTATTTAAGCATCTGACTGGTTTGTATACCATCTTAGCCCATGCTTTCCAAGTATAATGATCTATTCTTGTCTCGTCTTCTACTCTCTTACCTGATCTTGGCTTAAGCCTTTCAAACCATCCAGATCTACCCTCCTTTCTTATAAGTTAGGCAACAACTTCAGCATAAGGGTCATCTCCTAGGTTATTCAGATTCATCCACGCCACCTCTTTCACCTCGCATTTTTGAAATGTATTAAAGACTTTCAATGTTCTCCTCAGATACTGCAACCCATCTCGTCTCTTTAGCACAAAAAGTTGTAGCTCTCTATCGAAAAACTAGCTAAGAATGCCTCCAGAAAACTTTCCTGGACTAGGCAATCTCATCTTCTTCTTCACAGCTAACTCGGTCCTTTTTTCTGCCTTTCTAAACCACACCTTTCTTTTCTCGTCATTTGTGAGTTCCCTTTCAATCTCCTCACTTTCTGATTCAACATTAAGAGCGTCCTTAAACGCGTTGATGTCCATCAAGTTTTGTTCAACTGTAGTGTATGTATCTGTGATTGGATTTTGTTGAATGATGATCTTATTGGCCTAATCTTCTTCATCAACCAAGACCTCATCATCAGATTTCCAATCTAAAACATCTTTTTGGATGAACTCCCCTTCTTCAAGATCTTCTACTTCATCCTCAAAATCAAACATCACTTCTTCATCTTCAATATCGGCCAAGGCTCTGATTATTTACTAATCAATTAGCTCTGTTGACTCTGGAGCCTTGCCTTTTTCTTGAGATTCACCTCCTCCCATATTTGAAGAACTAGGCTCCCCCTGAAAAATTGTTTGCTGAGCAGTCTTTTGAGAAAGATCTGCTAGCTCACTTTCTTTCTGTGCGCCTGGATCATCGCCTTCTTCATCATCTCTTCTGACACTTCTCAACCTATCACCTTTGCAGCTGCTCTCCCCCTGAGCTTGGAGATCTTTCATTATCTGCTCAATTAGGGTCTTCATAGTCAAAATTCGAGAGCACTGAGTAGTTAACTCTTCTTGCTGTGCAGCAATAGTTGTTTGAAGCTTAGTATTCTCTAACTCCAGTCTTGAATTGTGTTGCTGTAATTCCTTGACTGCTGTTGAAAGCTGGTATATTGGACTGTTTGGAATTCCACTTTTCCCTTAAACTATGTAAACCGCTGGTTTTTTGTGAATGGAGTCGAGGTGGATGGAATGGGGGCAGATGTAGGTGGAGCTGCAGTTGATGTGGATGGAGCGGCAGTTGACACAGATGGAGAAGCAGAAGTGGATGAAGCTCCCTGCATGAATCGATGCCTCTTTGCTCTATGCCTAGGAAAGTGTGGAACTTCTTCTTCTAAATCAAAATCTGAATCTTAGGCCTCTTCATAACGAATTGCCGGCCTTATCATTTTCCTACATCTAACAACTACTCTAGATCTATATCTGCCGATTGTGACAGCCGGATCTTCAGCCTCTGTCTCTTCAGAATTAGTTTCGGATGCAGACTCGGAGGCGGTCTCGACGTGACCCTCAGCCTCAGTCTGTTCCCTAGCATCTTCTCATTCAGCATGAACCTCAGAGCCTACAAACTCGGCATCAGAGGGTTGATAATACATCTATATCCTTGAAAATATCATGTACGTCAGTTGGGGGCTCCAAAATATCTTGAACTAATTCAACAGCAATATTTTTCCTCCGCAGCTGTTCCTTGCGCCAAAGTTTCCTCCAACGTTTGCTCCTGTTGGTCATATTGTGGAGCTGAACTTGGAGCCGAACTCGATGGCCCAACAGCTTCAGTTGATGGCCCAGCAGCTGCAGTGGCTGGTTGGGAGCGAGGAATGGTTCTTGTAACCGGAGCTCTTCTTGCATGTGCTCTTTGTTGTTGCTGCTATTGTTGTTGGGGTGGGGCTTCACCTATCCAATCTTTTCCTTCAGGAGCTACAAAATCTAGATCTATCACTGCCCCAAACAACGGTGCCACTTGAGGCAAATTCGACAAAAAAATGGCGGGTAATCATCATGTCAAATCAGGGATACATCAAGAATCGTTCCCTTGCCAGAGCAGTGATTTGGTGGACGAACTCTCCAAAGAACATCTCTAAAAAACTAAACATCTTGTTATATACCAGTGCAATCAAAGCAGATTGCAGCTTTGACACCATAGTGTCGAACCATGCCTTATTTGGTGCGAAGCACACAATTATAACATGGACGAGATACCTCCATTGTCGAATTAATCCACTTTTGACATATGATGCCTTCGTTATGTCTTGCGCATAACCCATTCTCAAAAAGGCCGCTTGCCTGATACGCATCGGAAAGTCTATCGGGCCGGCTTCCTGATCTTTAGTGCCCAATTGCAAGATCTGCCTCAACATATTTGCAAAAAAGAGAATAGGTTGACCACCTACTCTAGTGCGAAGCACAGTAGGGGTAACCAAGCAGTCCACCTGAAGGTGCTCCCAAAATTGTCTCACATAAGTCAAAGTGATTTGCAAATTGTGTGTGAGGGCATACGCTACTCTGGATTGCGTTAGGAATTCTATCATCTGACAATAGGGCTGAGCCTCTGGCAAATGTAGATCCACAGCCATGACCATATTATGTTTATTATAGAACGCATGATCACCCATATCTGCACACAAAATCACCAATCAAAAATTAGAAATTAAAATAAAATAAAATAAAATTTGTTAAATTCGAGTTTGTATAACTTAGAACTTGATGTTCGAAGTCCAACACATTCGAATTTCGACAATTTCGAGATTATTAAAAAGCATTCGAACTTAAGTAAATTCGAGACATCCATTCGAACATGACTCACTTCGAACTTATAGATATTTCAACAAGTTCGAAGTTGCTGACAAGTTCAAACCTGAACAAGAAATTCGAAGTCGGTCACTTTCAACTTAAAAACTATGATTTTAACCCCATTTGACTTAATTAACCGTGTAATCTAGTCCTATTAGGTTCTAATATATGTAATGTATCATTTATTTTAAGTTTTATCTTTTAAAACTGTAACATCCTAAAATTTAAATTATTGTATTTGAGGTTTATTAGTCTATTAATCTAAATTAATGTAATTAAGTGGATTATGAATTTGGATATTTTGGTAATTTATATAATTAAGTTGGATTATTTATGAAAGTTGGTTGCTTTATTCAGAAATTAAGAATTTCAAATTATTTAGTGAAAATAATTATTAACAAATATTAGTGGTGAAATCTAAGGTAAAATCTGAATTTAAAGGAAATCAGATAAATGTGGGACTGAATGTGTCATGGGTTGAAAGCCTTTATTTTAATTATCTCACTCTCTCTCTAAAACTCTACTCTCTCTCAGCTCTCTCTCTCTAAGCAAATTAAGAAGAACGAAAGGTGGGAATTTGAAGCTGAAAATTGGAATTTAGATTGCTAGAAAGGAACTACAAACACTGCAATCAAAGAATTGAGGTAAGAATCCTTTAAATTTCGGAATTTGAAGCTTAAAATTGGAATTCAGATTACCGCGGAGGAGGCTAGGGAAAACCCGGAGGTGGTTACTAGTATGTTCATTGTTAATTCCATGCCTGCATGAGTTCTCTTTTATTCGGGTGCCAACCGGTCTTTTGTCTCTACTGTTTTCGCACAACAACTGTCAATGCCTCTGTCTAAGCTATCTGCTATACTTGATATTGAAACTGCTAGTAACACTTTAGTCAAAGTAGATCACGTATACCATAACTGCACTTTTGTGATTGAAGATGTAGTCTACCTGATTCCGATCGAATTCAGTGAGTTTGACATGATTGTGGGAATGGACTGGTTGATCGAAAATGAAGCCCATATAGTCTGTAAGAAGCGAATGATAAAGATAACTACTCCGGAGGGGCGTGAGATCTGCATATACGGGGATAGGATAAGTGGAGATCTGTGCTTATTAACCATTGCAAAAGTCCGAAAGCTTGTTGCAAAGGGGTGTGATGCCTACTTGGCATATGCTATTGATGCCAAGGCTGAGAAGAAGACCGTGGCCGATGTGCCTGTTGTATCACAATTCCCGAATGTGTTTCCGGAAGACTTGTCTGGCGTGCCGCCTGAGAGACAAGTAGAATTTCGTATTGATTTGATCCCTGGAGCTGTAGCGGTAGCTTGTTCTCCGTATCGCCTTACTCCTACCGAAATTCAAGAGATGATGAAACAACTCTAGGAGTTGTTGATAAGGGATTCATTCGACCGAGTTCATCTCCGTGGAGAGCCCCTGTACTGTTTGTGAAAAAGAAAGTTGGCACGATGAGGATGTGCATTGATTACCGGGAGCTGAATAAGCTGACTATTAGGAACAAGTATCCGCTGTCGAGGATAGATGACTTGTTTGATCAGTTACACGGGGCTAGTGTCTTTTCTAAAATCGACTTACGATCAGGATACCATCAACTGAAAGTTCGAGAGAAAGATGTGCCTAAAACAGCTTTCAGGACACTTTATGGGCATTACGAGTTCTTGGTTATGCCTTTCGGGTTAACCATTGCCCCGGCTGTCTTTATGGATTTGATGAATAGATTGTGCGGACCTATGTTAGATAAATCAGTAATAGTGTTTATTAATGATATCTTTGTGTATTCCAAGACTGAAGCCGAGCATGCTGTTCATCTAAAGGATTATTGGAATTATTGAGAAAAGAGAAGTTGTATGCCAAATTCTCAAAGTGTGAGTTTTGGTTGCAACAAATGCAGTTTTTGGGACATGTGATTCTGGAGCTGGGATTTCTGTAGATCCAGCTAAAGTGGAAGCCATAAGAAACTGGGAACCGCCTCGATTAGCTATAGAAGTCATAAGTTTTCTTTGATTGGCGGGGTATTATCAGAGGTTTATAAAGGATTTCTCGAAGATTGCAGTTCCTTTGACTACATTAACAAAGAAGAATGCACCGTTTGTTTGGAAAACTGTGCAGCAAGAGGCTTTCGAGATCTTGAAGAAGACATTAAGTGAAGCACCGATACTTGCTCTACCGGAGGGCAATGAGGATTTTATGGTATACACAAATGCTTCATGGCTGGGGTTAGGTGTCGTATTGATGCAGCGTGGAAAGGTTATAGCATAAGCTTCGAGACAGTTAAAGCAGCATGAGAAAGATTATTCTACTCATGACTTGGAGTTGACCGCAGTTACTTTTGCATTGAAGTTATGGAGGCACTATCTGTATGGAACTAAGTGTCAATTATACACGGACCATAAGAGCTTGAAGTATATCTTCAATCAGAAGGAGCTTAATATGAGACAACGTAGGTCGATGGAACTTATAAAGGATTACGACTGTGAAATCCTTTATCATCCCGGAAAGGCTTATGTGGTAGCCGATGCTTTGAGTCGCAAAACCTATGCCAAGGATTGTTGTTATGTGATGATGTCTACGATGTTAACCTCCACTATTATTGATCATATTAAAGCCGCTCAGGAGGAATCTTTGAAGGAAGAAAATGTTGGTGCTGAGGAAATTGGGGTACAGATTAAGAATATGGAAACGAGTGAATCTGGTTTGAAAGGAATTTATTGGAGAATATGGGTGCCAAAGTTTGGTGATATGAGAAACGTGATCATCGAAGAAGCACAACAGTCTAAATTTTCTGTACATCCTGGGAGCACAAAGATGTACAATGAACTGAAAGCAGACTTCTGGTGGCTGGGACTGAAGAAGGATATAGGTCAGTATGTCGAAAGATGTCGGACATGTCGGCTTGTGAAAGTCGAACACTAGCAACCTTACGGCAGTTTGCAACCACTTCCCATTCCGGAATGGAAGTTGGAACACATCACGATGGACTTTGTTACTAAGTTGCCAACGACTAGGCGTCAACACGATGTTGTATGGGTGATCGTTGATAGATTGACTAAGTCGGCATGCTTTATACCGATTAGGGAAAGCTATTCATTGGAGAAATTGGCTCAGATTTATATGGTTGAGATCATATCGAGCACGGAGTACCTAAGTCCAGTGTATCAGATCGGGATAGCCGATTTACTTCAAATTTCTGGTCAGCTCTGCAAGAAGGATTGCGTACAAGGATCGCGATGAGTACAGCCTATCATCCGCAAACCGATGGCCAAAGTGAAAGGACCATCCTGACACTTGATGATATGATGCGGTCATGTATATTGGATCTTGGTGGTAACTGGGACGACCATTTGCCGTTGATGGAGTTTTCATATGATAACAGTTATCATGCAGCGATTAAGAAAGCACCTTTGAGGCTTTATATGGAAGAAGATGTAGGACTCCTACGTGTTGGATAGAAATTGGAGAAACACCGATTGTTGGGCCGACATTGCTTCAGGAAACGAATGAGAAAATACAGCTGGTAAGACAGAATATGAAGGCGGCCCAGGATCGACAGAAAAGCTATCACGATAGGAGGCACAAACCGATCAGTTTTGATTTGAATGATTTGGTTTATTTGAAGGTATCACCTATGAGAGGTTAAAAACTTGAAGGTATCTAGCTGTCCGTTGTGGTTTATTTGAAGGTATCTAGCTGTCCGTTGTGGTTGACTAGGACTGATTAAAAACTCTATTCGGAGAATTAGTTCTAACCATTTCATTCGCTCTAACCGACACATGTAATTGTCTAACAGCTATCTTAGGTCTTGCATTCACATTCTTCTCAGTTTGTTGAGAACCACTTGTGCTAGCAACACTAGATACAGGTCTTTGTTGTTCTGGCTTTCCTCCAGCAGGTCTAGACTCTGGTTTAGAGGGTGTAGACTCTACTTTCTTATACGGACAGCTAGACGCAACATGTCCCTTCTCCTGACATCTAAAGCATGACATCTTATCAATCGAGTTCTTATAAGTGCCCTTTGATTTTGGTGTCTCACTAATGTCATTTTCTTTCTTTTCAACTATCAGGACTACTTCCTCTTACTGATTATTAATATCAGGCTTAGCTTCTCCTAGAGTTTGGTCACTAGAAGACTGCACAAACTTGACTTTCTTAATCTTAGAGTTAGTAGTAGACACCTTAGTTGGTTTGTCCTTATCAGATTCAGTTTCAGTTGCTACCTCTTACTCGACCGGTTTAGTTTCAGTTGCTACCTCTGATAACCTAATCCTACTGGTTTCTTAGACTGTCGTTGAGCTTCTAAGATTTTCCCTAGGTTTAGCGACGAGTTCCTAAACTTTTCAAGCTTACAATTTACCTCAGCAACCTTGACTCTTGATTCTGCTAGCTCAACCTCCTTAATGGTAAGTTATTTGGTTAAAGCCTCAACATGCTAATACATAAGTTCTATCCTGACACATTGTTCATTTAATTTGTCTTTTAGAACTATAACGTATTGAGCATCTGCTTTTAGCTTATTCATTAGATCTTCCATAATGTCTAAGAGACTAGCATTATCTAATTTTAGTGATTCGATCTGAGCAGCTAAGTTGTTTTGTGTTTCTAGAACTAAGTTCAATCTATCGTTGGAAGTAGCACATAAAACACATAAGTCATGAAATGTAGAAAATTTCAGAATTACCGTTTTGTGATCCGATTCCACGTTAGCCATCTGTGCAGCAAACTCCAGAATGGTGTGATCATTTGACTTCTCCACCAACACAGGACTTGTATCATTCTGTTTGTTGTCCTCAGTCACTTCCTCTGCTCCGTCATCCCCAGTCTCTGTCACTTCAGCCATGATGGATCTAGTGTTCGACTCCGGATGAGTAGTCCAATCGTAGGTTCCATCGAGCTCCTTGTCAGATGTCACATTAGTTAACAGACCAGCGTTGGCAGCTTGATTTCTCGAACCACCAGATTGATATCTCCGTTGGTTCTGATTCTGGTTGTTTTCTAACTTAGGTCTTTGACACTCTCTTGCAATGTGTCCCAATCCTTGACAGTTGTAACACTTGACTTTTGATTTTTCAAATCCGACCTTCCTGTTCCCAACGTTAAGATTTCTCCCAGTCCTTTTCATGAACCGTTTGACCCTCTGTGTCACCATGGCCAATTGCCATTGTAGGTCCATTTCCTCTAAGTAATCTGGATCCACCTGATCGTAGTCTTCATCCCATAGCGCAGGATCGTTTATCTTCCCCTGAACACAATTTCCATATGCTGCAATGAACGATGCTAAAAAATTTAAATGATCTTCACCCGATTGTGCACTCATAGGCATCTTTGTGTAGTGTTGTGAAGTGGATGCGGAATGAGTCGGTTTTTCTTCCGGTTTATAGTTTCTTTAGTCTCAAATGTGATGGGCTCTGTTCCCGAGTAAAAAAGTTGTAGCTGACTTCAGTTCACTTGCGATAGATGGTTTTGTCTTTCCAAAATACATTTCTGGATCTTGGACTTGATCATATTCACGTTCCTTCATTTGTAACTGAAAGTTGTAAGCCCTCAGCGTTCCTATGACCCCTTCTAGAGTGAGAGTCTCAAATTTTTCTTCATCATGATCAGCGCTGTGTACATTTCCCACTTCGCAGGTAAAGCATCAATAAGCTTTTCTATTTTCTCAGTCTCTTTATAATCAAAATTGTGATTATCCAGCTTTGTTAGCACATGGTAAAATCTAGTTATAGTCTCATCCAACTTTTCGGTTTTCAATGCTTTGAAAATCACGAACTGCTTTTTCAGCATCTCGGTCCTTCCCTTGTGAACCATCGGATTTCTCTCACACCACTTCTCGAGAGCATCGCATAGCTCTTTAGAAGTTCGATGATTCCTCTAGGTGTGTAGAATCTCCTGAGGTAATGCCATACGAATAATGGAGAATGCTCTGTTCTCGGCCTCATACAGTTTCTTATCATCATCGTTATTTTTTCTTATATGTTAAGACTCTTTGATGACCTTCGAACTCTTGCGTCGGTGCAACATATTCCTCGTCGATACAAATCCACATGCGCAAATCGTTGAAACGAACAAAATCAGCAAACCGATCCTTCCACCAATAATAGTCTTCTAACTTCATCAGTTATGGCGGAATATTTGCCTTGCCGACCTCATGATCTATTTCAATGAATTTTTGCAAACTTTACATCCTGTCTAAAGGTTTTGTTTTCGAACTTAAAAAATTTAATTCAAAACTAATTGAATATAAACTCCTTCAAACTTAGGTAAGTTCGAATTAATTTAATATTAATTTCGAATTTGGGTATGTTCGAATTCAACAAGTTCTATTGACTGACAAGTTCGAATAGTACTTAATTTTCTGACAAGTTCGAAATCTGACAAATTCGATACTAGCAAGTTCGAATCTCAGCCAAATTCGAAGGAAGCCCTAAATTAAGTTCGAGAGGAGCGTATTTCTAACAAGTTCGATTGAACCCTAATACCCCCTATGTTTGAGCGCCGCAAGTTCGAGAAACGGCCAAAAATTCGATTTTTTCAAGTTTTCAGATTAAAAACGATGATTTCGATTGAAACAATGAACCAACATGAACTTTTCTCCGTTACTTTGCTTGTATAACTCGAAAATGACTAAGAATAGAAAAGAAAAATTAATAGTTAAAAAGATGCAGAGAGGAAAAAAGATGGTCCAGTGACCCACGTGAATTCAATTCTGTAACCTTGAGCTAAAAGGATAATATTGATGAGGAGTTTTTGAGTAATTATCGTCAGAATATCTTGAGATATCCGAAATAACGAAGTTTATGTCTTTGAAGGTAAATCTATTTATGAAGGCTAGTAGTTGTCTAAATGCATTTATGATATCCTTCACACTTGATAAACCCGATACGTTTAAAGTCAAATTTTTGTTGCTTGCTCGGGACGACCAAGGATTAAGTTGGGAAAGTTTGATCGGGTTATATTTATTTATGTTTACAAAGCGTAAAAGGGTTATTATTAATAGAAAAATGTCGAAGAATGTGCTACTATTGATTAAATTCAGTGCTTGTGCAGGTAACTATTTTTCGGTCTAAGTTGGCAAAAATCGAGAAAAATCAGAAAACTTTTTAGAGAGCCTAGCGTAGAGGGGGCGCAGCCCTGCTCCTCAACCACGTACTCGACAGAAAGACTTATGTTGTCAAAAGAAGGATTTTAGCACCACACGCAGGGGGGGCGCATGCTTGCGCCTACGGCTACGCCCAACCCTTTAAATTAATTTTGCAGCCGTTTTTAGGGTTTCCAGCACTTCTCTATAAATACCAAGTCAGAGGAAGGAAAAAGTATCGCGTTTTTTAGAGAGAAAAGGCTTAAGAGAGGTTCCGTTTGAGCGAATACGAGTACGAAGCAAGCACGAGTCAAGCTACGACATTGCTATGAAGATGAACTTACAACTCTTGAGCTTTGAAACGACCATGTCTGGCTAAACTCGCAATAATCATTCTCGGAGGAAGCATCACGCTAAGTGTTTTAGTTTTACGAACGATTTATTTTGTTTGCATGTTTTATGGTTTATGCTTTGATTTGTGAACAATTGATTGTTATTTATTTGGTTGCGCTTTGCAAGATAGTTCATTGGTATTTTATTATTCGTGCCGAGTTATTAATTTAATTAAGACGAGTAGTCAAAGTTACACGCGATATGCCCAAGATCGCGTAACGTTTTTTATAACAATTATAAAGAAAAGATTATGTCTATGTAATCTTCATATCGTTTTTTATAATTAAACACGAAGTTTGATGTGGAATCCGGGAATGGTTATTTTCGTTAAAGTATTTAATCAAATAATCACTAAAGTCTCTTTTCTTTAATCGCGCAAGTAATTTAGTTTATAAAAGCAAACAATAATCCTTTTCAACCAATCACTTTTTCCAAGTATTTAGTTTACAACGCTAGTCACTCGAATACGTGAAATTAACCTCTTGCTCTCTGTGGATACGATCCCTACTTACTCTAGCTTCTAAGGTAATTAGTGGTTATTTTTGGCGAGGTAACGACACTCGTATCATCAAAGCTCAAAGGGATCTTTATCAGTCACTTTTGAGGTATGAATTCTTATTCATCTTGTTTCTTTATGCTCTTGTTTTCGTTCTTATAGTATTAGCATTTCATCTTACTTGGGTTTTAAATATAAATTGTGTTAGGCACAAAAAGGCCTCAATCAAACCTGCTCTATATCATAGGGGTGAAATTTTAATCAAACCTGTTTGATACACATAAGGGTATCATTTAAGGCCTGCTAATGACTTATCGAAACCTAATAAGTGATTTGCAATATAAGCCAAAGCTGCTCACCCTCTTACATTAGTTGTACTTAGGCAGATTGCCCAAGCTGGTTTAATCTGTTGGAAAGGTTTGGCATAAACTGTCTATGCTGCTCATGCTTGTTGAGCAGCTTGGACCAAATCTAAGTGTTCTGTTCTTCTTGAACAGAACTTGTTCTTTGTGAATAGGGTATACACATTATGGAATTTGTTACCTTGTCATCATGTAATGTCTTGGATGTGAAGATCAGTTTACAAGTCGAAGACGAAGTGGAAAATCAGAAGCTGCTAACACATCCCAAGTTGTTCTGATACATGAAGACAAACTGGATATTTGAAATGGGTGACAGATCATTTCTTATATCAAAATGGCTACACATGAAGAGGAAAGGATTAAAGTTGACATTCCTCTTTAAGTTAAATCAACCAGCAACAGAGACAAACTGAAAAAGACAAAGATTCTGCTACATAGGGACAAATTCTGTTTTGTCAGAATGTGCAGAAAAGGTATCTTTTTGCAAAGGCACTCCATTATCTCTGCATCCAATGAAGAAGGTTCACCAGTATTCTCTGAGAGAGTTTAAAATGAATCTTCTAAGGAATGTGATATAACCAATAGAGAAATATCCAGAACATGCAAAACAATTGTGTTTTCATGCATGCGAGGTCTGCTTAGAAAAGAATAGTTAAGTGTGTCCAAGATGTTCATGTTCAAGTTGTTTGTCTGTCTTGTAAAAACAGTAAGTGCGTCTTAGTGAGTGAATTCATTGTAACTAGTCTGAGTGTGTCCTAGATTAGTTGTTTATCTGTTGTTTTTTTCATCTCAGTTTGAACTATTCCGCAGTTCAAACATGTTTGTAATTAACACTTGTTGATATATACATACAAACATTGAGAAAAGTGTGTTGAAGTTATAAATTGTTGTATTCACCCCCCTCTACAGCTTACAGCAAAATACTTGGGAAACCTTTTGGGACCTATAACTGGTATCAGAGACAGTTTAGAGTGTGTGTTAACTCTAGATCTCTTACATCTCCTTATTTCCCACCATGGACAACAGTTCTGCCAACTACTCCTCTTACTATGACAATGGGTCAATGGCAAAACCTCCTAAGTTCAATCATCAGAACTTTTCTGGCTGGAATTGCAGAATGATGCTCTATCTAGAGAATCTAGATGTACAACTACCAGAAATAGTGATGGAAGGTGCCTATGTGCCAACTTCTGTCACTACAATAACTCCTGCTGCTGAAGGAGCTGTTCCTGAAATCAGGACCATTACATAGGAAAAAGCTCAATGGTCTGATGAAGATAAATGTATGGTTGCCCTTGATGCAAAGGCCAGGAACAACCTTGTTATCTCTCAACCTGATGATGTGTTCAAGCAGGTTGAGAAGATGAAGACTGCAAAAGAAATGTGGGATACTTTGTGTACCGTCTATGATGGCCCCACCATCACACTGGATAACAGGATCTATAATCTTGTTAGACAGTATGAATTGTTCTTTGCAAAGCCAAAGGAGACTCTCACTGAAACCTACACCAGGTTCACTGCCTTCATAGATGATCTCAAAGGTGTTGGGATCACTAAAGACAGTTTAACTCTGGTGAACAAATTTTTGGATATTCTGCCTGAGGAATGCAATTACTTCTCTACTATCCTCAGAAACTCGGGCACCATCATAGGCATGGATCTTGTAAATCATTATGGATCTTTGCTAAATGATGAACAATCAAGGCAACAGAAGAGAAATGCCTTGAAAATGTCCAAAAGAGGTGCAGCCTTAGTGGCCAGCGTGAGACAACCTGCTAATCAGGTGTGTGATGCGTTCACACAAGCTGATCAACAGGATGACGAGGAAATAGAGGTAATGTCTGAATAAGAGGAGGATTGTGAAGACCTTACTGAGTTTGAAGATGAGCAAATGATTGCTATGCTTGTCAGAAATTTCAATAAGAAAAGGTTTGGAGGTAAGATGCTGCAAAAGAAATCAGGTGTCATCAATAAGAAGGCATTTGACAAAACTAAGGCTGAGTGCTTTAAATGTGGCAAAACAGGCCATATACCTGCTGACTGTGTGTCTAAAGTTGTTGGCTCTTCCTCCAAACCATACAAGACAGACAAAGATGATGGCTACAGGGTTAAATACCTAATGGCCACGGCAAAGCTGAAAAAGTTAGAAAACTCTGTGACTTCTAACAAGCAGAAGGGACTTATGACCAAAACCTGTGACTGGGAGGAGTCTGATTCATCATCTGAAGAAGAAGACAACAACTGTCTGATGGCCAATACTGATGCCCCCTCAACAAGTAACTTCAAACAGGGCCTGGCTAAAGCTCTCAGCACTTTAGAGAACTGGAATCCCACCATGATGTATAAGGTACAAAACTTTAAGGATTACAGCTCTGAAGAAAAAGTTAATATGTTTGATTATTTACTTGTTGATTTAAAAACTGCTGTTGAGAAGTATGATGCTTTGAAGTCTGAAATCTCTAAGCTAAAATCTGATCTTGAAATAAAAACTAATAAATTGAACAACTTCCATGAGTTGAAAACTGAACTTGATGAAGTAAAACACATCAACATCATTTTATTAGAAGAAAAGAAAGAAACAGACTCAAAGCATGCTAAGCTTCAAAAGATTGTTGACTCTTGGTGCCATTCAACTAAGAGAGTCAGTCAATGTATCAATTAGCATATTCCTGCTCAAATCCAAGCCTATCTTGGAGGAGATCTTGATACAGCAGCTTCTAATGTTGAGATCAATAATCTGGAAACAGACTTATCCTCTCTTGGTGAGCTTCCAAATACTTTTATCCAACAGGTAAATGGAAAGCTTGTCTCAACAAACAGGTTTGCCAGGCCTCAAAACACTGACAATTTATGTGAAAAAGCTACAAAGGCTGATGATGGAATGTGTTCTCCATCAAACCAGTCTGCTAAGTGTTTAACGAATACACATAAACAAAAGAATGGTAAACAAGCTAAAACTGCAGCTTTGGCAACTAAACCTATCAACCAGACAGGATCAGGAACTAAAGCTGATGGCAAGAAACCTGTTAATCCATTCAATGCTGAACATTTTGAGACAAAGCTTTCAAAAGGAAAGCAACTTGCATCCAACAGGGGTAAGTCTCATGTTGGGAGCAAATATGTCGTGATTTCAAATAAGTTTTTAAATCATAGTGGAAAGCTGGTTATAAATGAAAGAGAATCTTTTTTCTAAACCAGAAGTGATGATAGGCCAAATTCATCACAACAAGGCAAAGGCAAAGGCAAAGCCATTGCCCAACATGAGAAAATGGGGAATCAGTTTCCAAAACCTGTGGAAGGACAAAAGACAATCAAATTACCTGTGTTTGATGTCTGTCCTCCCAAAAAGAGGAAAGAGGACACAGGCAAAGATGTTGTTGTTGTACCTTCCACCGAAGCTATTGGTTCTTCTAAAACAAGTGAGGCTTTGTCAAAACCTGTTGAGAAATCCAACAAAGATAAACGAGAATGTGTTTCTGGGCGTACTTCTTCCAAAAAAGTCTAAAAAGAGAAAAATGTTACAAATGTGGGAAGAAGACTCATATGGCCAAAGATTGTCCTGAAACTGAGGACATAAGGCCTGCTGACACTGCTATCTCCAACATTGCAAAAACCAGCAGTGTTGGAAATAACATTGTCATTGATGAGAGTATCTTAGCTGATACAATCTAGATTGAAAATATTCGTATAGATCTTAGTGGTCCATCAACAAATGTTGATGAAAAAGAAGAACTCATCCTTATGATGAGTTCCCCTAAAAATTAATATTTCCCCATGTCCGTCTGCAGGTTAAACAATCAAGCCAGCTTTAGTACTTAGACAGCGGCTGCTCTGGTCACATGACAGGTTGCAAAGACTTGCTAAATGAGCTCAAGCCTGAAAAAGGCCCAAGAGTCACATTTGGTGACAATGTTCAGGGATCGACAGAGGGATATGGAACCCTTCAAGTTGGTGCTGCAATTTTCAACAGAGTAGCCTATGTGTCTGGGCTAAAACATAATCTTGTAAGCATATTTCAACTTTGTGATGCTGGCTACAAGGTTAACTTTGATGAGCACCTGGGTACATATTAGATTCTCAAGGAAAAGTTGTGTTGTGTGCACAAAGAAAGAAAGGTGTATATGTTGTAAATATGAAATCTATTATTCAACAACTGAAACCTGTTTCATCTCAAAGAGCAGTGCAGACCTCAACTGGTTATGGCACAAAAGGCTATCACACCTGAACTTCAAGAATATCAATAAACTCTATAAGAAAGAGTTAGTAACAGGTTTGCCTTCTATAACTTATGTTAAGGATAAACTCTGCACAGCTTGTGAGAAGGGTAAATAAAGAAAAACATCTTTTAAATCCAAACATAATTTCTCTATTGATACACCTCTTTTCTTAATCCATATGGACTTATTTGGACCTGTCAGTGTCTCAAGTCTAGGAGGTAGAAGATACACTCTAGTAATGGTTGATGAGTTCTCCAGGTTTACATGGGTGATCTTCCTAAACACCAATGGATAGGCTGCCAGAGAGATTATTGGATTCTACAAAAAGATGGATGTTCTGAACTCTGCCCAAGTCAAGCAGCTCAGAAGTGATCATGGTACTGAATTCAAAAATAGTACTCTTGAGGACTTTCATGAGGAAAGTGGGATCTCTCAAAACTTTTCAGTTGTGAGAACTCCACAAAAAAATGGAGTTGCTTAAAGGGGGAATAGAACTCTCATAGAAGCTGCTAGAACCATGTTGCGTGCATCACGTTTGCCTTCCTCATTTTGGGTTGAAGCTGTCAATACTGCCTGCTTCACTCAAAACAGATCCTTAGTGGTGAAAAGGTTCAATAAGACTCCTTATGATTTACTCAAAGGGAGAAAGAAAAATATAAGCTATTTCCATGTGTTTGGATGTCCTTGTTTCATCTTGAATCAAAGGGACCAGCTGGCCAAATTTAAACCCAAAACTGATGAAGGTGTGTTTGTTGGATACTCAGCAATTTCTAAAGCCATAGAGTATACAACCATAAAAGAAAGGCGATAGATGAATCTATCAATGTTACCTTTGAGGAATCCATAAATCCCTCTGCCAAAGCTGTTCCTGAATCAGTTTCAGAAGATTTCAGCTTTGATGATCTTATGCATTACAATGCTGAGGAAAAGGACTCAAAAGCTTCCAGATTACCCAGAGTGGAACCTGTTAACCACAATGGGCATAATGATGATTATATTGGTACACCCTATGTGAATAAGTGTACTGACATAGTCAATGTACCATGTCCAGAACCAATCAATCTTGATTTCCCTGGATTGTCTGCTGATGTGTTCAACAATAATGATTCATTCTCAATGGGTGAACAGGCTCAAGATATCAGTGTGTCTGATAATCCTGAGACCTCTTCTGCAAGGCCTGCTAAAAATGAAACTGATACAGAGGAATCTTCATTGAAACATGATCCTAAGTGGATCAGGTGTCTCCCCGATGATCAAATATTGGTGACATCAACAAAGCCGTGCAAACAAGGTGGGACAGTTTGGGAATACAAAAATTCTACTTTTGTGTCCCCAATGGAGCCAAAGAAAGTAGATGATGCACTGAAAGATGCCAATTGGATCACTTCCGTGCAAGATGAACTCAATCAGTTTGAGAGAAACAAAGTATGGAAGCTGGTCCATGTACCTAAAGGTAAAACAATAATTAGCATAATGGGTTTTCAGAAATAATATGGATGAGCAAGGTCATGTCATAAGAAACAAGGAAAGACTAGTTGCTCAAGGGTACAGGCAAGAAGAAGAAATAGATTATGATGAAACATTTGCTCCTGTGCCCATGTTAGAAATAATTTGTTCGTTTCTGGGCTATGCTACCCATAAGAGCATGAAGGTATTTCAATGGATGTTAAGAGTGCATTTTTTAATGGTATGCTGCAAGAAGAGGTATAAGTGAAGCACCCTCCATGTTTGAAAATGAACAACATCCATGTTTTGTCTATAAGTTCGAGAAAGCTCTCTATGGTCTGACACAAGCCCCTAGAGCCTGGTATGACACTTTTACTGATTTCCTTATGAGCAATGGATATTATAGAGGTAAAGTTGATACTACATTGTTCATAAATAAAGTAGAAACTGATATTATGCTGTTTCAAATTTATGTGAATGACATAATTTTTGGTTCTACAAATGAGCAGTTATGCAAGAGTATTTCACTACTCATGAAATCCAAGTATGAAATGAGTATGATGGGTGAAGTTACTTTCTTTCTAGGATTACATGTTAAAAAAACCTTAAATGAAATTTTCATAAATCAAAGAAAGTATACATTAGATATTCTGAAAAAGTTTAAATTTGATCAATGTTCTCCCATCAAAAGCCCAATGGCAACCAATGTAATGTTGGATGCTGATGCCTGTGGCAAAGTTGTTTCAGTAACAACTTACAGAGGCATGATTGGGAGCTTGCTATACATACTGCTAGTAGACCAGATATTGTGTTTGCTACTTGTTTGTGTGCTAGGTTTCAAGTTGATCCAAAGGAATCACGTCTAGCTGCTGTAAAAAGAATCTTTAGATACCTAAAGGGTACACCAGATTTGGGTGTTTGGTATTCCAAAGACTCCAGTCTTAAACTAATAGGCTATTCACATTCTGATTTTGCATGTTGCAGGCTAGACAGAAAGAGCACAACAGGTGGATGTCAACTTCTTGGTGGAAAGTTGGTCAGTTGGTGCAGCAAGAAGCAGAATTCTGTTTCTACTTCTACTACTGAAACTGAGTACATTGCTACTCGAAGCTGTTGTGGGCAAATCTTATGGATGCAGCATCAGCTTGAAGATTATGGCCTTGTATATAGGAGAATTCCTATTCTGTGTGATAATACAAGTGCCATAGCTATCTCCAACAATGCAGTTTTCCACTCTGAAACAAAGCATGTTGAAGTCAGACATCACTTCATAAGGGATCACATCCAAAAAGGTAATGTGGAGGTAACTTTTGTTCCACAGAAGAACAGCTTGCAAACATTTTCACAAAACCTCTTGATGAAAACACGTTTAATTACCTTGTTAGCTAGCTAGGTATGTTAAATAAAATTGACTGAGTGTCATTTATGTTCAGTCACTTGTTCAAATCTGCTCAAATTCTACAGAACAGCTTGAACAGAACAGGTTTCATCTATTCTGTACTTAGCCATTTTCTGAAAATTTGAACAGGTTTGAAAAAATAAGTTTTAATCTTAAACCTGTTATTCTCCAAACATACAACCTGCTCACTCTGTTATTTGTCATACAAGGAAAAGCCTTGTAACCTGTTCCGCTATTAAACAGGTTTCACTATGAAACCTGTTCTCATATAGTTGCACAAAGCTTTTAGAATGATCAGTGTTTGATGAACCATTTTCATCACAGGTTTGAACAGCAGCTTAGAACATCAGTTTTTAATTAACATTACTTCACATCTACTTACTTAAATTAAGTATTTATTTATCTTAATTACCTACGGATAATGTGTGTTATGTGCGTTAGTGGTTAAAAAGGTCAAGTTAGTTTGACAAACATGCTGACGTGGTAAACCGTTCCGTTTTCCGTTAGTATCATTTCAAATCAACTGCCCAAACCTTTCTCTCTCCTACTCACTAACATTCAAATCCTATAAATACCCAAATCACTGTTTCATCTTCTTTTTCTTCCTTAATTCTTCCATAACCCTCTGAAAAACCCTAAAAGAATAAGTGTCCAGAAATCATACATCACTCCTACTCTCACAAATGGCTTCCCCAAATAACACCTTTGTTCCAGTGTTTCTTGGTGATGATGTTGAGAAGCACCCCTCTGTCAACACCATGCTCACAATCAAACCCACCAACTACATTGCTAACTTAACCATTCCCAAAAACTATGCTGGGAAAGGTTATGAACCTATGGTGGAGTTTCTACAAGCTCATCCGCTGCACTATGTGTAGGTCCCAAAAGATATCCCAAGTATATAGCTTTAAGCTGTAGAGGGGGGGTGAATACAACACTTTAAAAACTACACACAATTTTCTCAATGTTTGTATGTATTATTAACAAATGTTAATTACAAACAAGCTTGAATGCGGAAAGGTTCAAGCTGAGATGATAGATACAACAGTATGTTCAACTAGTCTAAGACTGACTTAAACTAATTACAATGAATACACTCACAAAGAATCACTCACTGTGTTTACAAGACTCTGAGGAACAGCTTGAACAAGAACAGCTTAGACACTGAGCACTGTTTTATTCAAGCAGACTTGCATTCATGAAAGACACACTTTGAATGCACGTTCACTCTTGTTTTCAGCACTTAGCTTTTTGGCTTAATCTTTCAATCCTTGGAAGTTTCCTTTTATACTCACTCAGAGGATCTAAGTGAAGCTTCTTCATTGGACGGAATGAAAAAGGAAAAGTCTTGTTGAAAAGACAACATAACCTTTTCTGCACTTTTCTGAAAAGCAGAGTTGTCTTCATATGGGCAGAACTTTTGTCTTTTCACTTTGTCTACTGTTGCATTGCCTTTAACCAAATAAGGAATGTCAACTTTGTGTTTTTCTTCCTTGTAAAGGCCTATTTTGATATAAGAAAAAGGTCTGTCACCCTTTTTCAAATAACCTTTTGTCTTCATGTAGCAGAACAGCTTGGGCAGGCTGAGCAGTTCTGATTTCCACTTTGTCTTTGACTTTGTAAACTGATCTTGTAGTCAAAAACAATACATGAGGACTTGAAAACACATTTCATAAAGTGTTTAGCCTGTTCACAAAGAACAGGTTCTGTTCACAAAGAACAGAACACTTGTAAACTGCCCAAGCTGCTCATCAGTGTAGAGCAGCGTAGACAGTTTACCTCCAGCCTGTTCAGCAGACTGAACAGCTTGAGCAAAACTGCCTTAGTTGCAACACATGCAACACATAGAACAGCTTAAGGCTGATATTGCAAATCATTTTCAGGTTTCAATAAGGCATATAACAGGCCTTAAATTCAACCTTCAAAAGCATCAACAGGTTTGATTAATAATTTCCCCCTCAGATGCAGAACAGGTTTGACTGAGGCCTTGTTGTGCCTAACAATCTCCCCCTATTTGCAATAACCAGTCTAAGCCGGCCTTATCAAAAGTCACTATCTATTTTTACAGTACATTTGTTGAAATAAAATTACAACATCAACATAAAGTAAAAGATCAGTTTATATATACACTGATTTTTTATTACATTAAACAACACATGTTGTTACAAGAGTACAACTGATGTACTGATGCATATTACAACTAATGTAGAAGAAAATTACAACATATGTAAATAAAGTACAACAAATGTACATTGGACTCTTTTTGTTGGGAGCAGAAAATGGTAAGCCTGTCCAACTGATGGACAGCTTCCATTCTTCACCTGCCCAGATGGCAGATGGACTTCATCGCAATGGAGGGGGACCTTCAAACATCTTTTCCAGTTCCTCTCTAGTATCCTCAAGTTCTTGAATCTCACTTCTTATTATCATAAACTTGGGATCCTCTAGTTCACCTCTTTCAAAACAGCTTCTGAGCTGATCCCAGATAGCTGCTCTCCACCTGCTTGACTGCCTGAATGAAACTGCAAGTCTGAAGGCTACAAGCTGTCTCAGATCCACCTTATATAGATCTGATGCTCTCTGAAAGCATTTCTTCTGAGTTAAGGGATCTACAAAAAATGCCCCCAGCACAGGCTCTTCAATGATCTTGTCATCTTCAAACTCAATTCCACTAGGCAGGCTGTGATCAACTCCTTTCATCTCAATAGCATAGTCACCTTGTTCTATCAGGATGAGGAGTTGTTCCATCTCAGTGTCCTTCCTTGTCCTCCTGGCCTTTATTTTTGGTTGTGTCACATAGACACCTTCACTTACTTCTTTGGAGATCAGGCCAAGATTCTTCACTCTCTCCATCAGCTTCTTCACATATGCTCTGATAGTCTTAGCAGTTTCAGACTTAGACTCACTCAGAGCAACTGCCAGCTCAATCCATTCTCTGTACCCCATTTGTGCAACGTCAGTGAAGTCATATGTTTCTAGTTCTGGGACTGCTGCACCCATTTTGGTTATTTCAACTTCCACTGATTGCCTTTTCTTGAAATGGGCACAGCTTTGACAATTGCCTCCTTAGCAAGCCTTCTATCAGCAACATCTTGAAATTTTCTTCTTGCCAGGTTGTCAAAGTGAAATTGAGCTCTTGCAGAAGGCACTGAAGTTTTGGCCACTGAGACCAGAGCACCTTTTTCTTTTTCAGCTTCCTTCTCCTCTGCTGATCCCTTAACAGCTTCCAAAATTTTCTTTTGCACAACAAGAGAGGACATCTTAACTTTCCTTGCCTCTTGAAGTGCAAAAGACTTAGCAGCTTTTGCAGATTCTTCTTCTTTTCTTAAAGCTTCCAGGGCTTGAAGTTGTTCTTCTCTAAACTCAAAATACTTGTGCATAGGAAGACCCATTTCTTTGGCCCTGACTTTGTGAAATTTGATCTCTGCTGCTTTCTGCTGTTGAGGATCAGTTGCTGCTATTTCTTTTCCATTAGCTGCTGTAGTGACAGCAGCTTCAGGACTTTCCTCCTCCTCTTCTTCTTCTTTTAAAATTAGATGCCTCCTTCTGCTGCTTGGCCTGCCCTCAGGAATAGTTTCCTCCCCCTTTGATTGAGCAGGGATTGGAGATTCAACCTGAGTAGGCTGAGCAGCATGGGAGGCACCCTCCAGTGTACCTGTTGAAGCTCCTGCTAGTTGACCAGTGAGTGTTGCAGGTACTGATTTCTCCTTAGGAGAAGAAGTTTTCTCCCCCTTAGACTTAGTCTTCGAGGCAGATGACTTCTCCACCTTTGAAGGAGATGTACCAGCACCTTCAACACCCGGTCTACCTGAAGACACAAAGTCATCTGGCTTGCCAGCAGTTTTGGCAGCAGGCCTGGGGCCAACAAGGCTATTCACTAAGAATGCCAAGTTGTCCTTCACCTCTGCGAGCTGGGTAAGACAGGTTTGAAGAGAAGAGGATTGGGTATCAGCAAGGGAGGTTAGCTTAACAATATTTTCCCCATCAGAAGCTGTGAACAGCAAACTTTGAAGCTGTGCAAGATGTAATTCGAGAGAATCTTGCACATCAGCAAGGTTTGATGACACAGAATTTGATAGGGAGCCAATGAGTGTGTTCAAGCTGGCCAGGTATTAGGAAGAGTAGTGTTGCAAGAAGTTAGGAGAGATGACAGCTGTTGAGAAATAGCTGTCAATGAGGACACAGAGTCCTGTTGCAGTGAAAGATTAGAGGAGAGGGAGGTGGACACATTTTGCAGCTGTGCAGTGAGTGCTTGCAACTGTGGAGAATTATCTGTTTGTGGAGTGGCAGGGAAGGAGTCTTTGAACAAATCAAAGAACCCCTTAAGCTGTTCAGACACAGAGTCTGAAATAATAGAGGGTAGAGAGGTCATAGTAGTTTCTAAAGAACCGACTTTGTTGGTCAGTAGAGAAAGCTGATCCTTCAAAGGCAGGTCTTTAGGAGATGGAGGTGTATGGGTGGACTGTTTAGATTGGGTGGATGGAGAAGATGATGATGAGGCTGGTGTATGAGGATGTGAGGGAGAGGGAAGAGGAACATTGGACAGAAGCTCCATAGCCTGGGCAAAAGTAATGTGGCCCAGCTTGGAGGGGTCAAAGGGTCCCTCAGCAGCGGCTGTAGCTGCTTCATCAGGAGAAGGGGTTGATGTTGGGGGCCTTTCAGATGCTGCTTGTGTTGCAACATCCTCATGAAGGCCAGTGGGTGTTCCCTCTGCAGTGCCTTGGTGTAAAAGCACCTCATCATGGGAAGATGGGATATGCATATCAACATCAGCAGTGGTGAAACCTGCTGATGGAGTTTGCATAGAGGGAGCAGCCTCACCAAAGGGATGGTATGATCCCTGAGGTTCATCAGCATGGGTTGTTGGTCCCTCAGCAGCTGTTTGGTGTAGAACAGCTGTATCATGGGGAGCAGAAGTTTGAGGCTGAGCTGCTGATTGGTCTATACCAGCAGCGTGGGCACCTCGTGCAGACTCAGGGTGTAAAGAAGTTTGAGTGGGGGACAGTGTGGACTCAGTATGGAGTGGAGAGGGCTCCTGTCTTTCAATATTCTCAGCCTGTTGGGAGGCTGGAATAGTTGAGGCCGTTATCTCCTTTTGTACAACTGGTTCCTGTTGGGAGGAACCAGAGGGTCTAGGCTGACTTTGGGTGGACTCAGGTTGGAGTGAAGCATGCTCCAATTGTGCTAAACCTTCTCCTAATATAGGAGAGGCAGCAGGGGTGGCTAGTCTAACAACTGAACCCAGTTGGGAGGGAACAGAGGAGGTGGATGTTTGGGTTGGTTTCTTTTTAGAGAGGGATTTTCGTTGGTAGTGGATGGATGAAGTGGGTGATTGTGGAGAGGTGATGAGGGGTTCAGACTGGACAGGTTTGGAGACTGGGTCAGAAACAGGTGGGTTGGCCTGTTCCATTGTCTCAGGTGCCACAAAGGCACCAGCCACAGAGGCTTCAGGTTCAACAAATGAACCAGGGTGAGGAGCCTACTCCCCCTCAGCCACAGAGGCTAAGAGTGCAGACTCAGACTGAGCTGTTTTGGCCTTCTTTTGCACTGGCCCAGCTTCAGTGGTTGCCAGGGTCCTCTTAACAAGTTTGGTCCTGGCTTTGGATTTTCTCTTGGGAGCAGCAGCTTCTGGATCCACCCTCACAGCAGAGGGTCCTTCCACCAATCCGAACAACCTCCTCATTGGTGTGGACAGAGGAGGCTCATTTGGAAGTAGAGCAGTGTAGAAAACTCTATTCCCTATTACAGGGAATGCAGCAGTATGAAGTAAAGGCTGAGAGTTGTACAGATGCTCACCACAAATGTGTCTGAATATGAGGCTCAGAAACCTGGGGTATCGAACAGCAGCTGGTCTTAGCTCTTGCTGCACCAGGTTCCTCAAGTTTAGAAAGATCTACTTAGCCATATCGATTTTAGTCCCATCCACCAGCTGTAGGACTATTGGGACTTTATCACGGCTCAGTTGGTCAAATGAACCAACTTTGCTGCTGAAACTCATCATCACAGAAGCAAACAGAAAGCTGTAGGTAGGAGACAAATCCTTCCTGTACAGCGTTGCTCCAATTTTGGGTTCTGCCACAGAAGCGTAGCAAATTTCCCAATTGCTCATTTTCAGGATGGGGCATATCATATGAATCAGCAACGGGCAGATGAAGAACCTCCCTGAGAAGATCAGCAGTAATCTCAATGGTCTGAGTCCCATTGACAATAGTCCCCTTGATGACTTTGGTGTTGGGGTTGTAGGCACAAGTGTACCAGAACTCGTACACCATCTCCTGGTACAGGACACCAGGAGTTGCAGTCATAGCATAGTTCAACGGATGAACTTGCAAAAACTCCACCATTTGATCATAACCTTTCCCCACATAGTTTTTGGGGATTGTGAGGTTGACAATGTAGTTTGTGGGTTTGAGGGTTAGCATTGTGGTGACTGATGGATGTTTCTGCACATCATCACCAACAAACACTGGTAGGAAGGGGTTGTTTCTGTGAGCCATTTTGAGAGTAGGGAAAGTAGTAGAAGCACAAGACACTTAGCCAAACATTTAGGGTTCTTAAAAGGCAGATGATAGTAGTGAGGAAGACGAAGATGTAACAGTATGAGGTATTTATAGGATTTGAATGTGAGTGTGTATGAGAGAGAAATATTTGGGTGGTTGATTTGAAAAGGTCATTAACGGAAAACGGAACGGTTGTCAATGTCAGACCGTTTGTCAGACCACTTGAGCCATTTTTAATCACTAACACACGTAACCCACATTATCCGCAGTAATTAAGTTAATTAAAAACATAAATTAAGTAACTTAAGTTTGAAGAAAGGTAATTAAAACTGTTGGTCTAAGCTGTTGGTCAAACCTGTGATGAGCAGGGTCATCACAAGCTGTTCATTCTTCAAGCTGTTCCCTCAGCCTTTTCAACTATATAGGAACAGATTGTGTTCAATAGCTGAGCAGGTTACAAGACATTGTCTTGTAAGTCAGTGCGAGGGAATGAGCAGAGTGAAGAATGGACCATCAGATCAGGCTGGACGAGTAAACTGTTTGTGTTCAGCCTGTTGTATGTTCAAGCTGATCAAGGATTTCAGAAAAGTGGCTAACTACATAACACGCAGAGCCTGTTCTGTCTAAGCTGTTCTGAGAAACTTGATCAGTGTGAGACATACAAAGTTTTAGACCTTTGAGGACACTTAGTCACTTTTGTTTAACATGCCCAGCTTGCTGACATGGTAATTAAACCTTGTTTCATCTAGAGGTTTGGTGAAAATGTCTGCAAGCTGTTCATTTGTGAAAATAAAACTTACCTCCGCATTACCTTTCTGAATGTGATCCCTGATGAAGTGATGTCTGACTTCAATATGCTTTGTTCTTGAATGAAAAACTGGATTGTTGGAAATGGCTATGGCACTTATGTTATCACATAGATAGGAATTTTCCTATACACAAGCCCATAATCTTCAAGCTGATGCTGCATCCACAGAATCTGTCCACAGCAGCTTCCAGCAGCAATGTACTCAGCTTCAGCAGTAGAAGTAGACACTAAGTTCTGCTTCTTGCTACACCAACTTATCAACTTACCACCAAGGAGTTGACATCCACCTGTTGTGCTTTTCCTATCTAGCCTGCAGCCTGCAAATTCAGAATCTGAATAACCTGTTAGTTCAAGGCTGGAGTCTTTGGGATACCAAAGACCCAAACCTGGTGTACCCTTCAGGTATCTGAAGATTCACTTAACAGCAGCTAGATGAGATTCCTTTGGATCAGGTTGGAACCTAGCACACAGACAGGTGGAAAACATAATATCAGGTCTACTAGCAGTTAAGTATAGCAAGCTCCCAATCATACCTCTGTAAGCTGTTACTGAAACAGCTTTGCCGCTGGTATCAGCATCCAATTTTACATTGGTTGCCATTGGGGTTTTCATAGGAGAACTTTGATCAAATTTAAAGTTTTTTAAGAGATCTAAGGTATACTTTCTTTGATTTATGAAAATTCCAGTTGAGGTTTGTTTAACCTGCAATCCTAAAAAGAAAGTAAGTTCTCCCATCATACTCATTTCATATTTAGATTTCTTGAGTAATGAAAAATTCTTGCATAACTGCTCATTGGTAGAACCAAATATTATATCATCCACATAAATTTGAACAAGCATAATATCAGATTTCACCTTCTTTATGAACAGTGTAGTATCCACTTTACCTCTGGAATACCCATTGCTCATAAGGAATTCAGTAAGAGTGTCATACCAGGCTCTAGGGGCTTGTTTGAGACCATAGAGAGCTTTGTCCAACTTATAGACAAAACCTGGATGATGTTCATTTTTAAAACCTGGAGGCTGCTTGACATAAACTTCTTCTTGCAGCTTCCCATTTAAAAATGCACTCTTCACATCCATTTGAAAGACCTTAATGCTCTTATGAGCAGCGTAGGCTAGATACAAACGAATTGCTTCTAGCCTGGCCACAGGAGCAAATGTCTCATCATAGTCAATTCCTTCCTCCTGTCTATAACCTTGAGCAACCAGTCTTGCCTTATTTCTTATGACATGACCTTGCTCATCCATCTTATTCCTGAAAACCCATTTAGTGCCAATTATATTTTTGCCTTTAGGTGCAGGGACAAGCTTCCATACTTTGTTTCTCTCAAACTGATTGAGTTCTTCTTGCATGGCAGTGATCCATTTGGCATCTTTTAGTGCTTCATCCACTTTCTTTGGCTCCATTAGTGAAACAAAACTAGAGAACATACAGAAGTTCCCTAAGCTGTCCCACCTTGTTTGTACCCCTTTGTTGATGTCACCAATTATTTGATCATTGCGGTGACATCTGATCCACTTAGGATCATTCTTCAATGATGATTCTCCTGAGTTATCAGCAGCTTCAGCAGGTCCTGTTGAACAGCTCTCAAGATTTTCAGACACACTGTTGTCTTGAGCCTGCTCACTTGTTGAACATGACTGACCACTGTTGAACATATCAGCAGAGGAACTAGGAAAATCAACATTGATAGGTTCAGGACATGCAGTTGTAATTAGGTCAGTACACTTATTCACACAGTGTGTATTGACATAGTCATCATCATGCCCATCATGATTAACAGGTTCCACACTGGGTGTTGTGGAAGCTTTTGAGTCCTCTTCACTGTTTGGATGCATCAGATCATCAAAGTTTAATTCTCCTGAAACTGATTCAGGAACAGCTTTGGTGGTAGCATTCTAGGACTCTTCAAAGGTGACATTGATAGATTCATCTATCACCTTTCTTTTGTTGTTGTACACTCTGTAGGCTTTAGAGATAGCAGAGTAGCCAACAAACACACCTTCATCAGCTTTTGGTTCAAACTTTGCCAGTTGATCCGATTGATTCAAAATGAAGCAGGGACAACCAAATACATGGAAGTAACTTACATTTGGTTTCCTCCCTTTGAGCAGCTCATAAGGAGTCTTGTTGAACCTTTTCACCACTAAGGATCTGTTTTGGATGAAGCAGGCAGTGTTAACAGCTTCAGCCCAGAATGATGAAGGTAAACCAGATGCACACAGCATGGTTCTAGCAGCTTCAATGAGAGTTCTGTTTCTCCTTTCAGCAACTCCATTTTGTTGTGGAGTTCTTACAGCTGAAAAGTTTTGAGTAATTCCTTTCTCTTCACAGAAGTCTTCAAGAGTACTGTTTCTGAATTCAGTACCATGATCACTTCTAAGCTGCTTTACTTGAGCAGAGTTCAGCATTTCCATCTTTTTCACAAATCCAATAATTTCTCTAGCAGCCTCTCCTTTGCTCTTCAAGAAGATAAACCATGTGTACCTGGAGAACTCATCAACCATTACTAGGGTGTATCTTCTTCCTCCTAGACTTGGGACATTAACAGGTCCAAACAAGTCCATATGGATTAAGAAGAGAGGAGTATCAATAGAGAAGTTATGTTTGGATTTAAATGATGATTTTCTCTGATTGCCTTTCTCACAAGCTGTGCATAGTTTATCTTTAACAAAGGTCATAGAAGGCAAACCTGTCACCAACTCTTTCTTACAGAGTTTGTTGATGTTCTTGAAGTTCAGGTGTGACAGTCTTGTGTGCCATAACCAGTTTAAGTCTGCATTAGTTCTTGTGAGGAAGCAGGTTTCAGTTGTGGGATGAGCAGATTGCATGTCCACAACATATACACCTTTCTTTCGTTGAGCACACAACACAACTTTGCCTTGGGGATCCAATATGTAACCCAGGTGCTCATCAAAGTTAACCTTATAGCCAGCATCACACAGTTGGCTAATGCTAACAAGGTTATGTTTTAGCCCAACCACATAGGCTACTCTTTTGAACACTGCAGCACCAGCTTTAAGAGTTCCATATCCCTCAGTGGATCCCTGTACATTGTCACCAAATGTGACTTTTGGCCCTTTTTCAGGCCTGAGATCACTCAGCAGGTCCTTACAACCTGTCATGTGCCCTGAGCAGCCACTGTCCAAGTACCAAACCTGGGATGGTTGTTTTTCCTGCAGAGTGATAAGAAGAATATTAGATACTTTTAGGGGAACTCATCACAGAGATGAGTTCTCCTACTTCATCAACATTTGTTGATGGACTTGTAATGTCAACTCTAATATTCCCTATTTGAATGGTATCAGTTTGAATACCACTCTCATTGGCTGAGATGTTTCCAACACTGTTTATGTTGGCAGTGAGGGAAGCATCAGAGTCAGCAGGCCTCATGTCCACAGTTTCAGGACAGTCTTTGGCCAGATGTGTCTTCATTCCACATTTATAACACTTTCTTCTTTTAGAATTTTTGGAAGAAGACCTTTCAGAAACACATTCTGGGTTATTTCTGTTGATTCCATCAGCAGGTTTAGCAAACTTATTACTTTTTGATGAATCAACAGCTTGAGTGGAAAGTTCAATAGCTACAGCTTTGCCTGTCTCTTCTTTCCTCTTTTTAGGAGGACAGATATCAAAGATAGGAAGCTTAATTGGCATTTGAACCTCCACAGGTTTAGGAAACTTATTCCCAGATCTCTCAGGCTGAGCAATTATTTTGCCTTTGCCCTTCCTGAGATGTGATTGATGTTGCCTATCAACATAATCATTATTTCTGGTTTTTAAATACTTATTCTCATTTAAAACCAGTTTACCACTATGATTTGAAAACTTATTTGAAATCACAGCAGGTTTGCCTTCAACCTGAGACTTATTCTTGTTAAAGGCAGACTGCTTACCTTTTGAATACTTATTTTCAAAATGTTCAGCATTAAAAGGATTAGTATGCCTTTTTACACCAGCTTTAATCCCAAAGTCTGTTTTGTCAACAGGTTTGGTGTCCACAGCTGCTGGTTGGACATGCTTTCCTTTCTTTTGCTTGTGTGAATCAGCAGAACACTTAGCAAGCTTATTTGATGGAAAACTCATTTCATCAACAGCTTTTGAGCTAGGTTCACACGAGCTGTCAGTGTTTGAGGCCTGACAAACCTGTTTGTTGAGATTAATTTACCATTCACTTTTTGAATAAAAGTGTTTGGAAGCTCACAAAGAGTGGACAAGTCTTCTTTTAAATTATTAACCTCAACAATGGAAGCTGCTGTGTCAAGATCCCCTCCAAGATAGGCTTGGATTTGTGCAGGAATCTGCTGACTTATGCAGTGGTTGACTTTTTGTGCAGATTGGCACCAAGAGTCAACTATCTTTTGAAGCTTAGCATGTTTTATATCTGTTTCTCTCTTTTCTTCCAGTAAAATGGAATTGATGTGTTTTAATTCATCAAGCTCAGCTTCCAACTTATGGAAGCTGTTCAGTTTACTGGACTTTGTTTCAATATCAGTTTTAAGCATAGAGATTTCAGATAATAAAACAGCATGCTTCTCAACAGCAGCTTTTAGATCAACAAGCATATATTCAAACATTTTAACTTTTTCTTCAGAACTGTAATCCATAAAATTTTGTACCTTATACATCATTGTAGGGTTCCAGTTCTCCAAGCTGCTGAAAGCTTCAGCTTCAGCCAGATCCTGTTGAAGTTGCTTGTTGATGGGACATCAGTGTTGGCCATCAGACAGTTGTTGTCTTCTTCATCAGATGATGAATCAGACTCCTCCCAGTCACAAGTTTCAGCCATTAGTCCCTTTTGCCTGTTAGAAACCACTGAGTTTTTTAACTTCCTCAGCTTAGCCATGGCCATAAGGTACTTAACCCTATAGCCATCATCCCTATTTGTCTTGTGTGGTTTGGATGTCTGACCAACAGCTTTTGACACACAGTCAGCAGCTATATTGCCAGTTTTGCCACATTTGAAGCACTCAGCTTTGGTCTTGTCAAATGCTTTCTTTTTGACAGCATTTGAGCTTCCCTGTAGCATGTTTCTTCCAAACTTTTTCTTGTTGAACCTTTTGACAAGCATGGCTATCATCTGCTCATCATCCAGTTCAGCACTATTTGCATTGTCTTCCTCATCAGACATTTCCTCCTTATCATCAGCCTGTTGATCAGGTTGAGTAATCACATCACTCACTTGATTCACAGGTTGTCTCACACTGGCCACAAAGGCTGCACCTTTCTTAGATATTTCCAAGGCATTTCTCTTCTGTTGCCTTGATTGCTCATCATTCAGTAAGGATCCATATAAGTTAACAAGATCCATACTTCTGATGGTACCTGAATTCCTTAAAATTGTAGAAAAATAATTCCATTCTTCAGGAAGAACATCTAAGAACTTGGTTACCAAAGTCAGGCTGTCCTTGGTGATCCCAACAGCTTTGAGATCATTTACAAGAGCAGTAAACCTGGTGTAGGTTTCAGTGAGAGTCTCTTTTTGTTTTGCAAAGAAGAGTTCATACTGTCTAACAAGATTATTAATCCTGTTATCAAGTGTGATTGTGGGTCCATCATAGACAGTACACAAAGTATCCCACATCTCCTTTGCAGTCTTCATCTTCTCAACCTGTTTGAACACATCATCAGGTAGGGAGATGACCAGATTGTTTCTGGCCTTTGCATCAAGAGCCACCAGTCTTTTGTCTTCATCAGACCATTGAGCTTTTGCTTTCTCAAATGTTCTGATCTCAGGAGCAGCTCCTTCAACAGCAGGAGTTATTGTTGTAACAGAGGTTGGCACATAGGGACCCTCCATTACAATCTCTGGTAGTTGTACATCCAGATTCTCTAAGTAGAGCATCATTCTGCACTTCCAACCAGAAAAGTTCTGATGATTGAACTTTGGAGGTTTGCCCATTGAGCCATTGTCATAGTATGAGGAATTTGCATCACTGTTGTCCATGGAAATTTTGGGAGAATGAGAGATCTAGAATGACACACACTCTAAACTGCTCTGATACCAGTTGTAGGTCCCAAAAGATATCCCAAGTATATCGCTTTAAGCTGTAGAGGGGGGTGAATACAGCACTTTAAAAACTACACACAATTTTCTCAATGTTTGTATGTATTATTAACAAATGTTAATTACAAACAAGCTTGAATGCGGAAAGGTTCAAGCTGAGATGACAGATACAACAGTATGTTCAACTAGTCTAAGACTGACTTAAACTAATTACAATGAATACACTCACTAAGAATCACTCACTGTGTTTACAAGACTCTGAGGAACAACTTGAACAAGAACAGCTTAGATACTGAGCACTGTTTTATTCAAGCAGACTTGCATGCATGAAAGACACACTTTGAATGCACGTTCACTCTTGTTTTCAGCACTTAGCTTTTTGGCTTAATCTTTCAATCCTTGGAAGTTTCCTTTTATACTCACTCAGAGGATCTAAGTGAAGCTTCTTCATTGGACGGAATGAAAAAGGAAAAGTCTTGTTGAAAAGACAACATAACCTTTTCTGCACTTTTCTGAAAAGCAGACTTGTCTTCATATGGGAAGAACTTTTGTCTTTTCACTTTGTCTACTGTTGCATTGCCTTTAACCAAATAAGGAATGTCAACTTTGTGTTTTTCTTCCTTGTAAAGGCCTATTTTGATATAAGAAAAAGGTTTGTCACCCTTTTTCAAATAACCTTTTGTCTTCATGTAGCAGAACAGCTTGGGCAGGCTGAGCAGTTCTGATTTCCACTTTGTCTTCGACTTTGTAAACTGATCTTGTAGTAAAAAACAATACATGAGGACTTGGAAACACATTCCATAAAGTGTTTAGCCTGTTCACAAAGAACAGGTTCTGTTCACAAAGAACAGAACACTTGTAAACTGCCCAAGCTGCTCATCAGTGTAGAGCAGCGTAGACAGTTTATGTCCAGCCTGTTCAGCAGACTGAACAGCTTGAGCAAAACTGCCTTAGTTGCAACACATGCAACACATAGAACAGCTTAAGGCTGATATTGCAAATCATTTTCAGGTTTCAATAAGGCATATAACAGGCCTTAAATTCAACCTTCAAAAGCATCAACAGGTTTGATTAATAATCTCCCCCTCAGATGCAGAACAGGTTTGACTGAGGCCTTTTTGTGCCTAACACTATGCTATGACCGCCTCTCTTGGTGTCATGTTCCAGGAGATGGTTTATGAGTTTTATTATACTTGTTCTTATGATCCTTCTACCAAGACCATAAGGGGGACCATTCTCAACGACACTAAAATTGTTGACATAACTACTGCTCTCCTTAAGGAAGTTCTCCATCTTCCAGTTGCTGAGAAGTCTGACAAACCTCAACCTGAGGACAAGCAAATGGGCAACCTGCTACGATGCTGTGGTGTAGCAGAACCAAAGGTTGGTGCAACTCTGTTTAGGGAGGAACTCTCCCCAACTTACATATTTCTCTTCGCCTCAGTACTGATGAGCTTAAGCTGCAAAGTTGGTTCTTTTGACCGACTCATCAGGGATGAAATTCCAATAGTCCTACAGCTTGTGGATGGGACTACTATCAACATGGCAAAATGGATATTCCTTAATCTAAGGAACCTGGTGGAACAAGAACAACGACTAGCTGCTATCAGATATCCAAGGTTTTTAAGCCTCGTTTTCAATCATGTTTGTGGTGAGCATCTTTACAACTCCCAACGTCTCTTGACTACTGCAGTATTTCATGTCATAGGAAATAGGGTATTTTACACCCCACTACTTGATAATGAACCTCCTCTATCAACTCCAATGAGGAGGTTGCTTGGTTTGGTGGAAAGACCTTCTACTCAGAAGGTGAATCCAATCATTGCTCCCACAGGAAAATGCAAATCATGGTCTAAAAAGGCAAAACGTGCCTTGAAGACAGTGAAGCTGGGCCTGTCACCAAGAAGGCCAAAACAGCTAAGTCTGCACCCTCAGCCTCCGTGGCTGAGGGGGAGCAGGCTGATCACCCTTGTTCATACATTGAACCTGAAGCCTCTGTGGTTGGTGCCTCTATGGCACCTGAGACTATGGAACAGGTTCAACCTCCTGTTTCTAGCCTAGTCTCCCCACCAGTCCAAACAGCTTAGCCTGCCACCTCTCCTCAATCCCCCACCATATCATACTCCAGGCTAAGAAAAATATCCTTAGCGAAAAATGAAATCCTCCACCACTCCAACTAGCCCCTCTGACCCCTCTCAACAGGAGTCAGTTGAAAAAGAAGCAACCCCTGCTGCCTTTACTTCTCCTATTTTGGGAGTAAGTGCAGCCACTTTGGAGCAGGCTTCACTCCAAACTGAGTCAACCCCAAGTAAGCCTAAGCCCTCTGGTTTCTCACAACAGGAACCAGCTGTACAAAAGGAGACAACCACATCAACTGTCCAAGCCTCTCAACAGGCTGAAAACATTAAAAGACAGGAGAACTCTCCACTCCACACTGAGTCCACACAGTTTCCCCCTCATATTTCTTCTACACAACCTGAGTCTGCACAAGGTGCCAAAACTGTGGGTACAAAACATCCAACAGATCAGCCTTAAATTTTTGCTCCTCATGATAAAGCTGTTGAAGGACCAACATCCCAAGGTGATGAACCTCAAGGACTGGAACATCCCTCTGGTGAAGCTGCTCCCCGAGTGCACATTCCATCATCAGCTTTCACCATTGATGATGTTGAAATGCACATCCCCTCTCCCCATGAAGAGGTTCCTGTAAACCAAGGTACTGCTGAGGGAACCACCCCTGGTCTTGATGAAAGTGTTACCATCCCAGTAACATCTGAAAGGCCACCATCCCCAATACCTTCACCTCATGATGCAGCTACAGCCACTACTGAAGGTTCCCTTGATCTTTCAAGCTGGGCCACTTAACTTATGCCCAGGCTATGAAACTTCTTTCTAAGGTACCCCTACCATCAAACAATGATCCTCACACTCCTCAATGATCTCCACCACACCCATCCCCATCAACCCAGTCCAAACAATGAACCAATACACCTCCATCACCCAAAGACATGTCTTTGAAGGACCAACTGTCTGTGCTGTCCAACAAAGTTAGCTCTTTGGAAACCTCTATGACTTCCCTCCCCTCTATCATTACAGACTCCATGTCTGCTCAGCATCAAGGTTTTCTTGATTCGTTCAGGACTTCCTTTCCAACCCCTGCTGCCCAACCTGATCATTCCTCATAGCTGCTTGCACTCACTGCACAGCTGCAACAACTCTCATCCACCCTCTCATCAATTCTAACTCTCCAACAGGACTCTGTGTCCAGCCTGACAGCTGCTTCCCAACAACTATCAGGTATTGCTAAAAACTACTCAACCACACTACCCTCCACACTGGCCTCTCTAAACACCTTAGTGGTATCTCTATCAAATTCTATGGAAGCAGGCTTTGATGATATGCATGAGTCCATTGAACTAACTCTTGCACAGCTTCAAAGTCTGGTGTTCACAGATTCTGACAGGGCTGCTATTTCCCAACTCTCATCCTTTGCCACTTCCCATTCATCTTCTCTTCAAACATGTGTTACCCAGCTAGCAGAGGTTAAGAACAACTTGGCTTTCTTAGTGCATAGCCTAGTTGGTTCAAAACCTGTCACTAAACCTGCTGCTCCAGCCAGTTGGATTTGTTCCTTCAGGTAGAATTGGTGTTGAAGGCTCTGTGTCATCTCCTTCAAAGGGGGAGAAGTCTAAATCTGCCTCGAAGACAAAGTCTAAGGGGGATAAATCTTCGTCTCCCTCTAAGAACAAATCAGCCTCAGTGGGACAAGCAGCAGGTCATTCACAAGTTGTTGTTGTTGCAGGTACTTCCACAGTCTCTGAAGCTCAGCCTACTCAGGCTGGATCTCTAAACCCTACATCATCTATGGGGGAGGAATCCATTCCTGGGGACAGGCCAAGCAGAAGGAGACACTTAATTTTGGAAGAAGAGGAAACTAAAACAGTAAAGATCAGGGCAGGAAAGGGCAAAGGCAAGGCCACTGTGGACACTGACACTCTGAAAGCTGCTCAACTAAAATTTGACAAATCTTAGGCCAAAGATGTGGGCATTCCACTAGACACTTATTATCAGTGGAAACAAGAGCAGCTTGAGATCCTTGAATGAAAAAAGAAGGAAGAAGCTTATGCCAAAGCTTCTAAAGCCCTTGCATACAAGGAGGCAAGAAAAATCAAAATGCCCTCCTTGGATGTTCAAAGAAAACTAATAAAAGCCGCCAATGAGTCAGTGACTGAGAAAGAGCAGAGTTCACAGGTCTTGGTGACAAAAACAAAGCATGTATCATCATTAGATAAAGCCCAACTCCATTTTGATAATATGGCAAGAAAGAAATTCATTGATCTTGCAGACAGAAGACTTGCCAAAGAAACTATTATCAAAGTTGTCCCCACTTCAAGAAAAGGTAAGCAGTGGAAACTTCAGATCACTAGGCTAGCTGCTAATGGTCCTGAATTGGAAGCCTATGAATCCACTGATGTTGCCTACATGGGATATAGAGAATGGGTTGAGCTGGTTGTTGCCCTGAGCAGATCAAAATCTGAGGCAGCTAAAACTGTCAGGGCATATGTCAAGAAGCTGATGAAAAAAGTGAAAGACCTGATCCTAATTTCTAAAGAAATGATCAAGGGTACCTCAAAAGTGGAACCCAAAATCAAGCCCAGAAGACAAAGGAAGGATACATAGCTTGAGGAGCTGATAATAGTGATTGAGCAGGGATTGTACGCTGTTGAGATCAAAGGAGTTGATCACAATCTCCCCAAGGGAGTTGATCCCGAAGAGGGTAAGTTTATTGAATAGCCTGAACTAGGGATATTTTTTATGGTCCCCTTGTCAAAGAAAATGTGTTTCCAAAGAGCCTCAGATCTTCACAAGGTTGGTCTCAAGCAATTCATCGCCTTTAGACTCTAAAATGTTTTTGAACAGCATTTAAGATGGAGAGAAATTATTTGGGAACAACTCAAGACCTTCTATGAAAGAGGAGAACTTGACAGACCAGATTTCATGTTCCTATGACATGAGATTGAAGAAATTGATGACTCTCTGGAACATTATCATCAGAAGGCTGAACAACAACAACAACAACAACAACAACTTCAAGGTCCATCTACTAATGAGTAGATGAAGAATGGAAGTTGTCCATTAGTTGTACAGGCATGCCATTATTTGCTCCCAACTTATACAATCCAAATATGTTGAAATTTCTCTTTGTACATCAGTTGTACTTATTTACATTTGTTGTAATCCTTTTTCAGTACATCAGTTCTACTTATGTAAAAACATATGTTGTTTGAATCAAAATCAGTATATATAAACTGATCTTTTACTTTACTTCAGTGTTGTACTTTCATTTCAGGAAATGTAATGTAAAAATATATAGTGATCATTAATAGAATCAGCTTAGGCTGATTATTGCAAATAGGGGGAGATTGTTAGACACAAAAAGGCCTCAATCAAGCCTGCTCTATATCATAGGGGATATTTTTAATCAATCCTGTTTGATACACTTAAGGGTATAATTTAAGGTCTGTTAATGCCTTATTGAAACCTGATAAGTGATTTGCAATATAAGCCAAAGCTGCTCACCTTATTACATTACTTGTAACTTAGGCAGATTGCCCAAGTTGTCCTAATCTGTTGGACAAGTTTGGAAAAAACTGTCTACACTGCTCATGCTTGTTGAGCAGCTTGGACCAAATCTAAGTGTTCTGTTCTTTGTGAACAGCATCTGTTCTTTGTGAAAAGGGTATACATATTATGGAATTTGTTTCCATGTCATCATGTAATGTCTTGGACGTGAAGATCAGTTTACAAGTCGAAGACAAAGTGGAAAATCAGAAGCTGCTTACACTGCCCAAACTATTCTAATACATGAAAACAAAGTGGATATTTGAAATGGGTGACAGATCATTTCTTATATCAAAATGGCAATAAAAAGAGGAAATGATTAAAGTTGACATTCCTCTTTAAGTTAAGGCAACCAGCAACAGAGAGAATATGAAAAAGACAAAGATTCTGCTACATAGGGACAAATTTTGTTATGTCAGAATGTGCAGAAAAGGTATCTTGTCTTTTGGCAAAGGCACTCCACTATCTCTGCATCCATGAGGAAGTTTCACCAGTATTCTCTGAGAGAGTATAAAAGGAAGCTTCTAAGGAATGTGAGATAACGAAGAGAGAAATATCCAAAACGTGCAAAAGAATTGTGTTTTCATGCATGCAAAGTCTTCTTAGAAAAGAATAGTTAAGTGTGTCCAAGCTGTTCTTGTTCAAGCTAGCTGTCTTTCTTGTAAAAACAGTAAGTGCATCTTAGTGAGTGAATTCATTGTAACTAGTCTGAGTGTGTCCTAGATTAGTTGTTTATTTGTTGTTTCTTTCATTTCAGTTTGAACTATTCCGCACTTCAAACTTGGTTGTTTGAAAGGTACCACGGGTGGAGATGATACATACAAACATTGAGAAAAGTGTGCTGAAATTTTAAATAGCTGAATTCACCCCCCCCCTCTACAGCTTACAACAACATACTTGTGAAACCTTTCGGGATCTTCAAAATTGTTTATATGTTCTATTCGCTTCCACATGCTATGAAATTTTATTATAAACATTTTTCATAACCCTAAACCCAACACCTCCTCAGCAGCTTCCAAGTCTTCAACAGCAGATTAGTCAGCCTTATTGAACATATTACCAGGCTATGGCTAGCTCCCTAATTGTCTCACATCATAGAGTAATTGTCATAGTTGTAGAATGTGTTTGAAGTAGAGTTGTCCATAGTGGGATTGGAAAGATATATGAGAGATCTACTATTCTTAACACACATTCTATCTGCTCTGGTACCAGTTGTAGGTCCCAAAAGTATATCCCATGTATCTCAAGAACAACTGTGGATTGGGTGAATACAGTTTAAACAAAATCACACAGATTTTTTCAGTGTTTAGATGTGTATATTTACAAGTGTTAACTTTACAAATAAGTTCGGAGTCCAGAAAGGTCCAAACTAAGATGACAACAGATGCTTCTAGTCTAAGACACACTCAGGCTAGATACAATTATATAGCTCACTAAAACTCACTCACAGTGAACACACTAAGTGTTTAGATACAAGACTTGACTGATCAACTTTGGGAGTACTAAACAGTTTAGAGAATTAATTCGCTAAAATAGCTTAAAATTTGTTTGCTTTTAGTCTCTTAAGTTGAATTAAGTGCTCTTGAAAATTTGTGCATGCATGAGCTCTCAAATATCACTCTTATCTTTCTCTTTCACTAGAACTTTCTTTATATACGTTTCATGCATGAGCTCTCAAAATGTTTCACTAAGAGACAAACTTACTTTTTTTGCTAAAGGACAAGTCTGACAAAAGGCATTCGTGTCTTTGTACCGAAGGATCTTTGTCTTGTTCTTCTGTCTTCTGTTGTTTTAGCAGAATAAGTGAACTTATATACTTTAAGCTCCTTATAAAGCTATTTTGATATAAGAAAAGTTCTATCACCTTTTTCAAATATCTTCTTTGTCTTCATATTATAGGAAACTTTTGGCAAGTCATAACAATTCTGGTTTTTTACTTTGTCTTGAACTCTAGCAGTTGATCCAACGTTCAAAACTTTTTACGAAAACGTATTTCAACAAGTGACTAACCCGTTCACAAAGAACAAAGAACTTAAATATGTCAAATCTGTTCGATAGAAATGAATAGTTTAGACATAATTTGTCAAACTTTTTTAACTGATGAGGACAGATTTAGCCTTCTGCCAACCTGTTTAATCGATGCATTGAATATCCTAACAATCTCCCCTTACGGCTATCACAACAAGTTTGATGAAAGATCTCTTTTTGTGATATATAACATGTTTAATTAAGGCCTTTTATGCCTCAGACTAATTAAACTTTTCAATATGATATCATATATCATTGAGTCATATTTGATTGCACACTTGTTCATGTATTTTTATCATGGGCGGACCTAGTTTATAATTACGGGTGTCACTCGACACCGATAAAAATTCAAAATACTGAGTTACGTATGCATCAAAAACTCGAGTGACACCTATGATTTTTATTGAATGACTCCTACAAAAAAAATAATGAAATTATAATATTCATATCTAATTTATATTTGTTGTTTTTATTACTTAAATTATTATAATATTATAGAGTTAAATCATAATAAAATTAAAAAAAAAAAGGCAAATAGAATATAAAACAAATATAAACAATTTGTCAAGTTAATTAAGTTAAGTTAGCCCAAATTTTATTAAAAAAACCTTAAGAAAACATATCCCAAACTTTTTGAAACCCTTAATCGCTTTCTATCTTCCACACTTCACGGCTTCACCCTTCTGGCATCCTGGACTTCTGGCTTTCTGAGTTTTGACCAACCGGTGACGACGCAACCATGTCTCCACTTTCCACCCCACTGCCATAGTGCCGATGCCCTCTAATCTGTCAGACTTCACCAGTGACGGCGTGACGCAGACTGTTGGGTGTAAATGTTTAAGTGTTTATTTTTTTAAACTTATTTGATCGATTGTTAAACTTATTTGTTAACCATTTAAAAATTATAGGACAATGGTCAAGTTTTTGAAAATAAAGTTTTAATGGTATTATACTATGTATTTTTTTAATTAGAAAAATCTTGTTATTTGTTAATTTTTGTAGCATTCCGTTTAGATAATTCGATCCATTTTAGAATATATTTAAAAAGTCTAAGTATTAAACTTGTTTTAAAAAGTGACACAAATAATAAAAAATCATGGATCCGCCCTTGATTCTTATCAGAGTGAACCTCAGGTAACTTATGACGTGCTTGATGATGTTATTTGTGCATACAATATCTAACATATTTATTACATTTTCAGTTTCTCATTCTGTTGTAACGTACGAATAAAAAATACACATTCTTAAAGCATGTTGATCAAAATATATATAAATTTAAATATATAGTTTTCATATGTGTAATATATTTTTGGGTAAATTACAAATTTCATCCCTGTAGTTTATAACAAATTATGGATTAGATCCTTTGACTTTAAAAATTACACTGACAGTCCTTGTGGTTGAAGTTTTGTTACAGATATGGTCTTTTGGCATTTAAAATGACCATTTTACCCTTGCTAGTTTAATAATTATTATTAATGTTGTTTTTATTGATATTTCAATTATTATTAAATAATAAACTAATCTAAAATATTTAAAAGTAATTTAGTATAAAAGACATAAATTTGAATGATAAAATATTAATAAAGACAAATGCATAATAATAATTATTAATCAAAAACTAAAAATTCATATTCCCTTCTCTCTATCTCCCGCCCGTCTCCGGTTCCGTCTCCCGTCTCCCACCTCTACTCCGATTCCGTCTTCCCTCTCACGTCTCTGATTTCGTCTCATGTCCTGGGATAGAACTTCGTTCCAGATCTTACAAAGATCTGTGTGAAGAGGTTTTTCATATGTGCCGGAAAATTAATGGTATCTAACAATGTTGTCGCCGATTTCTTGTCGGCAAAACCAATCTTCCATTTTTTATTCTTTTTCTTCATCGTCACCTTCCCTTCATCAGCATCTGAACCAGTTGCTGAAGCTTTTAATCGAAACTTGGGAATCGAACCGGTCAAATTTCATGTTAAAGTTCAAAGAAACAGATCTATTTTGTTGAGAATTTACAGAGCTTGGAGGTGTGATCCATGGTGATATATTGACTTGTAGGTTCATTGGAGATGCTTGACGGTGGAGAGAGAGATAGATTTGTTAATAATTAAAATAAAAATACATTTTGCTTCATGGTTATGGATGGGGTGTGTGTGTGTGATGGAATGTGTGAGAGAGAAGGAATAAATTTGGGTTGGGAAAGAAAATTTTTATTTATTAAACTATAAAAATATTTAGTTATTAATTAAAATAGAGTTAATTACCTATATTTATAATAATCTCAAGGGTAGAATGGTCATTTAAAAAAAATGACCGGTCAAAGGACCAAATCCATAACAAAATGTTAATCACAGACATCGAATTTGTAATTTCTTCTATAGAAGGACCTTATCCGTAATTTTCCTATAACCACATGGACCAAATTTGTAATTTACCCAATAGAGATATTGACTGCGTGTGTGGTTGGGTGTCATTTAAAGCCAAATTAACTGCAACGTTACGATGCATTTAATTTGTTTGGTTTTGGTTTGTATAATTGTTTTCTTTTCAAGTCCCCGCCTTTTACGCCCAAACCCAATGCACTAACCAAGACCCCTACCCCCACCCCCACCCCACCCCTCCCACATTTTACTCTTCCTAATAACTTCTTACATATTTGACAATTTTTAATACGATTCAAAAATTCAACGTACTTAAATCGAATATGGTTAATCTGATATAGTAATGACATGAAAACATTAATTGGGTCAATATAGAAATAATATAACAAATATTATTTAGAGTAAATAACAAAAATTGTTCCTGTGCTTTGGTCGAATTTGTGGATATAGTTCCTGTTCTTTCAAAATTACATAAATGGTCACTCAAAACACTATTTACTTGCAAAATTAGTTCATCTGTCTAATAACTTTTTCTAAGTGACGGTTTTGTCATTTTCACAATAACAATTTTGGTCCCTTGACTACGTAATTTATTTTCAGTTATAACCCTTTTGATGAAATTTTACTTTTTGTATAAATTTTAGAATGTTAATTTAATAAACCACTAATAATATTATCATATATATATATTTATTAAAATATATTTCTTGTTATTAAAAATATCCTAATTTGTTATATAAATTTATTTAATTTACGTATTTTTTTATATTAATTTTATTTATTAAAATTTCTTTTATCTTACGTATTTGTAAAATATTTATACATTTTTATCTTTTATAAATTTAATCTCACAATTTAATTATGTTAACATATTTTTATTTAATTATAATTTTTATGAGAAAAGTATAAACATTTATACATTTTAATTTAATTATTTATGTTAAGTTTATATATTTTACTACATTAAATCGAAAAGTAGTAAGTAACGAAATAATTAAAACAAAATGAATAAAACACTAAGTTTAAATTGAAATGTATTAATGTAACATAATATTGAAATCAAGTACATAATTTGAATCCAAACATAATAACATAATTAAATCAAAATATTCAATCCTTATTTTATATATTTTTCTAGAAAGTCTAATTAAATCAAAATATATTAAACAGTTACATAGAAACATACAAAATATATATATATATATATATATATATATATATATATATATATATATATATATATATATATATATATATATATATATTATCTAATGAAACATAAGAAAAATATATCTTTTGAAATTAAATTGAATGTATAAAAGAGACGCAAAATAAATAAATTAAAATTCTAATAGTGATAATTTTTAATAAATAAAAAACAATATATTTTATAAAATAAATATATATATATAAAAATAAATATGTATAAATAATAATAATAATAATAATAATAATAATAATAATAATAATAATAATAATAAGTTAAACAAAAGGTAAAAATTTAAAAAAAGGACTACAATCGAAAATAAATTACATAGTTGAGGGACCAAAATTGTCATTGAAAAAAAATAGAAAAACCATCATTTAAAAAAAGTTAAGGGAAAGAGCGATCATTTATGCAAGTAAATAGTGTTTTGAGTGATCATTTATGTAATTTTCAGGGACCATATCCATAATTTCGACCAAACCACAATGACCATTTTTGTAATTTACTCTATTATTTAATTATTATTATTAACTAGTTATTAACCGTGTATTACACAGACAAATTTAATAAACATATATTTTTATAATAGGATAGACCTAAAATTAAAAAACCTTAACATCAACATAAAATTTAGAATTGGAATACATTCGATTTATAGTAAAATTTAGATTATGCTTTTATTTGAATCATTTTAGATTTAAATTTTAATTTATTTTAAAAATAAAAATATAAATGTTATTAAAAAGTTTTAAAACAATGAATTGACGAATCTTTAAAACAGATTCTAACATATGATAATTTGTTATTTATTCTTTTAATATTCTAACATATGATAATTTGTTATTTATTCTTTTAATATTTATATATAGATAAATACTTATAACAATAATAAATAAATAATAAATCACAAACACTAATGTTAGTATAAATTGAAGTTCAACTTTATACTTTTATGCACTCAATGTTTAAAAATATATCACATTTGAAATTTCTTTTAAATCGTCTTTTATTTTTAATACCAAATTTGTTGTGTTATAGTTATTTACTAGTATATTACCCGTATACTAAACGGAATAGTTAAGTAACTTGTTTTTTAAAACTACATAAATATTTGAAAAATTATTATAGAACTACAAATAAAATAACAGTATAGATTCAAATAAAAAAATATAAAATACATAACTAAAAATAAGATAATAACAAAAAAATAAAAAAATTATAGACGATAAAAAGTTTGGATAAGAAGTCAAGGAAAGACATGAGTTATAGATTCAAATTTAAAATTGAAATCCAAGATACTATGGGGGTGTTTTATTTCTAAATTAATTTAATTAATGCAATTATTATTTTAATACAGAATATGTTGATTATACACGTGTCTTACTCAGGTTATGCCAATTGGCATTCTAGTTAGGTGCCTAATAGAATTTATTTATTCTTTTAATTGAATAGATAAATTATAATAAATAGAATAAAAGTTTAAATTAAATATATGTGTCATTAATATATGATTACAAATGCGATCATAGAATAAAAACAAGTGACATCTAGTTACTTATTTATTAAAATTTATAAAATACAAATAGAAAAAGTACAACACATGTACCCAATATAAATCATATACTGGAAATGACTCTTTGTACACAACATTTGTTGTTACATATTAAATTTCGATCTTGTGGATTTATTTTGTAAAAATTATTTATAGCATGTTTTGTCTTGCAATTTATTTCTAAGTTATTTTATTTGAATGAAAAGTTCAAGGGGCCAAAGTGCAATTCCTTGATAGTTATTTAAATCAACCTATGTACAGCCTCCTAGGGTTTTGTGATGTACACGGTTGACATTTTGAATAGAAAATACAAGTTTTCTCTTCCAGCCGTCGCATTTACTCTCAAATATTCTCATTGTCTTCTCTTTAATCATTACACAATCATTGAATGCAAGTTCTGTTTGTGAGTGTTTATTGACGTAAAAGTGTTGATATAATCTGGGATTCAACAACGATAATTGGTATCAGAGCTCAAGGAGGTGGATTTAAACTCAAAAGTTTCTGATTTCAGTTGTGTTCTTCGACTTTTTCATCAAAAATACCCGGCTTGATTTTCTTTTCCTCCAATATTTTGCTATTTTTTTGTTTTTCTTTTCATATAATCATCTCCTATACCTTCCTTACTGATTTCAAGCTTCTTAGGTTCAATCTTTACATCATATTGTTCATATAAATCGGTTTTTAAAATCTTGAAAAACATGGGTTTTCTAACTATTTTGGTCCATTTTTAAAGCTTTTTTAAGTGTTTTGGTGTATTTTAAAGGCTAAAAAGTGTTTAAAATAATTTTCCAATAATTTAGAAACAATTTTTAGGCCAAAAATCTGCTAGTTTTAAGTCTGGACATTTTCTGAAATTTCATATCTGCTGTAATTCGGTCCGCTTACTGTAGCTCTTCGGACCTTACTTCAGACCAGTTCGGACACCAATCCGGACCAATTCGGACCATAGTTCGGTCCATTTCGGACCATCCTTAGGTGAACTTCGGACCATATTTTGCACATTTCGGACCGCACTTCGGTCCCATCCGAACTTCGGACCATCCGAAGTTCAGGTCAAGCAATTTCAAAACACTTAGTTCATCTTGTGCTTTCATTTTGCATTTTCATATCGGACCACCCAAATCCGGACCATATCCGAATTCAGTGTTTCCTTCTTGAAAATTTTCCCAAGTGTTCATCCGTAGTGAGTACTGTTCATCCGAACTCGGATCACCCGGATACGGTCTCCTAATCTTGGTTCATCCGTATTCGGTTCCATCCAGTTTTCACTGTTCATCCGAATTCGCCCATCCGAATTCGGTTCTCCATTCATTGCTCAACAAGGTCTAGGTCCATCCGAATTTAATGTATACCCGAATTCGGTCCTTCGCGAACCTACTGTTCACCCGAATTCGGTCCTGTCCGAACTCAAACCTTGATCCGAATTCGTACCATCCAGGGTACTATTCATCCGCAGTTCAGTCAATCCGATTCAAGTTTCCACCTTCAAGATTTCATTCTTCCATATCATCACCCCATATCCTGTCTCGAGAAGCCATTGTAGCCCTTGTCCTTGGATCTGAAAACAGACCACCTATTCTGTATCCCGATGAGTATCAACAGTGGAAGTCCCGATTCCTAAAGTTTGTCGGTATGCAACCCAATGGCAACCGTATGCTCCAATCCATTTCTGAGGGCCCAGTTATATACTATCGGGAAATTGATGCAAGACCCAAAGCTGACACCCCTGTACTCGCATCAAAAGTTGAAAGGGAACCTGCAAATGATGCAGAGCGAGACAGGCAGCATGCTGACAAGAGGGCTGAATATCTTATCTACCAAGCCCTGCCCACTGATATATTAATAGGAGTAGACCGCAAAATGTCCGCTAAAGAGATGTGGGACGAATTAGAGGTTCAAATGGTAGGGGCAGACTTAGATGACCTAGAAAAAATTGAGGAAGCAAAGGCAAAGTTTACTGAATTCAGGGCCAAAGACGGGGAGTCGCTACAAGCCACATATACTAGATTCTGTGTAGTTCTAAATGAACTTAACAAACTACACATCAAGAAAGACAAGGATGACATAAACAAGTGTTTCACCGCCAAGCATGCTGGCCATGACTCAGCATCAATCCAAGTCCTTGCCATGTTTGCAGCCTTCGCATACGACAGACACTACGACTATGCTGCCTTTTTGTTCGAGGAATTGAAAAGAGTCAACCTGGAGAGAAGCACGAAGCGCGGACGCAAATACATTCCTCTCCAGCGTTTCCTTCAATTGATCATACAATATGCCATGGACAACGACGATGACATCCATGAACGTCCAGAGGCCGACGTATACATGACAGCTGCGATACAAAAGATAAATCTTCCGAAAGGGGCTCCCACTGTTCCGGTAATGACATTTCCACTGTCCCTTCTACAGAGGGCAGTGCAATCTAAAAGGGTAAGAGCTTATCTGAGGGAATTTTATCCGAATGAGGCTCGGTCAGATCCGACTGAGCCTACCCAATCTGAAGGTGAGGCAAGAGCGAGTGAGGCTGAGGGAGAAGAGGTGGAAAGTCAGCAATCTATGGGTATGGGTGAGAGGGAGATTGCGCTTGCGAGAGAGGGTGTAGAAGGTGAGGAAGCACAGACGGCGGACTCTGGAAGGACCGTCTCTGTTTTACGAGGGCTTGAGATTACATCCGAGGGTCACTTTAGCCTTATCAGCCGGATAACCCACCATAAGACCATCAGTCCAATGGTCGAATCTACCCCCACCACCCATTTAGCATCCTCTCAAAAGGACGCTACTTCATTCCACGGGGATATACCACATACGCCATCATCCTCTCATTCGGAGAGTCGTGATGTTGAATTAGGTCACACTTCACCCCATGTGACCGAACCTCCTTCGTCAACAGCTCACTCCCCACCCCCACACACAATGCACGACGCCTCTGTGGCGTCCCCTCAATGAGCAGCCTTCGTGGAGGCTCCTCAAACTTCCGGATCTGCGCATCCAACTGCGGAGCCAGAAAGGATGCAAGGAAGACCTGGAGTGGCTTCATCAATGCCATCCACTTCAGGCCATCTTGAAATTAATCTTGAGATGTTAACGGCAGCTTTACGTGTTGTCGGAGTTGTTACCCGGGCTGACCTAGATGCCCAAAAGGAGGCCGCTGAAGAACGACATACCGCCCTTCTATCATTAATAAAGGGTAAGGGTGTCGCTTCTGAGGATCTGCCTCCACCAGGATCCCATTCAGTCCAGACACAGATTGCAGAGATCTCAGACAAGATAGACGCGCTAACCAGATTAATTCTTCAAGTCCAGGACCAGCTCAACTCCAGAATGGAATGTCTTGAGTCTATGGTAATCGAGCTACAATGCCGTCCCCAGGCTGAGTCACAAAAAAGAAAACATGACGATCAGGACGACCCTGATCGCCATGAGGGGGAGAAACGTAGAAAGAATCAGTCTGAGGACCTCATCATGATTGAAGGGGGAGCTGATCATGAGGGAACCGAGTTGCAAGGGTCTGAGGATCAGAGATATGAGGCTCAGGAGATGTTGATGTTAGAAGACGAGCCACTGATTGAAGGTCCGGCTCCGTTGGATCCGATGTCAGCTATGGTTGAATTTGAACTCGTTCACGAAAAGGTTGAAATCATATTGATGTCTGACTCTGACTCTGATACTGATGACCACCAACCCTTAATCATCCCAAAACTTGAGCCTGAGTCACCACAAAAATCATCCTCATCATTCGAATTCCTAAACTCCCCGCCCCCCGTTCCACAACAAGAAATTCTATCCTCCATTCAAGCTCCCTCCACTCTAAAAGAATCCCCGCTAGTCCAAAGCCCTCCGAGAACTTAAAGTCCTCCCCAAGTCGAAGTTGTACCCCAAACACAAACCCAAGGACCAGGACCCTCAGAAACTAGGCGTGTAGACAGATTTGATGAGCCTCCTGAGCAGCCTGGTGTTCATGATGACGGTGATCTTTATTGGGTGGGTTTGTACACGAAAGGTGGCGTACACTCTCTTCCACTAGAGCTAAAAGAAGAGTTGAGGCAAGAACACAGGGGGAAAATCTTCAAACTACTTGAAGCTAAGTCATCTGAGATTGAATATCCCCCCCCCCCCCCCCCCCCCCCCCCGTTCAGGGCCTGAAAGAATTTTTGCAGAAGTTTCCTATAGATCAGTTCCAGAACCCTTTTCTGGAAGAAAGGTTCAAGATGGTCTTCAGGAAGAAGCCAGGGTCGTTCAGTAGGCGCCTACTGATGCAAATTACAAATAATGTATCTAAAGCTGAACAGGCCGAGTCATCAGTTAATGCTCAGGGAGAGGAGGTCCAAAGTATCTAAGTCAAAGATAAAGAAGTTTCTCACCATCACAATGTGCCGAAGAGCAAAGGTATTCTATCCTGCCTTTCAGGTAGAGAGAGAAGATGGTACAGTGGAGGAGTTTTATGAAAAAGACTTAGACTTTGTAAATGTGGACGACGTCGAATTTTTACACGATAGACTGAAACATAGAATTAAAAAACGTCTGTCTCCCATGACCGGCGTAGTCCCACTCATACGAAGCATGAACCACCCCTCAATCATCATGTGCTTAAGATATTTCCAAATGGCAATAGAGAGCGCGCTGGTCAAAGTTGGTCTACGAGTCCCTTAGCAAGACAACTTCCTGCTTGATCATCATCCTGCCTATAGAGTCATATTTAGATGAGGACCAGGTGTTATATTTTTGAACCAGAGAGGGCATAAAGATTCATGTGCTTCGAGGATCTCCCTTGTTACTCTGATGGAACAATCAGAATGGTTAGAGCTGAACTTACAAGAAGAATACAAGAATTCGATGCTCAACCAAATCCAGAACTCAGACGCTCACCAAAGGAGATACAAGACATCCTCAGCGGTATCGAATACCTGAACGAACGGCTACACATGAGGCAAGTGATTAGACGATTTGATGTCATCCTTGGCCTCCGTGAAACCACTGATCATGCCAGAGTTCCAGGTCTGCCACAATGACCGAAAAGGGGGAGATTGTTAGATATTAAATTTCGATCTTGTGGATTTATTTTGAAATAATTATTTATAGCATGTGTTGTCTTGTAATTTATTTCTAAGTTATTTTATTTGTATGAAAAGTTCAAGGGGCCAAAGTGCAATTCCTTGATAGTTAATTAAATCAACCTATGTATAGCCTCCTAGGGTTTTGTGATGTACACGGTTGACATTTTGTATAGAGAATACAAGTTTCCTCTTCCAGCCGCCGCATTTACTCTCAAATATTCTCATTGTATTTTCTTTAATCATTACACAATCATTGAGTGCAAATTCTGTTTGTGAGTGTTTATTGACGTAAAAGTGCTGATATTATCTGGGATTCAACAACAACATTTGTTGTTTTGCTGTAACTATCATTGTAATCTAAAATTAAAAATTTCATACCGAACTCTACTTTTAACTCTAGACAAGACAATGTATAATTGATTATGAGTGAAAACAAACTCTTTTAGAAACAAATCAATATTGGGTAATGATTGTCATTGGTTTTTATTGTAAGTAAATAAAATTTATAATACAAATTTAAAAAATAAAATTGAATGTGTATCTCGCTTCTAAATTGAAACCTTTAACAAAGGAAGAAACATTTTATTTATGAAAATTAAAATTTAAAAATTAAAAATGGGATTGAATGTTAAGTGTAACATCCGTCCTTTGAACCTGGTACGTGTAATTATTTTAGTAGATAATTATTTAATTAATATTGGGTTGGTCCAATTATATCCCGTTTCGTGGATTAATACGTGTCAGGATTGCGCTTGCGTGTCGGATTATATTTTTAGAGGATGAATTATGTTTTCGGGATAACGGGATTAAATGGGTTAAATGGGTATAAATATAGAAAAAATGATACCGGGTTCGGGACCGGCTTAAATAGAAGACGTATATATGTGTTTTCTCTTCTTTCTCCCTTATCAACCTTGAGATAAACCCTAAAATGTATGTCTGTGTTTGTGTGAAAGGCTCCAGCAAGAAACCAAGTTTAAGCTCCAACTTGGGTGCGAAATCTGGGATTTAGCTTCATCATATTCACCTCTTTGAAGTTCTTAGTCTCAAGAGGTACGAATCCTTGCTTTTGTCTAGAAATTTGAGTTAACTGTTGTTATATATGGATAATCAGCCCAAAAGTGTATAAGATGGTGTTATATAATGTTGATATGAGTTATTTGGAAGCTGAAATCGAATTGGGAGGAGTTAACACTCCTGGACAGCCATGAAAATCGCAGGTCAGGGATGAGTTCAGCTTCGAGGTTGCGGCGCGACCTGCAGGGCTCTAGCGGCGCGACCAGGGACCTGCGGGAGAAATTCAGTTTCACTCTCATGGAGAGGTTCAGGTCGGTATTGTGTCGGGTTCTGTTCAGGTTGTCGAATCGGGTGCTGTAGGGGCGTTTGGGCTGAGTTCTGGGTTTCGTTGAGTTTGTTCGGGTTTTGGGATTTTGTTGGGATGTCGGTTCGGGTCTCGGGTTCCGTGGGGGTTGTCGGGTCTGGGTCGAATTCGGGTCATAGTGATTGTGTGATACGTGCTACTCGGGATTGTGTTTAACTATTAGGATCTCTGTGTGTTACAGGGACTAGCGGACAGCGAGCCGGGTTTGATCAGGGAGGCCAGAGTTCGGGAACTCAGTCAGGTGAGTACTCAAGTTGATTTCTAAAACGCGCGCCGTCTTTATGATTTTGGCTGTCTTGCTATCATTTGTGCGTGTTGTATATATGAGACAGGGACGTGAACCTCAGGTATATTCTTTCCTTATACGTGTTATGTATGAGATATGAGATCGATTCCGGGGGTCCGTGATGAGTTCCATACGGACGGTGAGTCGCGAAAGGGATCGCGCGGGTTGACTGTCTCTAACAGTCCTTGGGGCGTATATATACGGCAGGGCCTATATCCGGGTAGCTTACTTGCTACAGGGTATTGCTGACCATTGTTGTGTGCGGTGTGTCAGCCGGGGAAGGGTCCCCATCGGGATTGTGTATGCATTCATATCTCATACTTGTGCCTTTATTCCTGAGATACGTGCTGGGCAATCGGGACATGGGATATTATGTTTAGTCAATCTGGGATTGCGAATGTAGTAAATTATATTTAACCTTTTTGGTGTAAAGTTTTAAATGATCAGTGATCTGCATTATCCTATGACATGCGTGTTATAGACTATTTGCAATAATGCCACTTATGATATTGTGTTGACGTGGAAATTCTGGGATCGGGAGCGGTGTTACAGCATGGTATCAAAGCTTGCGGTTTGAAGCTTGAGTATCATTAGTTGATGCTTAACTTAAACCTTGTTCCGATCCATGGGGGACCGTTTTGCGATTAATCTTAATGGATTAACCGACCTGGCCTAGTGTATAACGCTGGGTGATTTATCCCTTGTACTTGATCGTTTTGTTTTGTGCAGATTAATATGGCAGACCAGGGCGAGGGATCGGGCGCGGGTAAGCCGCCCAATGACGAGTATATTCGCAAATCAGAGTGTAGGTCCCAAAATATATCCCAAGTATATAACTTTAAGCTGTAGAGAGGGGGTGAATACATCACTTTAAAAACTACACACAATTTTCTCAATGTTTGTATGTATTATTAACAAATGTTAATTACAAACAAGCTTGAATGCGGAAAGGTTCAAGCTGAAATGACAGATACAACAGTATGTTTAACTAGTCTAAGACTGACTTAAACTAATTACAATGAATACACTCACTAAGAATCACTCACTGTGTTTACAAGACTCTAAGGAACAGCTTGAACAAGAACAGCTTAGACACTGAGCACTGTTTTATTCAAGCAGACTTGCATGCATGAAAGACACACTTTGAATGCACGTTCACTCTTGGTTTCAGCACTTAGCTTTCTGGCTTAATCTTTGAATCCTTGGAAGTTTATTTTTATACTCACTCAGAGGATCTAAGTGAAGCTTCTTCATTGGACGGAATGAAAAAGGAGAAGTCTTGTTGAAAAGACAACATAACCTTTTCTGCACTTTTCTGAAAAGCAGACTTGTCTTCATATGTGCAGAACTTTTGTCTTTTCACTTTGTCTACTGTTGCATTGCCTTTAACCAAATAAGGAATGTCAACTTTGTGTTTTTCTTCCTTGTAAAGGCCTATTTTGATATAAGAAAAAGGTCTGTCACCCTTTTTCAAATAACCTTTTGTCTTCATGTAGCAGAACAGCTTGGGCAGGCTGAGCAGTTCTGATTTCCACTTTGTCTTCGACTTTGTAAACTGATCTTGCAGTTATAAACAATACATGAGGACTTGGAAACACATTCCATAAAGTGTTTAGCCTGTTCACAAAGAACAAGTTCTGTTCACAAAGAACAGAACACTTGTAAAGTGCCTAAGCTGCCCATCAGTGTAGAGCAGCGTAGACAGTTTATGTCCAGCCTGTTCAGCAGACTGAACAGCTTGAGCAAAACTGCCTTTGTTGCAACACATGCAACACATAGAACTGCTTAAGGCTGATATTGCAAATCTTTTTCAGGTTTCAATAAGGCATATAACAGGCCTTAATTTCAACCTTCAAAAGCATCAACAGGTTTGATTAATAATCTCCCCCTCAGATGCAGAACAGGTTTGACTGAGGCCTTTTTGTGCCTAACAGTTACTCAAGGTGTTATCTGAGTTATACAGATAGCAGAAAGAGCAAGAGCAGGAACAGGGTCAGGGTGTGGGGCCAGTTATTCTGCCTACTGGGACTGAATCAGGGGGTGGTGCATCTTCGTCTTCTCAGCGGGGCGGGTCTTTTAAAGATTTCATGACAGGGGCCCCACCTCAGTTTCGGGGAGACGGTGATCCGGGGGCAGCCATCGCTTGGGAACGTGAGATCGAGGCTGCCTTCCGGGTAGCCCATGTTGATCCGAAAGACATGGTTGGTCGCTACATATCAGTTACGGGGCGAAGCGTCTCAGTGATGGAACTCGATAGAGTCTTCGATGACACAGTCCGCCGCGTATGCTATGACTTGGGAGCAGTTCAGGGCAGTGTTTGAGCTCCAGTACATTCCTCGGGATGAGAGACGGGAAATGGAGCGCCGCTTCTTTCATTTGCAGTAGGGCAGTATGACGATACAGTAGTATGTTGACCGTTTTAACGAGTATTCTCAGTTTGCGCCATAGCATGTAGACATAGAGAGCCGTAAGGCTGATGCCTTCATTGATGCTCTTCAGTCTGACATTTGTGAGTTTGTGAGGCTGCACGATACCCCTACATTTGCTAGAGCCCTTGAGATGGCCCGCATGAGGGAGCGGGAGATCACTAAGCAGAGAGAGAAGCCCTCTTCTCAAAGACAGCGCACCGGGACATCCGAGCAGCCTACTAGTGTATGGAGGTCCTCCGGGGACGCTCCTAGTGATCAGCGTCCGGACCAGTGGCAGTTTTCGGGCCAGGGTTCAGGGCAGAGGCGGGACCGAGATAGGGACGGAGACCACCGATCAAGGCGTCGGGGCCAGAGTCAGGGATCTAGGGCTCAGAGTCAGAGTAGTGTGGGACAGGGGTCCCAAGCATCCAGTAGCCGGGTTGAGAGTTCATATGGGGTTCGGGAGTGCCCGAAGTGTCACAGGCGCCATTCTGGGCAGTGTTCTTCAGATCTGCCGCGATGTTATAGATGCGGTCAGCGAGGCCATGCCGTGTCTGTTTGTACAGTTCCCGAGCCGTTATGTTTCCGATGTGGGAGGTTGGGGCACCGAGTTAGAGATTGTCCGGAGCTGGGACCGGCAGTTCAGGGGGCCAGGGCTGAGCCGTCGTCATCTAGCCGCCGTGATTCCGTTCCGAGGGGCAGAGGGCGTGTATTTCAAGCGACAGCAGAGGAGGCACGGGATGCCACAGACGTCATTTCGGGTACGTACATTCTTAATGGACTACGAGCTCGTGTGTTGTTTGATTCCGGGGCCGATTGCTCCTCTGTGTCTGTTATCTTCTGTGCCTATTTTAGTGTGTCTCCTTCTCATTTATCAGTTCCTTTGACTGTCGAGAGGGTCGATGGGAGTTATATGTTAGTGGGTCAGGTATATCGGGATTGTGTCTTAGAGATAGATTCCCGTCGGTTTATGATCGATTTGCTGCCGATTGAGATCAGTAGCTTCGATGTGATTGTGGGTATGGACTGGCTGACTGCCAGACGGGCTGATATTCTGTGCGCTAAGAAAATCATCCGTATACCCATTTCTGACAGTGAGAGTATTATTGTGTATGGGGAGCATCGCAAGGGAGATATTGGGATTGTATCTATGGTCAGGGCTCAGCGATATGTGTCTAAGGGATGCGAGACCTTCCTAGCTTATGTGGTTGACGCGAGGAAGGAAAAGAAGACTTTAGAGGATAATCCTATGATTCGTGAGTTCCCTGAGGTATTCCCAGAGGAGTCTCCTGGGTTACCGTCTGATCGCGAAGTGGAGTTCTGTATAGATCTTGTTCCTGGGGCGGTGCCGATTGTGAAGACGCCTTATAGGCTCGCACCGATAGAGATGCGAGAGTTGATGTCTTAGTTGCAGGAGCTGTTAGATCGTGGATTTATCCGTCGGAGTTCGTCATTGTGGGGGGCTCCGGTGTTGTTTATGAAAAAGAAGGATGGCAGCATGCGGATGTGTATCGACTACAGGGAATTGAACAAAGTCACCGTGAAGAACCGCTATCCGCTTCCACGTATCGACGATCTGTTTGATCAGCTTCAGGGATCGAGCTTCTTTTTTGTAAGGTCTTCACACCACGGATCTATCTAGACGCGACACACACCAACGAGTGCGGAATCCTCGTTAGCGGCTTGACGGTAAAATCACACGCACGGAACATGGAGACTACCACGGCGTTGTACAAACGACTATGAACGAACCGACGCGATGATTCTCTCCGAAAACACACAGATTGCTGATAAACTCGAGATCACCTTCTGCTTAATTACTCTCCGGAATTCTGCAAAAGTCTACTAATCATTCGAGTTAATTCCTAATTATAGTGACCAATTCGAGTTTGTCATGGGACAAACTCGAACCAGGCCCAAGGCCCATTTGAATTTGTCCACATGACAAATTCGAATTTGACTTCTATGCTAAATTCGAATTTACCCTATATTCGAATTTCACATGTCAAACTTCTATTTGGATATATGTTTTAACTTATGTTTGAATTAATCATTGAACTTTATGTTTGAACTTCTTGTAATACGTTACACCAAGTTCAAACATACTAACAATAAATGTCAAACACATAAAATCACATATATCAAATACTAGTTAATATTCAAAACCTTGTAACATGACTTACACAAAATGCTAACACAACTTAGACTGCTATCGTCACACAGGGTGTACCAACAGACTCCCCCTTGACGATAGCTTCTAACTATTTACATTTTGATTAAGTACTGGGTTTATTTAAACTTCTACCTGCATACAGGCCTTGTTCAACACATACTTTAACCACATTCTGATACTTTCTAGCCTCAAACTACATATGTGCGTCACTCGAGATTTTGTGAGTATGAAGCACTTGAAGGTCATCTCTGGAAAGATTAACTAGGTGCAGCGGATCGTACACTCTAAGAATCACTTTTTCTTCTAAGTCTTCCATCACCGTTTCACCTGTTTCACTCTCAACGTACCACCAGTTGAGATTACTCAAGACGTTCTGTGGCATTGGCTTTAGTGGGACTTTCTTCAAACATCTAACTGGTTTATATTGAATTGTCATCCAAGGTCTACCAGTCAGAAAATCAATTCTAGAATGGTCCATCACTCTTTTCCCAATTCTCGGATTGAGCCATTCAAATTTCCTCAACCTCCCTTCCCTTCTAATGATCTTAGCAATGATTTCAGCGTAGGGATCGTCGCCGATATTTATAAGCTCATTCCATGCCAACGCTTTTATCTCAACCTTTGGCAACGAGTTGAAATCTTTCAATCTTCTCCTTAGATACTGGAGCCCATCCTTTCGCTTGATAATAAATAGTTGCAGTTCTCGATCAAAGAACCAGCTTAGAATATTTCCTGACAGCTCCCCAGCACTAGGCACACGCATCTTTTCTTTCAAGTCCATCTCCTTCTTCTCTGCCCTAAACCATAGCTTTCTCTTTTCTTCATTAGCTCCCTGGCAGGTTCTTCAGATTGTGATTCAGCATTTAACGCAGCTTTAACAGCTCCGATGTCAATCACATTAAGTTCGCTTGGCAGATATGTATTGGTGATGGTATTTTCTTGAATAATAATCTCATTTGCTTCGTCTTCCTCATCACCTAACACTTCATCATCTGGTTGCCATTCCAGAACATCTTCAGGCATAATTTCTCCTTCTTCCAATTCATCAAACTCATCTTCAAAGTCAAAATCCAACGCCTCTTCCTCAATATTCATTAAAGCTTCAATCATTTCATTCATGTCGCTCTCCGTGATCTTTGAGGGACTGGCCTCTCCTCCTTCAGCTCCACTTTGACTTGGCTCCCCCTGAATTTCAGCATGTTGCACAGCAGAAAAATCTACTGGCTCACTCTCTTTCGGTGCATTGGGATCATTGCCATCGTCATCACCTTCCCTTCGCTGCTCCTCAGCATCCCTACAACTTGTCTCCCCCTGAGCTTTTAGATTTGTCATTAACTGCTCAATAAGGGACCTCATTTTTCTGATTTCTGCAGCTTGATCTGCAACAAAAGTTTTTAGCTCAAGATTCTCTTCTTCAATCTTTCCAACAGATTTCTTCAACTCAGCATTCTCCTTGTCAACAGTTGCATTATGCGCCTGAATTTCACCGATAGCTTTAGTTAACTGAAAAATTTGGACTTGTTGGAAGTCAACCTTGCTCCTGAGCTCAGAAAACCGTTGATTATTTGTGAATGTTGATGAGCTGGATGGAATGGATTGGATGGGAGTTGAAATAATTGGTGAGGGAATGGATGTTGGAACAGGTGGTGGTGGAGGCGGAATGGACGTTTGTGTTGATGGCTGAGCGGTAGGCATTTCTGGCTCAGAAGCAGAGGCTGAGGAAGCTCCCGGCATAAAGCGACGCCTTTTGGCCCTATGCCTAGGCACCAAAGGAACTATATCTTCATCCTCAAAATCTGAGTCATCGTCATCAGAAACTCTCGATGCTCTTTTCTTTGCAGCTTCTTCATCAATAACTATCACCCGGGATCCATATATGGCAACTCGGACAGGCAGATCTTCTGAACCTTCCTCAATTACAATCTCTTCTGTTTCTTCCGACTCCGATTCTGAAGTTGTCAATGCTTGATCTGCTTCCTCAGGCATATATTCCTCTATCTGTCGGTGAATTTCATCGTCATCTGCTGGTGGATCCAGAATATTTCCAATAAGCTCAGTAGTAATTTCCTCATTGGCATGCGGCCCAGATGCCTAAATTTCTTCCAAGGTTTCCACCCGTAGATCAGATACGGGTGGTACAGTTGAAGGACCAGCTTCCTCTGGCTCCTGCACTTGGCTTGTTGAAGGCCCAGTGGCCTGAGTCTGTCTGGCTGATTGCCTTTGCCTCCTCCTTTGTTGCTGAGGCCTGGGCTGTTGCTGTTGTGGTTGTTGTTGCTGTGGAATTTGAACTTCCCCGGTCCAATTGGCGCCTTCAGGGACTTGGAAATCCGGATTAACCACCGCACCAAAAAGTGGTGGCTCCACCGGCCTAGCCAGAGCACCTCTGTGTGCTTGGCAATCTGCAAATATTCTTTTATCAATGACAGCAACACTTTGAATATCGTTAAGCTGCGGCAGGTTCGGCAGGGAATGTCTTATCAACATCATCACAAATCTCGGATACAGCAAAAATCTTTCTCGTGCCGGAGCTATTATCTGATGGACGAACTCTGCAAAGAACATCTCTGAATAGCTGAATCGCTGATTGTAAACTAACGCGATCATTCCTGACTGAATCTTCGAAACGATATAATCAAACCCTGCTTTCTTTGGAGCAAAACACACCATAAAGACGTGTGCTAGATATCTCCATTGCCCGATCAGCCCACTCTTCATATACGAGGACTTAGCCACATCCAGGCTATATCCCATTCTGATAAATGCAGCTTGCCTGACTGCCAACGGAAAGTCTATTGGCCCATTTTCTTGCTCTAGAGAGCCTAACTGTAACACTCGACGCAACACATCAGCTGAAAACACGAGAGGGTGTCCGGCAATCCTTGTCCTTAGTACTGTTGGAATAACAGTACAATCGACTTGTAGATGTTCCCAAAATTCTCTAACATATGGGATCACTATCTGTATGTTATGCGACAGAGCATAAGAAATCCTCGAACCGACCAAAAAATCCCCCATTTGGCGGTATGCTTGAGCCTCAGGCAGCTCATGGTCCAGAGAAATGACCATATTATGCTTTGGAATAAAAACTTTATCTGTCATATCTACATAATAACGTATAAAATATAAGAATAATCAATATAAATATAAACTTGTTTAAATTCAAATTTGTTTTATTTTGAACTTGTGTAAGTACAAAATTTAACACATATGAATTTCTACAAGTTTGATTTAAGCAAATATTTCGAATTTAATGGTAAAGTCGAATAACACATTCGAAACTATCCTCATTTCGAATTTAATGGCTTCTTCGAGTTTAGTGACAAACTCGAAGCCACGATCAAATTCGAGACCAAGAACAAATTCGAAACTGTCGGTTTGTGTAACAACGAAAATCCAAGATTTCAACCATTTTAGACTTTGAAAATTACATCCATTAGTCCTAATAGGTCCTAATCAAAGATATTTGTAGCCAATTTGATGTTTCACCCGTTCAAAGTTTGTTATTTTGAAATACAAACTTCACACCAATAAAACCTCAAAATCGGTTGAGTTTGGCTCAAATTGAGTCTAAAACCTCCTAAATCTTGTACAATAATGTTGATTATACCAAGACTTGTTAGGAGTCTCGAACACAACTGTACAAAAACTCGACAAATAGTAGAAAACTCGAATACGGCAAACTCGAAGACACAAAGTCGAAATCGCTCAGAACAAACTCGAAAGGCTCAAAATCGAAGGTAGGTGATAATGACTTGTCACTGTTGACCTATTTATACCAACCACCTTCGAGTTTGTGACGTCTTTCGAATTTAATGACACTCTCGAAGTCCCTGCCAAATTCGAACATGCATTTCGATTTTAGCTTAAAGTCGAATTTGAACTTGAAAATGATGAAAATCTTTGAAATAAATTCAACTTTTTCAACTTTTACAACTTTTCGTGTAACGGAATAAACTATGCCAAATCTTTTACCCTAAGCACAAGATTTTCACTCAGCGTTTATTTTATTCAACTAGAAATGCACCCTCAGTAATTTTGACCTTTTTCCTAAGTAAAAATAAAATTAAAAAACTGAAGTAAAAAATAAAAATAGAATAAAATAAATTAAAGTTAAAATTGTGAAAAAAATTAAACTTTAGACTAATCTACATTATTTTAAAATTTACAACCTATACTTAACACTAACAGAATATTTTTGACGAGTATAGTCAAAGAAAGGTTCAATCAGACAGCTTTGTCAAATACGTGCTTTCAGTATTCAAACTTTCACACTTATGAATTTTTGATTCCTTTAATTGTTTGTCGTGACATACATTTCTAACCGATTGTTGGTATTATTTTCACTTTAAACATGTTACACTTCGGAATATCCCTTGGCATTTTTATTTATCAAGAAATTATCTTACGTGACTCATACTTAGACATACTTTTATGATCAAGGCATACACACAATGATTATAACTTTTTGGTATTTGCAAACTTTCTTTAAAAGGCAAACGTCGGACACAGGTTTGTATTCACATACAACAAAGTGTCTTAGTTTGTCTTAAGGTTTATTTTTAAAGCTAGCAAGATAGCGGTGACAGGTCTGTACCGACGTACAACAAAGCCACTTATCTTGCTAACTCGAGTCAAACCAGAGGCAACAGGTCTGTACTTACGTACAACAGAGTTACTTGTTTTGACTCTTAACTCAGTATGATTTTTCTATTCTTTCCATTTCTTTAAGATGTATCTGATGTTGCTATACGTCCCCAGAAAGTTTACATACCTCATTTAGAATCAATGTCTGTATGCCTCTAACATAAAAATTAAGACCAATTGGTCATACATCTAAGTTAGGGACACGTTTGACTTTTTCTTGAATATTTTATTAGCCTTGAGACTCCCTATATGTATTATGCCTACCAACATATCAGACTGGATAATGTATAACACTTAGATTTTTAGGTGCATTATGTGTGAAAGCTAAACACTTAGAGCTTGTATTAACTGTGCTAATTTTCGTCACTTTGAACCTATGTATCTAAGACTTAACTCTTTTTCTGATATTCTCTATTTTTTGAATTTTTTATGGTTTTCTCTCTTTTTTCTTTTGTTTTTCATAAATAAAAGTAAGAAAATATAATAGCCTACTAACTTATTATAAACGAAAACTATTCTAAGCTACCACACTTACTATAAAAAGAAAGAAAGACTACTGGTATAAAAAGAAATAAAACTCTACTAAGGTTAACTCACTCTGGATTACGCATTCCATTTAGTTGAATCAAATACTCAAAACGTGACTTATCAAAAGCTTTGGTAAATAAGTCCGCATTATTATCATCCGTTGCCACTTTTACCAGCTTGATTAAGTTCTTTTCAGCATAATCACGTATAAAATGATGTCTTATGTCTATGTGCTTGGTTTTATTATGTTTAACTGGATTATTAGTTATGGCTATTGTTGACTGGTTATCTATCCTAATAGGAGTATGAGTATAAGTCAAACCGTAATCCCGCAATTGTTGTTGTATCCACAGAATCTGTGAACAGCAACTACCAGCAGCAACATATTCGGCCTCGCACGTTGACACGGCTACCGAAGTCTATTTGTTGCATTGCCAGGAAACGAGTCTCCCTCCTAGGAACTGACAATCTCCAGTTGTTGACTTGCGCATCAAGCTGCATCCTCCGTAGTCTGAATCGGTGAACGCCTCCAATTCCAGATCGCCCTCCGCGTGATACCAAAGTCCCAGCTTCGGTTTCGACTTGAGGTATGATAGAATCCGCTTCACAGCTTTCATGTGCATCTCTTTCGGATTAGCTTGAAACCTAGCACAAATTCAGACAGCAAACATTATATCAGGTCTAGAAGCAGTTAAATACATAAGTGACCCAATCATGGCCCGATATAACATCGGATCCACATCGGTATCACTTTCTGTACCCGGTCCGAGATTGTGATTCACTTGAATCGGTGTGCTGAAGTGAGCTGTCAGCTTGGTTCCTTCCATCCCGAAGCGCTCTAATATGTCATAGACATACTTCGTCTGATGAATGAACATGCCCTCCTTCCTCTGTTTGACTTGCAAACCCAGAAAGAAGTTTAACTCACCCATTGCACTCATCTCAAACTTTGACTTCATCACCTTTTCAAAATCAGTGCACATTTGCTCGTCTGATGATCCAAAAATAATATCATCTATGTACACTTGTACCAAGATGAAATGTTCTCCTTTTCGCTTCACGAACAACGTACTATCTAACCTCCCTCTTTCAAACCCATTTTCTAAAACATGGTTGGATAGAGTCTCGTACCACGCCCTCGGTGCTTGATGCAATCCATACAAAGCCTTATCTAGTCGATATACTCTGTCTGGATATTTTGGATCTGTAAACCCGGGCGGCTGTTCCACATATACCAGTTCCTTCAATTTCCCATAAAGGAAAGCACTCTTAACATATAGCTGATAAACCTTAAAACCCTTGAAGGAAGCAAAAGCTAGAAACAAACGAATTGCTTCCAACCTTGCTACTGGCGCGAACACCTCATTGTAATCGATTCCTTCCTCTTGGTTGAAACCCTTTACCACCAGTCTTGCTTTGTTGCGAGTGACTATACCCCGATCGTCTCTTTTGCACTTAAAAACCCATTTGGTTCCTATTGCTATTTCTCCTCGAGGTAATGGAACTAACTCCCACACTTCTAGTTTCCTAAATTGTGACAGTTCTTCCTACATCGCTTCAAGCCAAGAGTTATCTTTTAGTGCCATTTGCACGTTTTTCGGCTCTACTTGCGAGATGAAACATGAATAGAGGCAGGTATGAAAGGCCTCGGAGTCAGTTATCATCGACAACAACACTGTGTTGTTATTTAAACTACTCCTAGTTCTCACACCCGCATTAGGATTTCTGATGATGCTTTCTATAGGATGGTTCTTGTTCATCCTAGATGTCTCTATCTCGTCAACTCTCAGATTATCTCCTAAATTTGATCCTATTTCTCCTAACGGGGGAACGACTTCAGACTCCACATTTTCTTCCTCGTGGACATTTTCCTCAGAGTTAGAAGTTGTTGTCTGATTTTCGTTTGTAGGCACTTCAGAATCAGTGACTTCTAGAGATCGATCTTCAGTTGAAGTACGCTCAGATGTTCATTGAAAAGTGGTCCTCGGAAAAGTATGATCCTCGTCATTCAGATTCAATGACGACATGTCCTTTTCGATTGTACCTGCATTTTCATTCAAAGGAATGTTAAATGACTCAAACAATTTGTCATAATCAAATATCCATTCCGGACCAGTTTGGGGTTCATGTGTATAACTTGTGACTTCAATGTTATACACAATCTCTACTGTACCATTTGATTTATTAAAAACCCTTTTATTTGGTGAATTCGGCACATAACCTAGGAAGTATCCTTCGCCAGCCTTTTCACCAAACTTTGGTTGATGTTTTGTTTTCATTAAAGTACATGTTACCCCAAAAGGTTCGAAGCCAGTTAAATTAGGTGGCCTTTTATTCAAAACTTCATAACAGGTTTTGTTCAAAGATTTGACAGTAAGGACCCGGTTTAAGACATGACAAGCGGTATTCACTGCCTCCCCCCAAAACATGGTAGGAAGCTTTGAATCCGATAGCATGGTCCTTGCTGCCTCAATGAATGTCCTATTTTTTTCGTTCGGCCACCCCATTTTGTTGTGGCTCATACAGTGCACTAAATTGATGCACTATGCCCTTTGATAGGCAATATACACCAATTACTGTGTTTTCGAACTCTGTTACGTTATCACTTCGAATTCATTTAACCCTTGTTCCGTATGAATTTTCCACTTGGTCTAAGAACCCGATGAGCTTAGCAGCCATCTCGTCCTTTGTACCTAGAAAGAAAACCCAAGAAAAACGTGAGTAATCGTCAGTAATAACTAAACAGTACCAACTACCACCTATACTCCTTTTGTTGATTGGTCCGAAGAGGTCCATATGCAGCAAATCGAATGTGGCAGCGATGGAGTTCTGAGTCTTGGACTTGTGTGCCTTCTTGTGTTGTTTTCCTTTCTTGCACGATAGGCACTTATCCTCGAACTGAAAACTCTTCATAGGAACACCTTGCACCAATTCATTTTTCGTAATATAGTTCATCTTTCTCAGGTGCAAGTGTGCCAAAAAACCACTCAGTCTCTGAAGCTTTAGATAAAAAACAAATTGGTCTCATCGAAGATTCCGGCTTGTTCATGTCGAGCATGTACAGGTCATTCTTCCTTGGAGCCCTCATCAGTATCCACTCTTCAGGTATTTTGAACCCCGGTTTTAGCACTAACGCCTCAGTATCAGTGAACAACATTGAATTCTTTTTATCACAGATTTGAGACACACTAATGAGATTGTGAACCAGTTTATCAACGTGATAAACTTGATCCAATTTGATTTTCCCATTAGTGACCACTCCAGTACCCGTGATATTTCCTTCTTTATTGCCAGCGAATGATACAAATCCCCGATTCCCTCCCTTGAAGTCTGCAAGTAGACTTCTTTCCCCTGTCATGTGCCTGGAGCAACCACTGTCGACGAACCATTTGTTGTTTGGACCTGTAGTTATCTCCTGCACATGAAAGAAAATAGGTTAGTTGTCACGGGGAACCTAAGCCATAACTGACTTGGTAATACCATTCTCGTCCACATACTTAAACTATTTCAAATATCCATCTCTCCTCCCAGGTGACTTGGGTCTTTGAATTTGAGCTTGTTGTGGTGCAGAGTGATTTAAGTTCACTCTTTGCCTTTGTGTAGGCATTTGGTGTGGAGCTCTTGAATAATTACGATTATATGGCAATTCCGATTGATATCCTTGAGCTCTACCCAGTGTTTGATGTCTATTAGGAGTGTGTGACCTAACCGGAGTGTAAGCTCTACTAGGTGTGATACTCCTATATTGTTGTTGCGGTCCAGACCTAGATTGATTAATGACTCGATTTGGTGAATTTGTCCTAATCACTTCTTTTGGTCGACCTGACACAGGTTTTTGTTTCACAGCAGATTTTGGTGCAGCTTGCACAGTTTTCTCGGTATTCTGAGAACTACTAGTGCTTGCAACACTTAGAGAAGGCTTAAGTTGTTCTGGCTTTCCTGTCTTAGGTGTAGTATCTACTTTCCTATGCGACAGCTAGAAGCAACATGCCCCCTTTCGTGACATCTAACGCAAGACATTTTATCAATAGACTTTTTGTGTGCGCCCTTTGATTTAGATGTCTCACTAGTGTCTGGCTCCCTTGGTTCCACCATAACGACTGGTTCATCATCCTGATCATTAATGTCAATTTTGTCTTGTCCTACAGGTTTATCACTAGAGGATGGCACAAATTTAACTTTCTTAATCTTGATATTATTATCAGTCACCTTAGTGTCATTTTCTTTTACAGTTTCAAACACTGGTTCAGGTAATTCCTCTGAGTCAACTGATTTCTCAGTCTTCTCCTGAGGTTGAGGTACATAATTGTCAGTGAAAGATGGAGGACTCTCATGATATCCTAGACCGACAGGCTTCTTAGACTGACGCTGTGCATCTAAGATTTTCCCTAGGTTAAGAGATGAGTTCCTAAACTTTTCAAGTTTACTATTTACCTCAGTTACCTTTACCTTAGATTCAGCTAGCTCTATGTCTTTGGTTTTAAGCTCCTTGGTTAATGCCTCAACATGTTCATACATGAGTTCTAACCTAACACACTGTTCGCTCAGTTTGTCCTTTAGAACTATAACATCCTGTGCATCAGCCTTAAGCTTATCCTAAAGATCATGCTTTATATCTACTAGGCTAGCATTATCTGTTTTTAACAATTCATTTTGAGCAGATACAGTTTGATGTGATTCTAGTACTAAATTTAACCTATCGTTAGATGTAGCACACAAAGCACATAAATCATGGAAAAGAGAAAAGTTCAGAGTTACCTTAGCATGATCTGATTCGACGTTGGCCATCTGAGCGGCAAACTCCAGAATTGTCTGATCAACTGACTTCTCTACCCACATCGGACTGCTTTCATTCTGACTGCTGTCCCCTGTGATTTCCTCTGCCCCTTCACTTCCAGTCTCAGTCACTTCAGCCATAAAGGCTCTAGCGTTCGACTCTGGATGTGTGCTCCAGTCGTAAGTTCCATCAAGCTGTCTGTCTGATGTGACATTGGATAACAGACCAGCTATATTCGCTTGACTGGTAGAACTACTCGGAAGATATCGCCCTTGTGATTGGTTCTGATACTGTCCCTGTTGATTCTGATACTGTCCCTGGTAATTCTCTACCTTCGATCTCTGACACTCTCTAGCGAAGTGTCCTAACCCTTGACAGTTGTAACATTTAACCTTGGACTTATCGAATCCAATCTTATTGTTACTAACATTCAGATTTCTTCCCGTTCTTCTGATGAACCTCTTAAGTCTCTGAGTTACCATGGCCAGTTGCCATTACAGATCCATCTCTTCAAGATCATCAGGGTCTACCTGATCGTAATCCTCATCCCAAATTTTGCCCTGAACGCAATTGCCGTAAGCGGCCACGAATGAAGCCAACAGATTCAGATGGTCTTCTGCCGATTTTGCGCTCATAGGCATCTTTGAATATCCTTGAGATGTAGATGCCGGAGTAGCCTGATGCTGCTTTTCTTCTAGTCTAGCAAACCCTAAGAATGCCCTACTAACAGAGTCTTCTGTCTCAGCCGGTGACGACGTCTCTCCCGAGAAGAATGCTGTAGCGGTCTTTAATTCAGCTGCCACTGAAGGCTTTGATTTCCCAAAGTACATAGCAGGATCTTGAACTTGGTCATAATCCGTTTCCTTCTTCAGCAACTCAAAATGATATGCCCTCAGCGTTCCCACAACATTCTCTAAAGTCAGAGTATAGAATTTGTCTTCATCATGCTTTATTAAGGCCACATACATCTCCCATTTGGCCGGTAAAGCATCCAGAAGCTTGTTATTCTTCTCAGTTTCACTATACTCCTCGTTATGGCTGTCTAACTCAGTTAGCAGATGATAGAATCGTGTGATAGTCTCATCCAGCTTTTCATTCTTCAATGCTTTGAAGATAGCAAACTGCTGCTTGAGCATCTCCATTCGAGTCTTTCTGACCCTCGGGTTACCCTCACACCGTTTCTCTAACGCATCCCACAGCTCTTTTGCTGTCTTCTGATTACGAAAGGTGTGTAGTATTTCCTGAGGTAATGCCATCCGAATGATGGCGTATGCACGGTTTTCAGCCTCATAAACTTTATTATCTTCATCTTTCATCCTTGAATAAGTTAAGACTCGTTGACGACCTTCAACCTCTGCAGTACGTGGAATGTATCCCTCGTTGATACAAATCCACATGCGCATATCATTGAATCGCGCGAAGTCGGCTAACCGATCCTTCCACCAGTAATAATCCTCCATTTTCATCAACTTTGGCGGAGAATTTGCTTTTCCAACCTCGTGATCCATTTCCATAAACCTCTGTAGACTTGTCATTGTTTCAAATATTTTTGGATTTAAACTTAATTAATTTAATTCGAAATTAATATAAAATAATTCTTTCGAATTTCGAGAAATTCGAACCTAATTAATTTTAAACTGTTTTTGAACTAAATTCGAAATTAAGTTTGAAATCAAACTATATTCGAAATTAATGGCAAAGTTGAAGGTCACTTAAACTCGAAACTCCACTTAAATTCGAATGTCCACTTAATTCGAAAACCCCACTAAACTCGAATGCCCTAATTCGACTTTAGTGTAAAGTCGAATACCCAAAGCAAATTCGAAATGGCCAATTTCGAAACAAACCTTTAAGGAATGTCGAAAGGAGCGTATTTTGGTCAAACTCGAAAGGGAGCAAACCCTAATTTCTCCTTAACAAACTCGAGCGCCGCAAATTCGAAAAACGGCTAATACTTCAAGTTTTTCAGATTAAATCAATATTTTTACAAGTAAAAATATTGATTTTGATAAAAAAACGTGAACTACAACAAAGTATTTCCCGGAATCTAATTTGAAAAATACGTGATATTCACCGTCCAAAAACGTCAAGAAACCTAGGATGTATCTTATGAACATGAAGAACACGAAGAACACCGTAGCTCTGATACCACTTGTAAGGACTTCACACCACGGATCTATCTAGACGCGACACACAGGAACGAGTGTGGAATCCTCGTTAGCGGCTTGATGGTAAAATCACACGCACGGAACACGGAGACTACCACGGCGTTGTACAAACGACTACGAACGAACCTACGCGATGATTCTCTCCGAAAACACACAGATTGCTGATAAACTCGAGATCGCCTTATGCTTAATTACTCTCCAGAATTCTGCAAAAGTCTACTAATCATTCGAGTTAATCCCTAATTATATTGACCAATTCGAGTTTGTCATGGAACAAACTCGAACCAGGCCCAAGGCCCATTCGAATTTGTCCACATGACAAATTCGAATTTGACTTCTATGCTAAATTCGAATTTACCCTAAATTCGAATTTTACATGTCAAACTTCTATTTGAATATATGTTTTAACTTATGTTTGAATTAATCTTTGAACTTTATGTTTGAACTTCTTGTAATACGTTACACCAAGTTCAAACATACAAACAATAAATGTCAAACACATAAAATCACATATATCAAATACTAGTTAATATTCAAAACCTTGTAACATGACTTACACAAAATGCTAACACAACTTAGACTGCTATCGTCACACATGGTGTACCAACATTTTCCAAGATTGACTTGCGGTCTGGGTATCATCAGTTGAGGGTCAGGGACAAGGATGTGCCGAAGACAACATTCTAGACTCGTTATGGGCACTACGAGTTTCTTGTGATGCCATTCGAATTGACTAACGCACCCGCGACTTTCATGGATTTGATGAACAGGGTGTGTAGAGCTATGTTGGATAGATTCGTGATCGTGTTCATCGATGACATCCTGATCTACTCGAGGAACGCTGGGGACCATGATTAGCACCTCCGGGAGTTTTTGACTGTGCTGCGCAGGGAGAAATTGTATGCGAAGCTGTCCAAATGTGAGTTTTGGCTGCGTGAGGTACAGATTTTGGGACATGTGGTCAGTGCAGAGGGCATAAAAGTGGATCCAGCCAAGATTGAGGCAGTGATGAGTTGGGAGCCTCCGAAGTCAGTGCCAGAGATTCGCAGTTTTCTGGGTCTTGCCAGGTATTTTCGACGCTTTATCAAGGACTTTTCGAGGATTGACTTGCCGTTGACGAAATTGACACGACAGTCTGTACCATTTGAGTGGTCCGAGGATTAGGAGCGTGTGTTCTGAGAGTTGAAGACCCGGTTGTGTCAGGCTCCAGTGTTGGCCTTGCCGGAGGGTACCGATGATTTTGTAGTGTATTTTGATGCTTCGGGATCTGGGTTGGGTTACGTTCTGATGCAGCGGGGGAAAGTGATCGCATGTGCTTCGCGCCAGCTGAAAACTTATGAGGAGAACTATACCGTGCATCATTTAGAGTTAGACGCCATTGTGTTCCCGTTGAAAATTTGGCGTCATTATCTGTACGGGTCTCGGTTTATTGTGTATACCGACCATAAGAGCCTTCAGGAATCTGTTCAGCCAAAAAGATCTGAACATGCGACAGCGGCATAGTCTGGAGTTGCTTAAGGACTACGATTGCGAGATTCAGTAGCACCCAGGCCGGGCTAATGTGGTAGCTGACGCGCTGAGCCATAGGGCATGCGGCCAGGCTCTGATTTCCAGGGCTTTGAGGCTTGAAATTACCTCGACATTGACTGATAGTCTAAGATTAGCACAGCAGGAGGGCCTGCGGGATGATCATGTGAAGCGAGAGCGTTTGACTGCGCAGCTTGATTCATTGATCAGGGACGATCGCGGGCTGTATAAGTTTCATGACAGGGTATGTGTCCTGAGGGTTGGGAATCTGCGACAGTTGATTCTTGATGAGTCACCACGATCGAGGCTATCCGTGCATCCAGGGAGTACCAAAATGTATCGTGATCTCTGTGATTTTTACTGGTGGCCGGGAATGAAAAGGGATGTGGGCCGGTATGTTGAGCAGTGTATGACGTGTCTGAGGGTCAAAGCCGAGCATCAGAAGCTGCACAGTCATCTACAGCCGTTAGAGATCCCCGAGTGGAAGTGGTACCACATTACGATGGATTTTTATTGTGAGACTTCCACGGACGGTCCGCTGGAACGACATGATCTGGGTAATAGTGGATCCACTAACGAAGAGTGCGCACTTCTTAGCCGTCCGAGGCACAATCACCATGGATGAGTTAGCGAGACTGTACATCAATGAGGTGGTATCGCGGCATGGGATTCTGATGTTGATTATTTCGGACAGGGATACTCAGTTCATGTCTCGATTCTGGCAGAGCTTTCAGCGAGAATTGGGCACCAAAGTTCAGTTGAGCACGGTGTATAGACCGTAGACTGATGGACAGACCGAGCGTACCAACCAGACTCTTGAGGATATGTTGCGAGCGTGTGATATCGACTTCAGTGGTAACTGGGACGTGCATTTACCATTGGTCGAGTTCGCGTATAATAATAGCTATCACGCCACGATCAAGATGGCTCCATTTGAGGCACTATATGGGCGCAAGTGCCTGACCCAGTGTGTTGGGGCGAGGTCGGTGAGCTGTAAGGTCTTGACACTAGGGATCTATCTCTACGCGACACCGTCCAACGAGTTTGGAATCCTCGTTAGCGGCTTGATGGTAAGATCACACACACGGAGACTACCACGGTGTTATACGAACGACTTCGAACGCACCTACACGATGATTCTCTCCGAAACTACTCTCTGGAAAGTTGCAAATTCGAGATCGCCTTTTGCTTAATTGCTCTAGAATTCTGCAAAAGTCTGATAATTATTCGAGTTAACCCTTAATTATACTGACAGATTCGAGTTTGTCATAGGACAAACTCGAATCAGGCCCAAGGCCCATTCGAATTTGTCCTTATGACAAATTCGAATCTACCTTAAGTACAAATTCGAATTTCAACTATCAAACTTCTATTTTAACATATGTTTTAACTTATGTTTGAATATATCTTTGAACTTTATGTTTGAACTTCTTGTAATACGTTACGCCAAGTTCAAACATACAAACAACAAATATCAAACACACATAATCACATATATCAAACACTAGTCAATATTCAATACTACGTAACTTGACTTACACAAAATGCTAACAATACTTACACTGTTATCGTCACACAGGGTGTACCAATAGACTCCCCCTTGACGATAGCTTCTAACTATTTACATTTTGACCAAGTACTAAGGTCTATTCAAAATACTACCAGCATACAGACCTTGTTCAACACAAACCTTGACCACATTCTGATACTTTTTGGCTTCAGACTCCATATGCGCATCACACGAGATTTTGTAAACATGAAGCACATGAAGATCATCTTTGGATAGATTAACTAGGTGCAACGGATCATAAACTCTAAGAATCACCTTTTCTTCGAGATCTTCCATTACAGCTTCACCCGTCTCTTTTTCAACATACCACCAGTTGAGATTACCCAACACATTCTGTGGCATCGGCTTCAGAGGGACTTTCTTTAAACATCTAACTGGTTTGTACTGAATTTTCATCCATGGCCTACCAGTAAGAGGATCAATTCTTGTATGGTCCATAACTCTTTTACCAATTCATGGATTGAGTCTTTCAAATTTCCTAGACCTCCCTTCCCTTCTTATAATCTCGGCAATTATTTCAGCATAGGGATCGTCCCCGATATTAACCAACTCCTTCCACGCCAACGCCTTTATCTCAACCTTTGGAAGTGAATTGAAATCTTTTAATCTTCTCCTTAGATACTGAAGTCCATCCTTTCTCTTGATGATAAACAGCTGCAGTTCTCGATCAAAGAACCAACTAAGTATATTTCCGGACAGCTTTCCAGCATTAGGCACAATCATCTTTTCCTTCAATTCTATTGCCTTCTTTCCTACCCTAAACCATAATTTTCTCTGTTCTTCATCAGTAAGCTCCCTGATGGGCTCTTCAACTTGTGTTTCAACATTTAAAGCAGCTTTAACAGCTTCTATGTCAATCACATTTTGTTCCTTCGTCACATATGTATCAGTGATTGGATTTTGCTGAATAATGATTTCATTTGCTTCATCTTCCTCATCACCCAATACCTCATCATCTGGTTTCCATTCAGGAACGTCTTCTGGAATAATCTCTCCTTCCTCCAGCTCATCAATCTCGTCTTCAAAATCAAAATCTAACACCTCTTCCTCAATATTCATCACAACTTTAATCATTTCGCTCATTTCGCTCTCCATGACCTTTGAGGAACTCGCCTCACCTCCTTCAGCTTCAGTCTAACTTGGCTCCCCCTGAAGTTTGGCATGTTGAGTAGCAGAAAAATCTACTGGCTCAGTGTCTTTTGGTGCATCGGGATCATTGCCTTCATCATCGTCCCTTCTCAGCTCCTCAACATCCCTGCAACTATTCTCCCCCTGAGCCTTTAAATTTTTCATTAATTGCTCAATCAGGGACCTCATAGTGCAGATCTCTGCAGCCAGATCAGCAACGAACGTCTTCAGCTCAAGATTTTCTTTATCGATATTTGCATTATGCGCCTGAAGTTCGCCGACGGCTTTCGTAAGCTGAAATATTTGGACTTGTTGGAAATCAACCTTGCTTCTGAGCTCAGAAAACCTTTGGTTGTCAATGAAGGTGGATGAGGTTGATGGTATGGATGTGATAGGTGACGGGATGATCGGTGGTGGAATTGATGATTGAACAGGTGGTGGTGGTGGTGGTATGGATGTTTGAGCTGATGGCTGAGCGGTTGGAATTTCAGGCTCAGAAGCAGAGGCAGACGAAGCTCCCTGCATGAAGCGATGCCTCTTGGCCCTCTGCCTAGGCACCAAAGGGGCTGTATCTTCAACCTCGAAATCGGAGTCATCTGCATCCGAATCCCTAGATGCTCGCTCTCCTCTTCCCTGCTTCTTCGTCAATAACCACTATTCTTTATCCATATGTGCCTATTCGGATAGATGGATCTTCTGTCTCTTTCCTTGGTGCCTCAATCTCAATCTCTTCAATTTCTTCCGACTCAGATTCAAATGTGGTCACAGCTTGACCTTCTTCCTCAGGTACATAATCCTCTATCTGGCGAAAAATATCTTCTTCACCAGCTGGAGGTTCCAAAGTATTTCCAACAAGCTCAGAAGTAATCTCTTCATTTGCATGCGGCCCTTGAGCCCAAATCTCTTCCAATGTCTCCACCCGTGGATCAGTTACGGGGGCTACAACTGAAGGACTCGCAGCGTCCGTTGATGGACCTGCTTCTTCTGACTCCTGCACCCTGCTAGATGATGGCCTTGTAGCCTGAGTTTGTCTAACTGAAGGTCTCTGCCTCCTTCTTTGTTGTTGCTGAGGCCTCTGCTGTTGCTGTTGCTGTTGCTGTTGCTGTTGCGGCTGCTGCTGAACTTGTACGCCTCCTGCCCAGTTTGCACCTTCTGGGGCTTGAAAATCAGGATTCACCACAACAGCAAAAAGTGGTGCTTCTACTGGTCTCGCCAATGCACCCCTATGCGCTTGACAATCTGCAAATATTCTCTTATCGATCACGACAACACTTTGAATTTCTGGAAATTGCGGCAGATTTGGCAAAAAGTGTCTGATCAGCATCATCATGAACCTAGGATACATCAAAAATCTTTCTCTTGCTGGAGCTGTTATTTGGTGAACAAACTGCGCAAAGAACATTTCTGAATAACTAAACCTCTGGTTGTAGACCAACGCTATCATCACTGATTGTATCTTCGACACGATGTAATCAAACCGGCTTTCTTCGGAGCGAAGCACACCATGAAGACATGTGCTAAATATCTCCATTGCCCAATCAAACCGCTCTTCATATATGATGCCTTTGCCACATCAAGGCTATACCCCATTCTTCAGAACGCAGCTTGCCTAACTTCCAACGGAAAGTCTATTGGCCCAGCTTCGTGCTCTGCAGAACCCAACTGCAAGACCCGGCGCAATACATCTGCTGAGAACACAAGGGGCTACCCGGCTATTTTGGTCCTTATACTGTCGGAGTAACAGTGCAGTCGACCTGCAAATGATCCCAAAACTGCCTAACATAAGGCAGCACTATCTGGACATTGTGCGAAAGGGCATAAGAAACCCTTGAAGCAGCCAAAAAATCCACCATCTGGCGGAATGCCTGAGCTTCAGGTAGCTCACGGTCTGGTGATACGACCATGTTATGCTTTTGGATAAACGCTCTATCCACCATATCTGCACAATAAAGCGTACAATATATTAGAATGATCAAAATAAAAATAAACTTGTTTAAATTCAAATTTGTTTTATTGTGAACTTATGGAAGTTCAAATCCAACACATATGAATTTCTACAAGCTTGATTTAAAAATTAATCAAATATTTCGATTTTAATGGCAAATTCGAATAACATGTTCGAAACAAACCCTCATTCGAGTTTATTGGTTTTTCGAGTTTAGTGACAAACTCGAAGCCATGAACAAACTCGAAGTGTCGGCAATTTGAAATCACTTAAACCATTTTAGACTTAGATGTTAGATTGTATTTTAATTGATGGAAACAAAGTATAGGGGTTGTTTTGTATTTCTTTGATAGTTGTCAAATATGTATAAAAATAGTATGGTTGACTTTCAATAGAAAAATAGATCTGACAGTTCTCTTTTTGTACGGAGATATAGCAGTTACTAATTCTGGAATTATTCTCTCAAGCTTTTGTAATCGACATTCTCTGATAATCAATCATTCGGTTAGTGTTTTGAGTAATGAATTGTTATTGTTCTTAATTTGTTGTATGATTGATATGAAATTGTAATTCACAATTGGTTTCAGAGCTTTAGGAGTGAATATTCTGATCTGAGATTGATTTTTTTTTTCGAAATTACTCACTGTTCTTGAGATTTTTTTTCGAAAAACCCTAAAATCACTAAGGGTTTTTAATATGTTGATCATTACCAGTGAAAATTGGATCGAAGGTAAAGGATTGATAGATGAATCAATTGAGTATAAACTTGAATTGATTCACAAAACACAGAAAAAGATCTAGGCATTTTTGCTAAATTTTGAAAAATATAAAAACGAATACTGTTCCATTGAAAAAGTCAAACCTAGATCTATTTTTGCACAAAGGTGTTTCACAAAAAGTGTTTGTATACAAAATCATCACCTTCGATTGCAATTTGAGTGAAAATGGGCAAATTTTTGGATTTAATTTGAATTTCAGACTTGAAAAATCAGAAAATATTAAGAAACTCGAAATACACATATCCTTGGTGTTATTCGAGTTGAATATTTCTGTTATTCGAGTTGAATATTTGTGAAATTCGAGTTGACAAAAGTGTCATCGAGTTGACAATCACTGTCAATCGAGTTGACAACCACAGTCAATAAAGTTAGATAAAAAGTTCATCGAGTTTATTAGAAGTGAAATTTATTCAAGTGTCAGAGGAGACAAATTCGAGTTTCATTTCAAGCAAATTCGAGTTTCATTTCAAAGTCATTCGAGTTTTCTTCCAAACTCAATCGAGTTTCATACCAAACTCAATCGAGTTTCATACCAAACTCAATCGAGTTTCACATAAAACTCAATCGAGTTTCACATCAAACTCAATCGAGTTTCACTCTAAACTCATTCGAGTTTCACATTACACATTCAAGCTTCACTCAAAACTCATTCGAGTTTCATACCTAGATCATTCGAGTTTCACACACATATTAATCTAGATTGTTGCAATACATCAACATCAAGTCTATTCAGTGTCTGAGTCAAGTTGATTATTGCTACTAACAAGTTACTGTGTTGTAGATTTCAGCACTAATCTGTTTTTTCAATTTTGATCAAAATTTTCAATCTCAATCGGAGTTCATCAGATCTTGGACAGTTTCCCATATATCAATCAATATGTCTAAAGACGCTCTGGCAATGGGATCAGAAACCAAACCCCCAATTCTATACAGGGGTGAATACGTTCATTGGAGGGAGAGGTTTCTTGAATTTATTAGTTTTCATGATTTATCGGAAGAGATGCTGAAATCCTTAACCGAAGGACCATCCACTTTCATGGAAACAATCCCTGGAGTACCAACCGGTAATCCCCCAATTCCACCAAGGACAGTCGAGGTCACCTACCTGACTAAAGCCCAAAAGAAGAGAAAATTAGGGGATAAAACTGCCAGGAAGTTACTTCTGATATCCATCCCTAATGATATCTACACATGCCTCACAAACACAAAAACTGCTAAGTCAATTTGGGATGAAGTGTGTAAAATCATGAGGGGATCTGACAGAGCTGCCACAAACAGGGCTAGAAACAGCCTAATTACGTTTGAAAATTTCAGAGCCCGTGAAGGTGAACTACTGGAAAACACTTACCTAAGGTTTGGGAATTTGGTAAGTGAAATGAAACGAAACGGAGTGACAAAGTCCAATCTGGACATAAATGTCAAATTTCTAAATGTTCTGAATCCTGAATGGGAAAAATATGCTATGATCATCCAGCAAACAAAGGATATTGAGGAAATGGATTCTCATATGATATTTGAAAACCTCAACAACTATCAAGAGGTTGTGTTGAAGAAAATATCAGGAAAGAAGAAAGCCGAGAAAGAAACTACTGATCCATTGGCTCTACTGGCAGAGGAAAAGTATAAATACAAGATGAAAAAGGAGAAAAGAGCCGTAGTCAGCAGTACATCTTCTGAATCAGAATCCTCAGACTCATCTGCTGATTCAGAGATAGAAGAGATGAAAAAGCAGATGGCACTGCTTACAAAAGCATTTCAAAAGAAATTCTACAGAAAGCCAACCAACTATAAGATGCGCTATAAAACAGGCTAGAGGAAAATTGAGAAGAAGGACAAATATGAGAAATCTGGAGAAAGCAGTGGAAGAAAGACTGACAAATATGAAAAGTCAGACAAGTCAGCAAAGAAAGAGTCAGAACAGAAATGTTACAACTGTGGAAAACCAGGTCATTATGCCCGAGAATGCAGATCCCCAGTAGTCAAAAACTAACACTACTATACAAGAAAGGCTCTCTTAGCCAAAGAAAAAGAGTCTGGAAAAGCTCTTATGGCGGAAGATGACCACTGGTTGCAGTTATCTGTAGATGATGACATTTTGGATGAAGATGCTCATATTTGCCTCAAATCAGAAATTTTCATTGAGTCAGAATTGAGTGAATCAGCATTGATAGCTGAAGATGAAGTATGGGTTGGATTAACTGATGAAGAGGATGCAGAAAGACAAGAATCTGAGTCTGATGAAGAGGAAGAGACAGAAGAAGTTGCATTGATGGCAACTGGCAAAAACGAGGCTGAAAATGATGAAGATTCAGAGTCTGAAAAATCAGATGGTTCAGATAAGCCGGAGGTACATTCTAATTCTGACTATGATATTGATGAATCGTGTATATTAGAAGAAAAACTAACTGATATGGCCTTTATGCTTAAGAAGTTTGAAAAATCTTTAAAGGCGGAAAAGAAAAATGCTCATTCTTTGGAAAACAAACTTCGTAATGAACATAACTTAGTTTTAGACTTTTCCAAAGATAAAGCATTAGCCTTACGAGCAGTTTCAGACTTACAAGATAAGGAAAGAGAACTTCAAAGCAATATACTCAATCTTAATCACAATATATCTGATTTACAAGAAAGACTGTGAATAGCAGAATTAGAAGCTTCAAACTTTTCTGTAAAATATCATGCTATTTTTGAAGAACGAACTAAACTTTATGAGAAAATAAAGAAGATGGAAGATGAATTTATCAAAAGAGGGCAAACAGATCAAACAATTTATTCAAATCAACCAAAAGACACAGAATTTTATAATTCTAAATCCGGAATTGGTTGGGAAAATCCAAAGTATCTGACAAAAGCAATATCTAGTTCACCAACATTATATGATGTCAGATACATGAACTTAGGATTAAAAATGACATTTATGAAAGCCTCTGAAGAAGTAGAATCTAGTGAAGAAATAAAAAGATTACGATCAGACAAAATACAAAATTCTGGTGATTATACCAGAATAAATGACACAAGTAATATTAATGATACTAAAGAAGAGTACATTCAAACATATTCTGAAAAGGATTTGTCTGAATTACCTACTCAATCTCAAAAATTATATCTGCCATATTCAATTTTAGAAAAGATAAATTCTGATCTAGAATTGAAAGTTAAAAATTTTAAGACAGAGAATGGAACTCTCAAGGCTGAACTAAGAACTATGGAACAAAAGTTGCAAGATCAGCCTAAAAACATAAAATTGTCTGATCCACAATCCTCTACTTCTCTAGATTTTATAAATTCAGAAAAGGAATTTGATCTGTACATGCACTCTGATTTTAGTTCATTAGAGCAAATGTTTGGTAAAATTGATGAATTTGTCAAACCTTTGCATAACAAACAATCAAATGATAATAAAGAACCTGTTAAAATTCTGCAAAGAATGTCTACAGATTCTTTAAAATCATCTGAAAATTCACCATTATTACAACAAAAGAAGGAGAAAACAAAAATTATTGTTAATACTCCTAACTTTGAAAAGGGTGAATCATCTTCATCAGCGGACTCAATTGCACTTAAAGTCCAATCTTCAAAAGGTATGAAAAATTTAAGAAGAAACGAGTATCTGAATCTACTAATTCTCATACTTCTTTTATGTCAGATATCATTGTGAACGGTTCGAGAAAACAAGTTTGGCGAAAGAAGAAAAGAGAACAGAAAAACAAGAGTATAAAACAAGAGTGGCGCGTGAAGGACAAAATTGTTACGGATAGAAATAGCAAAATTTAACATTCTGTCTGTAATAATAAACTTGTTAATAATTCTTGTATACAGTTTTCAAGAACGGACTTAATTGCTTTGAATTCTTGTACTTGTAAGCCTTCAATTGTTAAATCTAATAAGCTCGGCTGGCAACCGAAGAAAAAGGATCCATTTTATGAACAGAAAAAGGTTCCACAGAAAAATATTTCAAAAACAATTCCACCGCGAATTGTACAAAAGTGGATACCTAAAAGAATAGTTCAAAAGTGGGTACCTAAAATAACTTCAAATGATAAGCTAAAAGCCATATCTGTTAGAAAAACAAATAATATTGTGCATGAATTAACAAAAATTCTGTGGGACGGTCAAATTTGGAAATGATCAGTTTTATCCGATCAAAGGATACGGAAGTCTCAAATACGACAAAATTACCATCCAAAAGGTTTTCTATGTTGATGGTCTTGGACACAATTTGTTTAGTATTGGACAGTTGTGTGATAAGGTTTAGAAGTCAATTTCAAAGCCAATCGGTGCAACATCAGATCCGGACAAGGAAAGGAAATTTTGGCAGGAAACAGGAAAACAAATTTGTACTTCATTGATTTAGCCTCGATTAATCTGAAGAAAGATGTCTGCTTACTGTCAAAAGCTACATCTAAAACAGCATGGCTGTGGCATCGTCGTCTTTCACATCTGAACTTCAATGAGTTAACCAACCTAGCAAAAGGAGGGTTAGTTAAAGGGTTGCCGACTCTCAAATTCCAAAAAGAGCAATTGTGTGCCGCATGTGAAAAAGGAAAAATGAAAAGAGCTACACACAAATCCAAAACAGAACACTCATCCACGAGAGCGCTGGAATTACTGCATATGGATTTGTGTGGACCAATGAGAGTACAAAGCATTAATAAGAAACGATATGTATTGGTGATAGTTGATGACTATTCACGATACACATGGGTTTTCTTCCTGAGGTCCAAATCAGATGCAACTGAAACAATCATAGACTTCATCCGGAAAATACAAGTAAAGTTGCAACTCACAATTCAAACAATCCGCTCAGTTGATGGAACAGAATATAAAAACAAATCGCTTGACTCATTCTTGAATTCTATAGGAATTACACATCAGTTTTCAGCTGCTCGAACTCCACAACAAAACGTTGTCGTTGAAAGAAGAAATCGGACACTAGTGGAATCAGCTAGGACGATGCTGGCATATTCAAATTTACCGTTATTCTGATGGGCAGAAGCAGTTGCAACAGCTTGTTTCACACAGAATCGTTCAATCATAAATAAGAGATTCGGAAAGACTCCTTATGAATTGATTAATAAACGAATACCTAATATTAAATTTTTCCATGTCTTTGGTTGCAGATGCTTTATTCTAAACGACAAAGATAATCTTGGAATGTTTAATCAGAAGGCAGATGAATGAATATTCATCAGATATTCAAAGGAGTCGGTTGCCTTCCGAGTGTACAACAAGAGAACCAAGACAGTCAACGAGAGCGTGAATGTCAAATTTGACGAAGGAGTGGTAATGGCTTCTGAACACTCCAGTTCAGGACCCGAACCTAAGACGCAGACTTCATTGGAGTCATCTGAACAGAATGCTGAACACTCAGAATTACATAAGTTGTTTGAGAATTTTTATGAAAACTATTTTGAAAAGCCCAAAACTAATGTTCTAAATTTGGTGCCTGACAGGATTACTGATGATCCAGTCGTAGTCTCTGATCTTTCTCAACAACAAGTTTCAGAAGAAACTGGAGAAGCCTCAACAGCAAATGTGCAGTCAACTACTGAGATTGTACAACCCATTGAACCTCCATATTCTTCTGAAACCCCCATTACTTCTTAACATTCAGAAGCTCCTACCTCAGATGTCCCACCTACAACAGCTGAAGTAACTCCCCAACCATATCTAGATCGTAATCCCAATCAAGACCAAATAGAACCGTTTCCACATACTTTTAAGTGGACAAGAAATCACCCAATAGAAAACATTATTGGTGATCCATCCGCGTCAGTCCAAACCAGAAGGGCAACCATAAATGAATGTTTATTTTCAATTTTTTAAGTAAAATAGAGCCCAATAATGTAAAAGAAACACTTCTGGACGCTGATTGGATTGTGGCGATGCAAGAAGAACCGAACCAGTTCGAACGGTTAAAGGTCTGGAGACTTGTTGAGCGCCCAAAAAACAAATCCATTATAGGCACGAAATGGATCTTTAAAAACAAGAAAGACGAACATGGAGTAATCATTCGGAATAAAGCTCGTCTCGTTGCCAAAGGATACAGCCAACAAGAAGGGATTGACTACGATGAAACGTTTGCACCAGTTGCACGAATTGAAGCCATTAGAATGTTTTTAGCTTTTGCCGCTCATAAAACTTTACAGTCTATCAAATGGATGTTAAAACTGCGTTTTTAAACGGGGAACTAACAGATGAAGTATATACATATCAGCCCGAAGGTTTTACTGATCCTTCGAGACCTGATCATGTATATATTTTAGATAAGTCACTGTATGGCCTTAAACTAGCACCGCGTGCTTGGTATGATGCACTTTCAACATATTTGTTGAAATGTGGATTTACAAAAGGTGCAGTTGACACAACCCTGTTTATAAAACGTCAGGGGCCAGATATCATAGTTATACAAATATATGTAGACGACATAATATTTGGATCTACAAATCCAGAATTTTGTAAGAAATTCGCATTTTTCATGTCCCAAAAATTCGAAATGAGCATGATGGGGGAAATAAATTTTTTCTTAGGATTACAAGTAAAACAATTAGCTGATGGTATTATTATCAATCAATCAAAATGTATACAAGACATGTTAAAGAAATTCAACATGGTTAACAGTAGTCCTATGAAAACTCCCATGGCTCCGGATTCAAAGTCAAAACTCGATGAGGACATCTCAGGGAAACCTGTAGATGTGACTAATTATCGAGGTATAATTGGGTCATTAATGTACTTAACAGCTAGTAGACCAAATATTATGTTTGCTACATGTGTCTGTGCAAGATATCAGGCAAATCCTAAAGAATCACACTTAACAGCTACGAAATGAATTTTAAGATATCTCAAAGGAACTCCAAATCTTGGTTTGTGGTATCCTAGAGAATCTTCATTTAATCTAACTGCTTTTTCTGACGCTGATCACGCAGGTGATAAGATGGACAGAAAAAGTATGTCTGGAGCAGTACAGTTCTTAGGTGACAAACCCGTATGTTGGTCATCCAAGAAACAACATTGCGTCTCATTGTCTACAGCTGAAGCAAAGTACGTTGCCGTATCTTCTTGCTGTTCTCAGGTGTTGTGGATGAAGAGCCAACTGTGCGATTACGGGTTTACACCAAAGAAAATACCAATCTATTGTGATTCTTAGAGCGCAATAGCTATTGCATCAAATCTGGTGCAACATTCAAAAACAAAACACATTGACATTCGGTATCATTTTATAAAAGATCATGTCGAAAATGGAAATATAGAATTATATTTTGTGCCTACTGAATATCAACTAGCTGATTTGTTTACCAAAGCGTTAGATGAAAAACGGTTTAATTTTTTGGTATACAAAATAGGTATGTTGAATCGTTAAGATTTAATAATTCAGTAGTTTCAATTTATAATTTTACAATTTTCATTTTTTATTGATTTTAGTCTGATGTTAAATTGTTGAATCTTAAAGAGTTAATATTCCTTGGAATTTAACAAGATCTGAATTGTCATGTGCAGGGGGAGCAGAAAATAATTTTGTCTGATTTTGAGTAAATCTGATAAAAATTATCTGATATTTTGTAGGGGGAGCAGAGCTGAGAAAAAGAATACACATTTGAGGGGGAGCAGCATTCAGAAATTAAAGGGGGAGCATTTAAATAATTTTTTTGTTTGTTTTTTGTTGAGTTTAATATTTTGTTTTGTGTGTTTTATTTTTTTCTGTGAATTTTTCATTTTTTTGTAAATTTTTTTTATGTTGTTTTAATTTTTTTTTAATTTTTTTTTGTGTTGTGTTTTGTCTTGTTGAAATTTTTTTTTGAAATAATAAGTAGGTGTTGATGTTTTTAAATGGGTTTTTCTTTGGTGAATATGGGCCGACATTATCATAATTAAAATTCAAATATGGGCCGGGTGAAATCCAACTATAAAGTTGAGTTTTGAAATTCAAATTAAACTTTTCGAAACCTTGACCACTATTCACCGTCTTCTACATAACTTACTTCTCCATTAAGAAACATCAATTTTCTACATATTTTCGATAGATTCAAGCAAGCAGTTCATTATTCTGTGAGTAAAATCGTATATTTCTTTCTTTCATTTCAGTATTAACTACTGTATGTGTCTGTTCGTATTATATCTTTTTGTGTATTTTTGAGTATGTTAATGGTGTTTAGAATTAGTTGTTCATAAATCTGAAATTAAATGTGTGGTAAGTTTTGGTTTATGAATGTGAACATGAATCTGAAATTTCATGGTTCAAATCAAACCACACAAACAGCAAGTTCGATTTTAGTTTCAGAAAGTTCGTGTTCTTCATGATTCTGAAATTTGAATTTTTAACAACATTAATGTTGTTTTTGTTCAAAGTTCAGTAAATCAAATGTGTTTAAAATGTATTTTCGAGGGATACAAGTTTTCAATCACTGAAAAACAACAAGGAATAAATTTTTGATTTATCAGTGTATAGAAGACTTGAAATAAATACATACAGAACTTCTCGAATAAAGGCTTTAGTCGAGAAAGCCTAAGACCCATTCGAGTTGAATCAAACGATATTCGAGAAAGTCCAAGAGACATTCGAGTTGATGTCAATAAGACTCGAGAAAACCCAAGAGTTAACTGAGTCGATTCAAATGATAATCGAGAAAGTCTCTATGTCACTCGAGTTGACTAAGGGTTCATTCGAGAAATTTATGTGTATCATGCGAGTTGACCAAGTTTGTTGAACTTAGAAAATTTTCAGAACTTAAATCTCGATTAATACATTGTCCAAGAACACGTATAGTTTATTCGAGTTGGGGCAATGTAGTTATCGAGAAAGTGTCTTCTTCATTCGAGTTGAGTGTTAGACATCAAAGAGATAGTCCACATATTCTCATGTTTCATTCGAGTTTAATACCTGTTTCATTCGAGTTTAACATGTATTTCATTCGAGAACCTTCAAGCCTCATTCGAGTTGAATCAAGAACTATTCGAGTTGTTTCATGTTTTATTCGAGTTTCATACATATGTAATTCGAGTTGCATATAGGCTTATTCGAGTTTATTCATAGACTAAGTCGAGTTGTTTTATGTGTCACCCGAGATTAATCAAGAGTCATTCGAGAAAGTTGTAGTTTCATTCGAGTTTTAAAAGAAGATTTTTCCTAAGTGTGGAATTTTTAATGTTATAAGAAAAATGTCACATTTTTTTAAGAAATTGTTCTAAATTTGTGTTTTTCTAACATTGGTCTCTAAACGATTGACTCTGGAGTCCTCTCAATAATAGTCTATTATTGTCTGGAATCCCGATGCCTTAAACAGAAAATCACAACTTTTTACAATTTCTGATGAAATGTTACAATTTTTCTACATTTGAAGGATTGTCATTTGTGTACCTGGTCTGACTAACATGATTTTTTATTTGTTTACAGGTGTTCAAATGGCATCTCCAGTGCAGTCTCAGAATTCCAATTCATCTGACTCCCATTCATCATCCAATCATACTCTTATTTCCACACCTGTTCGTTCAACTTCTATTGCCCGTCCCTCACAGTCAAATATTATCCCAGATAACCAATTAGTTAAACCTAAACATTGCCTACCTTTTAGAGATAATAACCATCGCCTGGATACCAAGGTTATTAAAGTTAGTCATCCTATCATCGTTGGCATTCTCAAGGGCCATCCGTTAGGTTATCTGCTTCAATATAAACCTTCTATCCCACAGGTATACCTACAACAATTTTGGCACACCCTCAAATTTGTTCCTGCTGACGGCAATCACCATTTCAAAGTAACAATAGACCAATTAAAACTAAAATCACTCTCACCAGACTTCGTCACAATCTATTTCTTCCAAGACGTATAGACACAGTTAACTTTCCAGAGTTGGCTGATTTTGATGATTTTGGGTCGGATGAGGAGCTGGTTCATGATCTGATCTGCCTGGGCTACTCAAAGCCACTACCAAAGAGCTCCAAATTCCGTAGGAATGGCTTGAATGGGGAATGGTACACATTATTTGGAATTATCAATAGGTGTATGACGTCTAAGCACACAGGCATAGACAGATGCAGCATTCATTGCCTATGGATTTTTCATGGAATCGCGTTTAACAAGCATTATGATTATGCTCAGTGCATATGAGAGTACTTAAATGAGATTGTTCTAGCAAAAACTACAAATAGAGCAAGAAAATTGGTTCCGCTCCTGAGATTTATACAAATTCTTATCCGAGGAATTCTTCGTGCAAATGAAAATATTCCGAAGCGAGCCAATTCACAGCGATGTCCAGATTATGTGATGATGAGCTTACACGCAGTGCCGGATTCTTTAAATGCAAATATTATGCCAATCCCGGAGTTGTTGTTAAAATATGCGGATCAAGAGAGTGAGCATGTGAGATTGTATAGGATAGATCATGCTCCAATAAAGACCCAGGAACCGGGATCTCTTACCCAAGGAGCCTTAGGACTAGAGGAACCTCAGCAAGGGGCTGAAGTTCAGGGTGCCCAATCTGTGAGTGAGGGAGATGTTGTTGTAAGGGAGTTGAGGAAGAGGCTGAGAGATCTGATTCCGAGAGAACTTTGTCGGATATCCAACCATGATGGTGCAGATGGAGGTGATCATCATGAGGGAGGTAGTACGATGATAGATATAGTAAGCATTGCTGAAGAGAGAGTGCGGGATACCATAAACCTAGAAAGCTGAGGTATAACCACATCTGCTGTTAGCTCTCCTATGAGAGTTAGCATTGAAGAAGTCAGTATCTCACTGACGATTGCACACCCAACCATCCACTCAGTCTCCTCTCAACAGGAGATTGTTTCAATTAAGCACCGGGATGAACCTTATAGTCTATCCGAGAGTCATTTGGACTTGATGGATATTGAAACAAGTACACAGCTGCCCGAGTGTACGACTTCAATTCAATCACTGAGTATAGATCCTATACAGCCTAGGATACTCGAGTCAACTTCATCCGTTGAAGTTAGTGTGGTTGAACTTCGTGTTCCCACTGGAACATCCTCAGCAACGGAAGCATTTGTTGCTCCGTCGCTTGAAGAGGGTGGAAGTCCAGTCATAGCAACAACTTTACCAACTCTGAGTACTGGCCACACAGACGTACTTTTTACAAGTTCGACTGTTGTGACAACTGGAAGTCTACGTGACCCAGTGGTGACTTTATCCCCATTCGTAACTGACTCAACATTATATCAAGCATTGAATGAAGCTGTTGCTGGGGTGAACACACATGTATCTGCTCAATTATCTGAGGTAATGGCACAGATGTCAAACATCCACAAGTTCTTAAAGGGTAAGTCTGTTGCGGAGGAATCAATGAAGAAATCTGAATCTAATCAAGCTATCAATGAGTTGAAAGAAGAGTTAAAAGATTTTATGTTCGAACAGTTTGATGAAACGAGAGAACGCATGATAAGTTTAGAAAGCACGGTGATAACTGCATTGGGTAATTTATCAAAAAGGGTTGCAGCAGTTGAAGAGACCTGTAAGGCTCAAGCTTCCTCATCCAAGAGGAAACATGATGAGCATGATGAGGACTCCGATGATGCTCCTCATGAGGGGGAGAAGAGGAGAAAGCTTGATGAAACTACACATGGGGTATTGATGATTACATACGCAGAAAAAGAATCTGAAGTTAAAGAGAGAGAGGTCGGGGGCTCAAAAGAATCGGCTGATGAACAAAGTGAGCTGGGATTGATGCTTCATGAAGATGTTCCAGTTCCTTTGAACATTCAGTCTGATATTTACCATTTTGTAGAATATATTGATTCTGATGAAGATGTTCAAGATAAGCATCATGAGGTGAGTATTCAAGGAATAGGAGAAGAAAGAGAGGAATACATTGAAGTGTCTGAAGCTGATGATGGAATTGCTTAGACTGATATTGATTTTAGAGCTGAAAGGATTGAAGAAGAGGAAGGTTTAGTTCAGGAGATTTTGAAAGATACTGAATCGACACCAACGGTTGAAAAGCCTGAGGTAGTTATTCAAGTTAAGGAGGAAATTGAAGAGTTTCCAGTCGAAAACGTGGTTGCTCAAGAAAAGGTTGAATTGAATGAGGTTGAGGTGATGGAAAGGTTCTTCAATGAATACGTACTTGCTGATGAGTCTCAAAAACAACATAGACTCAGATTTGAAGCACAACAGGTTGTTCAGAGGGAAATTCAAGACATGCTGACACTATTGAACAAAGATGAGATTAGCAAAAAGAAAGTGAAGAAACTAGAGCTTCCAGAGAATAGATCGGCAGAGTTTATTAGAAAAAGGAACAAGATGCCATACATCGAAGATATTCTTGAAAAACGAATATTTTTCAAGAAACAAGCACCATGTTCTTTTCTCAAGTTATTTAGAGTATTAGAGCCGAACATGCCGAATCTGGTCAACTATGCTAGCTTTCTAAGAAATAAGACTCAAGAAGTTGAGAAGGTTAGGAGTGAGTTCAGGATAGTTGATCTGGTGAAAATTGAAAAGGACAGATTTGTTAAGATCTTCTATCCAACGTTCACTGTTACTAGAGCCGATGGAAACACCTATACGTTCATAGAAGCAGATATGTTCAATATGCACCTGGTCGACATTGAAGATCTATTTGATGAGTTGTGCAGAAACAAACGAAATGAACACTGCAGATTTGCACTTAAGACACTGTTTCACTTTATGCATACCAAATTGGTATTGATGTCAGTGCAAAATCTACAGATAGGTGTTGAACGGGGTATGAGGAAGATCAACATGACAGCTCCTCACAGAGATATAAAGTTTGCTGGAGAGTTGAAAGAATTCAAAGTTATCATGGTAAAGCATCCAGCAGTCATGTACAGAGATAGAAATAAGAAGTTAAGAGCTATGAGAAGTGTAGAGCTGAACAAATTTTCAGATGTGACTCTGAATAAAGTTTTGAGTGGTTTAAAAGGAAAGCTTACAGCGGATAAGAAAAGAAAGACGAAGAAAGGAGCTCTATCTGTAAATGATCGAAGACTCATGATTGAGTTTATTTCAAAGATTGAATGGAGGCTCTCGGATCGTAAAAGCGTTAGAAGATTTGAACAAAAGCTGGGTTTATCAATTTAAAGACTTTGGTATTTCCATCAAAGGGGGAGAATGTTAGATTGTATTTTAATTTATGGAAACAAAGTATAGGGGTTGTTTTGTATTTCTTTGATAGTTGTCAAATATGTATAAAAATAGTATGGTTGACCTTCAATAGAAAAATAGATCTGACAGTTCTCTTTTTGTACGAAGATATAGCAGTTACTAATTCTGGAATTATTCTCTCAAGCTTTTGTAATCGACATTCTCTGATAATCAATCATTCGGTTAGTGTTTTGAGTAATGAATTGTTATTGTTCTTAATTTGTTGTATGATTGATATGAAACTGTAATTCACATTAGAAAATTACAATCATTAGTCCTAATAGGTTCTAATTGAAGATATTTGTCACTTATTTGAAGTTTCACCGGTTCAAACTTTGTGATTTTGAATTACAAAGTTCAAACCCATAAACACTCAAAATCGATCGATTTTGGCTCACATTGAGTCTAAAACATCCTAAATATTGTATAATGATGTTGATTGTACCTAGATTTGGTACTATGCTCGAACACAAATGGACAAAAACTCGATTAACAGTTGAAAACTCGAAACGACAAAGTCGAAAGCTTAAACTCGAAATCGCTCTTGATAAACTCGAAGCACTAAATTCGAATGTAGGTGAACAATGAATGTTCATTGTTGACCTATTTGTACTAACCACCTTCGAGTTTGCTTCCAAATTCGACTTATTGCCAAATTCAAATATACATTCGATTTTGGCTTAAACTCGAATTTAACTTGAAAATTTTGAAAATTTTGAAAATCTTTGAATTAAACTCAACTTTTTCAACTTTTCCAACTTTTCCAACTTTTTCGTGTAACGGAACAAACTATGCAAAATTATTTACCCTAAGCACAAGATTTTCACATAATGTTTATTTGTTCAACTAAAATGCATCCTCTGTAACTTTGAACTTTTTCCTAAATAAAAATAAAAATAAAATAGAATAAAATAAACTAAAATTAAAATTAAAATTTTGAACAAAAAGTTTAAACTTAGACTAATCTACATTATTTTTAAATTTTACAACCTATACTTAATGCTAACAGAATACTTTTGACGAGTATAGTCAAAGAAAGGTTCAATCAGATAGCGGTGTCGAATACGCACTTTCAGTATTCCACTTTCACACTTAGAAATTTTTGATTCCCTTGATTGTTTGTCGTGACACACATTTCTAGACGATTGTTGGTATTATTTTCCCTTTAAACATGTTACACTTCGGAATATCCCTTCGCCTTTTTATTTATCAAGAAATTTCCTTACATGACTCATACTTCGACATACTTTTATGATCAAGGCATACACACAATGATTATAACTTTTTGGTATTGCAAACTTTCTTTAAAAGGCAAACGTCGGACACAGGTCTGTATTTACATACAACAAAGTGTCTTAGTTTGTCTTAAAGTTTATTTTTAAAGCTAGCAAGACAGCGTTGACAGGTCTGTACCGACGTACAAAAAAGCGAGTTATCTTGCTAACTCGAGTCAAACCAGAGGCAACAGGTCTGTACTTACGTACAACAGAGTTACTTGTTTTGACTCTCAACTCAGTATCATGATTTTTCTATTCTTTCCATTTTAAGATGTATCTGATGTTGCTATACATCCCCAGAAAGTTTGCATACCTCATATAGAATCAATGTCTGTATGTCTCTAACATAAAAATTAAGACCAATTGGTCATACATCTAAGTTAGTGACACGTCTGACTTCTTCTTGAATATTTCATTAGCCTCGAGACTCCCTATATGTATTATGCCTACCAACATATCAAACTAGATAATGTATAACACTTAGAATTTTAGGTGCATTATGTGTGAAAGCTTAACACTTAGAGATTGTAAAGACTGTGCTAATTTTCGTCACTTTGAACTTATGCATCTAAGACTTAACTCATTTTCTGATATTCTCTTTTTTTTTTTGAACTTTTTATGGTTTTCTCTCTTTTTTCTTTTGTTTTTCATAAATAAGAGTAAGAAAATAAACTAACTTACTATCTTACTATAAAAGGAAAATATCCTAAGCTACTAAACTTACTATAAAAAGAAAGAAACGCTACTGCTATAAAAGGAAATAAACTCTACTAAGGTCAACTTACTCTGGATTACGCATTCCGTTTAGTTGAACTAAATACTCAAAACGTGATTTATCAAAAGCTTTGGTAAATAAATCCGCATTATTATCATCCGATGCAACTTTTACCAGCTTAATTAAATTCTTTTCAGCACAATCACGTATAAAATGGTGTCTTATGTCTATGTGCTTGGTTTTATTGTGTTTAACTGGATTATTGGTTATAGCAATTGTTGACTGGTTATCTATCCTAATAGGAGTATGAGTATAAGTCAAACCGTAATCCCGCAATTGCTGTTGTATCCACAGAACCTGTGAACAGCAACTACCAGCTGCAACATATTCGGCCTCGCACGTTGACACGGCTACTGAAGTCTGTTTCTTGCATTGCCAGGAAACGAGTCTCCCTCCTAGGAACTGACAACCTCCAGTTGTTGACTTGCGAGTCAAGCTACATCCTCCATAATCTGAATCCATGAACGCCTCCAATTCCAGATCGCCCTCCGCGTGATACCAAAGTCCCAGCTTCGGTTTCGACTTGAGGTATCGTAGAATCCGCTTCACAGTTTTCATGTGCATCTCTTTCGGATTAGCTTGAAACCTAGCACAAATACAGACAACAAACATTATATCAGGTCTAGAAGCAGTTAAATACATAAGTGACCCAATCATGGCCCGATATAACGTCGGATCCACATCGGTATCACTTTCTGTACCCGGTCCGAGATTGTCGTTCACTTGAATCGGTGTGCTGAAGTGAGCTGTCAGCTTGGTTCCTTCCATCCCGAAGCACTCTAATATGTCATAGACATACTTCGTCTGATGAGTAAACATGCCCTCCTTCCTCTGTTCGACTTGCAAACCCAGAAAGAAGTTTAACTCACCCATCGCACTTATCTCAAACTTTGACTTCATCACCTTTTCAAAATCTGTGCACATCTGCTTGTCTGATGATCCAAAAATGATATAATCGACGTACACTTATACCAAGATGAAATGGTCTCCTTTTCGCATCACGAACAGCGTACTATCTATTCTCCCTCTTTCAAATCCATTGTCTAAAAGATGATTGGATAGAGTTTCGTACCATGCCCTTGGTTCTTGATGTAATCCATACAAAGCCTTATCTAACCGATATACTCTGTCTGGATATTTCGGATCTGTAAACCCAGGCGGCTGTTCCACATATACCAGTTCCTTCACTTTCCCATAAAGGAAAGCACTCTAAACATCTAGTTGATGGACTTTAAAACCTTTGAAGGAAGCAAAAGCCAGAAACACCCGAATTGCTTCCAACTTTGCCACTGACGCGAACACTTCATTGTAATCGATTCCTTCCTCTTGGTTGAAACCCTTTACTACAAGCCTTGCTTTGTTGCGAGTGACTATACCCCGATCATCTCTCTTGCACTTAAAAACCCATTTGGTTCCTACTGCAATTTCTCCTCGAGGTAGCGAAACTAACTCCCACATTTCTAGTTTCCTAAACTGTGACAGTTCTTCCTGCATCGCTTCAACCCAAGAGTTGTCTTTTAGTGCCATTTGCACATTTTTTTTGCTCTACTTGCGAGATGAAACATGAGTAGAGGCAAGTGTGAAAGGCCTTGGAGTCATTGATCATCGACAACAACACTGTGTTATTATTCAAACTACTCCTAGTCCTTACACCAACATTAGGACTTCCTATGACACTCTCAATAGGATGATTCTTGTTGATCCTAGATGTCTCTATCTCGTCAACTCTCAGATTATCTCCCAAATTTGATCCTATTTCTCCTAACGGGGGAACGACTTCAGACTCCACATTTTCTTCCTCATGGACACTGTCTTCAGAGGCTGAATTTGTTGTCTGATTTTCGTTTGTAGGCACTTCAGAATCATTTTCTTCTGTAGATCTATCTTCAGTTGATGTAGGCTCGGATGTTGATGGAAAGGTGGTCCTCGGAAAACTCTGACCCTCGTCATTCAGATTTAATGACGACATGTCCTTTTCGATTGTACCTGCATTTCAATCCAAAGGAATGTTAAATGACTCAAACAATTTGTCATAATCAAATATCCATTCCGGACCTTTTTGGGGTTCATGTGTATAACTTGTGACTTCAATGTTATAAACAATCTCTACAGTACCATTTGATTTGTTAAAAACCCAAAAGGTTGACGTTTTGTTTTCATTAAAGTACATGGTACCCCAAAAGGTTCGAAGCCAGTTAAATTTGGTGGACGTTTATTTAAAACTTCATAAGAGGTATTGTTCAATGATTTAACATTAAGGATCCGGTTTAAAACATGGCACGCGGTATTCACTGCCTTCCCCCAAAACACGGTTGAAAGCTTTGAATTTGAAAGCATGGTCCTTGCTGCCTCAATCAAAGTCCTGTTTTTCCGTTCGGCCACCCCATTTTGTTGTGGCTCATAAGGTGCACTAAATTGATGCACTATGCCCTTTGATAGGCAATATACACCAATAACTGTGTTTTTAAATTCTGTTCCGTTATCACTTCTAATTCGTTTAACCCTCATTCTGTAAGAATTTTCCACTTGGTCTAAGAACCCGATGAGCTTTGCAGCCGTCTCGTCCTTCGTACCTAAAAAGAAGACCCAAGAAAAACGTGAGTAATCGTCAGTAATAACTAGACAGTACCAACTACCACCTATACTCCTTTTGTTGATTGGTCTGAAGAGGTCCATATCCAACAAATCGAATGTGGCAGCGTTTGAGTTCTGAGTCTTGGACTTGTGTGCCTTCTTCTGTTATTTTCATTTCTTGCACGGTAGACACTTATCCTCAAACTGAAAACTCTTCATGGGAACACCTTGCACCAATCCATTTTTCGTAATGTAGTTCATTTTTCTTAGGTGCAAGTGTGCCATGCGTCTGTTCCATAGACTATGTCTCTGAAACTTTAGATAGCAGACAAATTGATCCCAACGAAGATTCCGTCTTGTTCATGTCGAGCATGTACAGGTCATTCTTCCTTGGAGCCCTCATCAGTATCCACTCTTCAGGTACTTTGAACCCCGGTTTCAGCACTAATGCCTCAGTATCAGTGAATAGTACTGAGTTCTTCTTATCACAAATTTGAGATACACTAATGAGATTGTGAACAAGTTTATCAACGTGATAAACTTGATCCAGTATGAAAGTCCCATTAGTGACCACTCCAGTACCGGTGATATTTCCTCCTTTATTGCCAGCGAATGATACAAATCCCTGATTCCCTCCCTTGAAGTCCGCGAGTAGACTTCTTTCCCCTGTCATGTGCCTGGAGCAACAACTGTCGACGAACCATTTGTTGTTTGGACCTGTAGTTATCTCCTGCACATGAAAGAAAATAGGTTAGTTATCACGGGGAACCCAAGCCATAACTGACTTGGTAATACCATTCTCGTACACATACTTAAACTCTTTCAAATACCCATCTCTCCGTTCAAGTGACTTGGGTTTTTGAATTTGAGTCTGTGGTGGTGCAGAGTGATTTAAGTTCACTCTTTGCCTTTGTGTAGGCATTTGTTGTGGAGCTCTTGAATAGTTTCGATTATATGGCAATTCCGATTGATATCCCTGAGCTCTACCTGGTGTTTGATGTCTAACAGGAGTGTGTGACCTAACCGGAGTGTAAGCTCTGCTAGGTGTAGTACTCCTATATTGTTTTTGCAGTCCAGACCTAGATTGATTAATGACTCGATTTGGTGAATTAGTCCTAATCACTTCTTTGGTTCGACCTGACACAGGCATTTGTTTCACAGCAGATTTAGGTGCGGCTTGCACAGTTTTCTCGGTATTCTGAGAACTACTAGTGCTTGCAACACTTGGAGAAGGCTTAAGTTGTTCTGGATTTCCAGTCTTAGGTGTAGAATCTACTTTCCTATGTGGACAACTAGAAGCAACATGCCCCCTTTCGTGACATCTAAAGCAAGACATTGTGTCAATCGAATTTTTGTGTGTGCCCTTTGACTTAGGTGTCTCACTAGTGTCTGGTTCTTTTGTTTCAACTATAGCGACTGGTTCATCCTCCTAATCATTAAAGTCAATTTTGTGTTGTCCTACAGGTTTATCACTAGAGGATGGCACAAATTTAACCTTCTTAATCTTGATATTATTAGCAGTCACCTTAGTTTCAATTTCCTTAGCAGTTTTAGACACTGGTTCCGGTAGTTCCTCTGATTCAACTGATTTTTCAGTTTTCTCCTGAGGTTGAGGTACATAATTATCATTGAAAGGTGGAGGACTATTATGATACCCTAGACCTACAGGCTTCTTAGACTGACGCTGTGCATCTAAGATTTTCCCTAGGTTGAGCGATGAGTTCCTAAACTTTTCAAGATTACTTTAGACCTCAGCTACCTTTACCTTAGACTCTGCTAGCTCTACTTCTTTGGATTTAAGCTCCTTGGTTAATGCCTCAACATGTTCATACATCAATTCTAACCTAACACACTGTTCGCTCAGTTTGTCCTTTAGAACTATAACATCCTGTGCATCAGCCTTAAGCTCATCCCTAAGATCTTCCTTTATGTCTACTAAGCTAGCATTGTCTGATTTTAATGATTCATTCTGAGCAGATATAGTTTGATGTGATTCAAGTACTAAATTTAACCTATCGTTAGACATAGTACATAAAACACATAAATCATGGTAAAGTGAAAAGTTCAGAGTTACCTTGGCATGATCTTATTCCACGTTGGCCATCTGTGCGGCGAACTCCAGAATCGTCTGATCGTCTGACTTTTCTACCCACATCGGACTGCTATCATTCTGACTATTGTCCCCTGTCGTCTCCTCTGCTCCATCACTTCCAGTCTTGGTCACTTCAGCCATAAAGGCTCTAGCATTCGACTCCGGATGTGTACTCCAGTCATAAGTTCCATCAAGCTGTCTGTCTGACGTTACATTGGATAACAGACCAGCTATATTCGCCTGACTGGTTGAACAACTCGGCAGATATCTCCCTTGAGTTTGATTCTGATACTGGCTCTGGTAGTTCTCTACTTTTGGTCTCTGACACTCTCTAGCGAAGTGTCCTAACCCCTGACAGTTGTAACACTTAACCTTGGACTTATCAAACCCAATCTTATTGTTACTAACGTTGAGGTTTCTGCCCGTCCTCTTGATGAACTGTTTAACTCTCTGATTTACCTTGGCCAGTTGCCATTGCAGATCCATCTCTTCAAGATCATCAGGGTCTACCTGATCGTAATCCTCATCCCAAAGCGTAGGATCGTTGATTTTGCCCTGAACGCAATTGCCGTAAGCGGCCACGAATGAAGCCAACAAATTCAGATGGTCTTCAGCAGATTTTGTGCTTATAGGCATCTTTGAATACCCTTGAGATGTAGATGCCAGAGTAGCCTGATGCTGCTTTTCTTCTGGTCTAGCAAACCCTAAAAAAGCCCTACTTACTGAGTCTTCTGATTCAGCCGGTGTCGATGTCTCTCCCGAGAAGAATGCTGTAGCCGTCTTCACATCAGCTGCCACTGAAGATTTTGATTTCCCAAAGTACATATCCGGATTTTGAACTTGTTCATAATCCCTTTCCTTCTTCAGCAACTCAAAGTGATATGCCCTCAGCGTTCCGATAACACTGTCGAGAGTAAGAGTATAGAATTTGTCTTCGTCATGCTTTATCAGTGCCACATACATTTTTGATTTGGCAGGCAAAGCATCTAGAATCTTGATAATTTTCTCTGTTTCACTATACTCCACATCATGGCTGTCTAACTCAGTCAATAAGTGAAAAAATCTGGTAATTGTCTCATCCAGCTTTTCGTTCTTCGATGCTTTGAAGATAGCGAACTGCTGCTTGAGCATTTCCATTCTGTTCTTTCTAACCCTCGGGTTACCTTCACACCATTTCTCTAACGCATCCCACAACTCTTTTGCTGTCTTCTGATTACGGAAGGTGTGCAAGATCTCCTGAGGTAACGTCATTCTAATGATAGCGAATGCACGGTTCTCGGCTTCATATAACTTTTTATCGTCATCCTTCATCTTTGAATAAGGCACAAACTTTTGTCGTCCTTCAACCTCAGCCGTAGGTGGAATGTATCCTTCGTCGATACAAATCCACATTCGCATATCATTAAACCTCGCGAAGTCGGCAAACCTATCCTTCCACCAGTAATAGTCCTCTATTTTCATCAACTTCGGTGGAGAATTCGCTTTTCCAACCTCGTGATCCATCTCAATGAACCTCTGTAGACTTGTCGTTGTTTCAAATATTTTTAAATTCAAACTTAATTATTTTAATTCGAAATTAATTTAAAGTAATTCTTTCGAATTTAATTAATTTTAAACTGGTTTGGAAATAAATTCGAAATTAAGTTTGAAATCCAACTATGTTCGAAATTAATGGCAAAGTCGAAGGTCACTAAATTCGAAATCCTTAAATTCGATTCTAGTATAAAATCGAAAATCCCAGCAAATTCGAAATGGCCAAAGTCGAATCAAACCCTAAGGAATCTCGAAAGGAGCGTATTTGCAGTCAAACTCGAAAATGAGCAAACCCTAATATCCCCTTAACAAACTCGAGTGCCGCAAATTTGAAAAATGGCTAATACTTCGGGTTTTTCAAGTTTTGCAGATTAAACTAGTATTTTTACGAGTAAAAATACTGATTTCGATCAAAAACATGAACTACAACAAAGTATTTTCAGAGATCTATCTTGATAAGCTCGAAAAATCTCCAAAAACGTGATATTATCCGTCCAAAACGTCAAGAAACCTAGGATGTTGCTTATGAACACAAAGAACACCAAGAACACCCCAAAGGCTCTGATATCACTTGTAAGGTCTTGAACTCACGGATCTCTCTCGACGCGACAACGTCCAACGAGTGCGGAATCCTCGTTAGCGGATTGACGGTAAGATCACACACACGGAAACACGGAGACTACCACGGTGTTATACGAACGACTACGAACGTACCTACATGCTGATTCTCTCCGAAACTACTCTTGGGAAACTTGCAAATTCGAGATCGCCTTTTGCTTAATTGCTCTGAAATTCTGCAAAAGTCTGATAATTATTCGAGTTAACCCATAATTATACTGACAGATTCGACTTTGTCATAGGACAAATTCGAATCAGGCCCAAGGCCCATTCAAATTTGTCCTTATGACAAATTCGAATCTACCTTAAGTACAAATTTGAATTTATATCAAATTCGAATTTCAACTATCAAACTTCTATTTAAACATATGTTTTAACTTACGTTTGAATATATCTTTGAACTTTATGTTTGAACTTCTTGTAATACGTTACACCAAGTTCAAACATACAAACAACAAATATCAAACACACATAATCACATGTATCAAACACTAGTCAATATTCAATACTACGTAACTTGACTTACACAAAATGCTAACACTACTGAGACTACTATCGTCACACAGGGTGTACCAACATAAGCTACCTATCAGTGGGCCGGAGCTGCTACAGGAGACTAGTGATAAGGTGGCCGTGATTCGAGAGCATATGAGGGTCGCCCAGAGCCGTCAGAAGAGCTATGCCGATCGCCGTTTGAAAAAGCTGGAGTTCAGTGTTGGGGATCGACTTCTGCTTAAAGGGTCGCCGTGGAAAGGGGTCATCCGGTTCAGACATCATGGGAAGCTGAGTCCGCGTTATATCGGGCCATTCGAGATCATTGATAGAGTCCGGGATCAGTTCTATCGACTGCGATTACCTTCAGGCATGCACGATACTTTTCACGTGAGTCATCTCCAGAAGTGTCTGGCGAAGGATGATCAGTATGTGCCATTATCCAAAATTACAGTCGATGATCAGCTGCGATATGTGGAGCAGCCCGAGGACATTACGGATAGAAAGATCAAGAAGCTGAGGAATAAAGAGATTGCCTTGGTACTCGTTCAGTGGAGACACCATAAGGGTACCAATGCCACCTGGGAACCCGAGTCAGAGATGCGATCGAGATATCCTCACTTGTTCTAGAGCTCGAGTTAGATTCCGGGACAGAATCTCTTTAAGAGGGGAGGATTTGTAACATCCGTCCTTTGGACCCGGTATGTATAATTATTTTAGTGGATAATTAGTTAAGTAATATTGGGTTGGTCCAATTATATCCCGTTTCGTGGATTAAGACGTGTCGGGATTGGGCTTGCGTGTCATCGGATAATAGTTTTAGCGGATGGATTATGTTTTTGGGATCACGGAATTAAATGGGTTAAATAGGTATAAATATTGAAAAAGTGATATCGGGTTCGGTTTAATGGGTTCGGGACCGGCTTAAATAGAAGACGTATATATGTGTTTCCTCTTCTTTCTCCTTTATCCATCTTGAGATAAACCCTAGGGTGTATGTGTGTGTTTGTGTGAAAGGCTCCAGCAAGAAACCAAGTTTAAGCTCCCACTTGGGGTGTGAAATCTAGGATTTAGCTTCATCATATTCACCTCTTTGAAGTTCTTGGTCTCAAGAGGTATGAATCCTTGCTTTTGTCTAGAAAATTGAGTTATTTATTGTTATATATGGATAATCAGCCCAAAAGTGTATAAGAGGGTGTTATATAATGTTGATATGAGTTATTTGGGAGCTGAAATCGAATTGGAGGAGTTAACACTCCTGGACAGCCATGAAAATCGCAGGTCAGGGATGAGTTGAGCTTCGAGGTCGTGGCGCGACCTGCAGGGGTCTAGCGGCCCAACCAGGGACCAACGGAAGAAATTCGGTTTAGCTCTCATGGAGAGGTTCGGGTCGATATTATGTCAGGTTCTGTTCAGGTTGTCGAATCGGGTTTTGTAAGGGCTTTTGGGCTGAGTTCGGGGTTTCGTTGAGTTTTTTCGGGTTTTGGGATTCGATTGGGATGTCGGGTCGGGTCTCGGTTGGGTTTCGGGTTCCGTGGGGTTTGTCGGGTCCGGGTCGAATTCGGGTCATTGTGATTGTGTGATAATTGCTACTCGGGATTGTGTTGAACTATTGGGATCTCCGTGTGTTACAGGGACTAGCGGACAGCGAGCCGGGTTTGATCAGGGAGGCCAGAGTTCGGGAACTCAGTCAGGTGAGTACTCGAGTTGTTTTCAAAACGCGCGTCGTCTTTATGATTTTGGTTGTATTGCTATCATTGTGCGTGTTGTATATATGAGACAGGGATGTGAACCTCAAGTATATTCTTTCCTTATATGTGTTATGTATGAGATATAATATCAATTCCGGGGGTCCGTGATGAGTTCCATACGGACGGTGAGTCGCGAAAGGGATCGCGCGGGTTGACTGTCCCTAACAGTCCTTGGGGCGTATATATACGGCACGGCTTGTTGCCGGGTAGCTTCCGTGCAACAGGGTATTGCTGACCATTGTTGTATGCGGTGTGTCGGCCGGGGAAGGGTCCCCATCGGGATTGTGTGTACGTTCAGATCTCAGACTTTTGCTTATATACCTGAGATGCGTGCTGGGCAACCAGGACAGGGGCAGGGACAGGGATATTGTATGCTATGTGCTATGTGCTTATGTGCAGTGTCAAACCCTCGCGTGCTCTCGGGCTTTATAGCTCACGTATTCGAGTCTATCATGTTCAGGAAATCAGAAGGGATCTCAGCAGCAGCGAGATAGATTCGAAATTGATTCAAAGACTTCATATCTGTTTTGTGTAATGTCTAAAACTGCATGTAATAGCTGGTTTGGGATAATGTATCAGTATGTGTTTCTGATAGTATGGGATGTTATGTTTAGTTAATCCGGGATTGCGAATGTACTAAATTATATTTAACCTTTTTGGTGTAAAGTATTAAATGATCAGTGATCCGCATTATCCTATGACATGCTTGTTATAGACTCTTTGCGATAATGCCACTTATGATATTGTGTTGACGTGCCATTTCTGGGATCGAGAGGGGTGTTACATTAAGTTACATGTATCAATACCTGAGCATGTCATATGACATTCTAATAAAGCAACATGCTATATCTATTAAGTTATTAATTAAAATAGATAGATATGTTACATCCGTATTATTTAATAAATAATTATCTTTAATAACATATGCATTTAAGAAATTATTATAAAAAACAATAATAATGTAGTGATACTAAACTGAAATAAAGAAATTATGAGAATTATGAAAATATAAAAATGATTTTGTTATATTATAATTGTTATAAATAAATAGTTAGAATACAAAAACATGTTTAACGACTACGGTTAAAGTATATATCAAACAAATAAATTACAATAAATCAATTTATGTAAAATTAGTCAATTAGGTATTAAATGCAAAAGTAATCAAATTGAATTGACTTTTGTTAGTAAAAATTACATAGTAGTTAATTTTGTTTTTTAAAATCAATTTAAATGAGTAAACTGAAAAAGTTATTTTAGAAAAATTGGAAGGAAAATAAAATTTTGAATAGTTGATGTAGTGACATGTGTCATTAGAGGTTCTTCTTTATTATTATATAAAAATTAAATAGGCCATTTTAAAATTTATCATTCATATTTTACTAAAAAATCAAAATTTTTATTTTTGTTGCATGTCCCTTGTCAATATTATCGTCAATTAAGTATATAATTAAAGCTTACATTATTATTTTTTGAAATGTTGACTTGAGAAACATGAAACCGATTTATTGATCACCCTTGCTTGGAAAAAGCGAACACAAACCCTAAACTGGAAACGAATACCGCAATATACCCTTGACTAATTTTAAAAGTTTTCGTTTGATGTTTAAGATAATATGTTCTTTATGTAAAATAAGAATAGCGTTATATTTTTATCAACTTGTATAAATTATAGAATAATGACAGAATATACGTTATAACTATATAAGTACAAAACATTAATAATAACATAAGATTAATGTAACATCCTGCTTTTGAGCCCGATACGTGTAATTATTTTAGTGGATTATTATTTTAATAATATTGTGTCAGCCCAGTTATTTCCCGATTAGTGGATTTATACGTGTCGGGATTGCGATGTACGTGTCATCGGGTTATGAATTTAGTGCCACTGGTACAAATTCTGGCTTTGGTCACACCAGAAATGTGTGACGATAACCATTCGGTCACACTTGTATTTTTATTGTGTGTGTGACTAAAGGTCCCGTGACCAATGGTGCATACAGTCACATTAGATGGTTATTGACCGTATCCATTTACAAAGAGTGACAAAAACCGTAAAATGTTTGACCATATGCCTTTAAAATCAAGCGAAAGTGTATTTTGTGTGACTATTGTCCATGCAATGGCCACTTTATTTTTATTTGTGTGTGGCTGATTGCAACCATTTGGTCACACAACGAGTGTGTTGTTGTGGGCATTGGTCACATAAAATGATGCCAAATGTTGTCGTAGGTGTTAAAAAGTGTGACTATATGCTCTTTAAAATCAAGCGAAAGTGTATTTTGTGTGACTATTGTCCATGCAATGGCCAATTTATTTTTATTTGTGTGTGGCTGATTGCAACCATTTGGTCACACAACGAGTGTGCTGTTGTGGGCATTGGTCACATAAAATGATGCCAAATGTGTGAAGACCTCCCCTTACAGGGCAGTCCTCAGAGTCTAGGTCCCACATCATGCAACACTATATCAATCATAACTAAGATAGAGTAATTTAAGTTGCGGAATTTCAGATTACAAGTACAAACATTAGGATAAGTTTAATACAATTTTAGTTCAGATTACAATATTCAAATTAAACTTATAAAGGGTACCATACTAATCTAATTCATGTCATCATACAATCAAATCAAGTCTACCCAGACCACCACAATTATCATCTGCCAATCAGTACCGAAGGGTTTGTTGAGTAGTGGTCTATAGTGAACTTCAATCTTGATCTTGTAAGACCTAAGAACTAGGTCCGGCAGGTGACTTTCCTTTATCTTTTCCTGTAAAAAGGTCAAATAGCAACTGTAAGCAAAGCTTAGTGAGAATATAGATTTTCAGATTACATGCATTAATCAAGCGGATCATGGGTCAAAGCGTGATATATCTGGACTGCCGCTACAACCACTCATGATTGAGACATAAAAATTCATAGAATTGGATGATGTTCAGCCCACGCTCACGCTTTTAGTGGAAGCTATCCACTTATGCTGGGCTAGCTACCAGCGGGCTTCATGGGGGAACATCGGAGTGTCTATACCAAGTTCAATAGAACTGGCGAAGTAGCATGGTGTAGAACGATAGACCGACAAGGCTAATCATACTAAGCTGAATCAATATGTCAAAGATGCGAGTAATAATGAAAGCATAAGTCATCAAGGTCATGATAGCAATAATTTCATATCAATATTTGAAACGAACTATAAGTACAATGTCATGCAAAATGATAATCAAATAGCTATCATGATCCACAGGGCATCACCGAACCATGGTGTGCACATGTCACAATCCAGCTGAGTATGTATGAATGTCAAATAATCTATCATCAACAATATGTCTCAAACGGAAGTCTAGCATGCAAAACTGAATATCTATAACTCACAGTTTCTGTAGTCTTTATCAAGCAGATTTATAATCCACCACCTGAGTTATCTCAGGATTTATCTTTAATCTTGATCTATCTGATCTCTGGCTTTTCTTTTCTAATCAGTGACCCACTTTCAATATCTTTCAATCTCTAATTCTTTGTTCAGATTTATCTGAACCTGTCCAGAATAATTATCGTATCGTATCATTGGTTTTTAGCTTATAAATCATTATTTTATCTGATCTGATTACTGATAACTCATCAATATTTGTTAGTTCCTTTTCTTTGTTTCTTTGAATTCTCAAAGGATATATATATATATATATATATATATATATATGTATGTATATGCTTTATAAATCTTTAATCATTAAAATCATAAATTCATGGTTCTTGTATTTATAAAATAGTATTTATTTATGATGTTAAAATATCAAAATAAAGCATTTAGATTCGGATTACCCGAATTCGGATCCTCCGGATTCGGACCATCCGGATTTGGACCGAATTGAGCCCATCCGAAGTGAGTATCCGAATTGGGACCGAAATCATGTCAACCGAATTGGGTAATCCGGATCTTGGTCCATCCGAAATGGATATAAATTCGGGCTTGGGACCGAATTGACTAATCCGAAGCATAGGTCCGAAATAGTCATCCGAATTCAAGAAGGGTCCGAAATTATTATTACATCCGAAATGGACATCTCATCCGAATTCGGGTTCAACCGAATTCGGATCCCTCATCATCATAATTTCCCAGAAATTGTTCTTCATGTTCTAACTTATTTATATACGGATTTTTCATGAAAATTCACAAAATTCATTTTCATTAACATGCAACTTAATAATATGTTATATTATCATACTTAGGTTGTTTTTATACTAATTTCCCTATCATTAACATTATAAATTGATCAAGATAATCCAAAATGACCATTTTTGTCAAGAACACAAAATATTAACAAAAATTCCGATCATTAATTAATTTGAACAATCTAACAATTAATCTTTGTTTCTATTACTTCAAACTACTTAATTTCATCATTATCTAATAAAATCTTAGACATGCAACATCAAAATCCATGTTTTAATTTCTTGGTTTCGGTTTCTCCCAAAACCGAACCAAACATCATAAAAATCTAAAATATAAGTGAACATTACCTCAAATCTTTGTAGATTGTTGATTATTTGATGATTGTTGTAACTCCTTTGACTTTAATTCTTCACTTAACTGCAATTTAATGAACAACCTTGATGAATTTGTGAGGTAACCGTAGGTTTAAGAGAGAGAGTAGAGAGAGAGAGTGATTTTGTTAAATGAGTGATAAAATGATCTTAATTGAGTTTATATACTTCATTTTATCATTTTGTGTAATTAACCCACTTCCACTTTTATATTTTACATCTCTTTTAAATTTAATCATTTAAATACTTTATAACATTTATATAATTTAATTAAATATTTTCATTAATTAATTAAATTACAACTCAAATAATGTAATAAAATTACATTATTAACCCAGATGCAGAAATTAAAGTTCAGTTTGAAGCTAGGTTGTTACAAAATGTGGCCGTAGGTGTTAAAAAGTGTGACCATATGCTCTTTAAAATCAAGTGAAAGTGTATTTTGTGTGACTATTGTCCATGCAATGGCCACTTTATTTTTATTTGTGTGTGGCTGATTGCAACCATTTGGTCACACAACGAGTGTGTTGTTGTGGGCTTTGGTCACATAAAACGATGCCAAATGTGGTCGTAGGTGTTAAAAAGTGTGACCATATGCTCTTTTAAGTGAGGTAAACTTGTATTTTGTGTGACTATTGTCCATGCAATGGCCACTTTATTTTTGTTTGTGTGTGGCTGATTGCAACCATTTGGTCACACAATGAGTGTGTTGTTGTGGGTTTTGGTCACATAAAATGATGTCAAATGTGGTCGTAGGTGTTAAAAAGTGTGACCATATGCTCTTTTAAGTTAGGTAAACTTGTATTTTGTGTGACTATTGTCCAGGCAATTGCCACTTTATTTTTATTTGTGTGTGGCTGATTGCGACCATTTGGTCACACAACGAGTGTGTTGGTGTGGGCTTTGGTCACATAAAATTATGTCAAATGTGGCCATAGGTGTTAAAAAGTGTGACCATAATTGTTGACCCAATGACCACTTAAATTTTATGTTGTATTTAGTCACCCAAATATTTAATCAAACAGTGGCCACAAGGTGTGACCATATGATATATTTATTTATATAACACTACAAAAAAATGGAATATGTACATGTACAGTAATTGCATCGACCAAATATTAAAGAGGACTGTAATGTAATGACTTTTGAGTCTTCAATCTGGTCTTCGCTTGCCTTTGAAAATCATGGCTAGTCACACAAATCGATTTTTGGTTGTTTCGCTTTTGTTTTACTTCTGGTGCATCACCAGCTGCTGCCTTTTGTACTGAATCTGGTGGTGGTACCTGTAATAAGAATCAAGGCATATATCTATGAAACACTAATTAAAATGAATAAATATATATATATATATATATATATATATATATATGCGTGTGTGTGTGTGTGTGTGTATATACATATATATATTTATATATATATACACGCATGTAGCTAGCTACGCAGATACAATACCTCGTGACCCTCATCAATAATCACTTTGTCCTTGAGCCAGGGGCGGATCCAGAATTTTTTATTATCGGTGTCACTTTTTAAAACAAGTTTAATACTTAGACATTTGAAATATATTCTAAAATGGATCGAATTATCTAAACGGAATGCCACAAAAATTAACAAATGGCAATATTTTTCTAATTAAAAAAATACATAGTATAATACCATTTGTTGGGAAATAGTTTAAGTACATTCAAGCTGTTAGTTTAGACTTCTCAGACTGTTAGTAGATTTTACTTGTAAATCCAAAGTTCATGCTGCTAGTTGAAGAAACTCGAGCTGCCAGTGTAAAAGTTCAAGCTGCCAGAGCAAAACTACTCAAGCTGCTCAGTTCATGCTGTCAAGAGATTCAAGCTGCTCAACAGTTTCATAAACAGAAAGTGCTGATTTTCAGGAAACGATATCTACATGAAGATTCCAGCATATCTACTATCAGAGAAGTCATAGTTCGTCAAGGAAACATATCAAGAAGCAATATAAATACAGAGAATAGGTCGTCCTATTGTATAGGAGTTTCTGCATATTTTGAGTCTGTAATTGCTTTATTGATTAAGTTTTCATAAGCCTCTAAGGTTGTAAAACCCTAAGAACAGTTTGTGTTCTTCGTCTAATCAAACAGATTAGAGGTGATTGTAATTGATGAATTCAGCAATACAAACAGTCTTGATTAATTCCTGTGTGTTTATTTATTATTGATTCTGAAAGTTTTTGTCAAAATAATTAAGTGTTATTCCGCAAACTTCTTGATTAAACTTTGATTCAAAGCAAGATTATTGATTTATACTCTGATAAATTCAAATCAGTTAGTCTTGGTAATTCATTTTTAGATCCTGACAAGTGGTATCAGAGCCACAGGTCGTTCTTTGTTTTTCAAAGTCGAAAACTTTCTTTCAAATTTTTAATCTTTTACAATGGAATTTGAAAATAGCAGCAGTGGATCTGGGCAAGGACTCAAAGTGCCTATGCTCAAGCCCACTGAGTTTGAGATGTGGAAACTCAGGATTCAACAGCATATTCAATTCATTGATTATGCCATATGGGAAGCTGTTGAATTCCCTCCTGTAGTTGATCCAGAACTTGATGCTGAGGGAAAACCAGTCAAAACTCCTCCAAAAACTGAACTTGAAAGGAAGGCTAGAATGAATGAAGTGAAAGCACTCACACTATTACAAATAGCCATTCCTAATGCTTATCAACATCAGTTCAAAAAGTTTTATACTGCTCACTCTCTTTGGAATGCCTTAGAGAAGAGGTTTGCTGGTAATGCCAGTACCAAGAGAAATCAAAAGGACCTCTTGAAACAGCAGTATGAAAACTTTTCTGGTGGCAAGAATGAAAACCTCACTCAAATCTTTGACAGGTTCAACAAACTGATAAGTGAACTGGAAAGTGCAAAGGTCAATCTGGATCAAGATGAAGTCAACAGAAAGTTTCTCAGATCTCTTGGAGAAGAATGGACAGTCTATGCTGCACAATGGAGAACAAAAGACACTCTTGATGAGATAGAATTGGATGATCTGTATAACAGTTTAAGAGTGTTTGAGACTGAGATTGATGCTAAAAAGAAATCCTTTTCTTATAATCACAACACTGCTCTTCTGTCTTCTGAAAAATCTAATAACTGTGATTCTTTTTCAGGTGGTGATGGCAATTCTGCTGAAACTCACTATGAGGCTTTTGTTGCCAATGATGGATTATTTGCTCTAAATGTTGAAGACTTGGAACAAATTCATCCAGATGATCTTGAAGAGATGGATTTAAAGTGGCAACATGCAATGCTGACCATGAGAGCCAAAAGATTTCTGAAAAGAACTGGTAGGGCCAACTTTCAAGCCAAGACAGAAGGCAAACCATCTTTTGATAAATCAAAAGTGGAATGCTATAAATGCCATAAGCTTGGTCACTTTGCCAGAGAATGTAGATCTCAAGGGCAACAGCCATCAAGGACTTCACAACCCATCCAAGCATCATCATCCACAACACTTGTCTCTCAAGAAGACAATGTGTTTGACTGGAGTGATCAGACAGAGGAAGAATTTCAAAATCAAGCACTTATGGCAGAAACATCAAATGTCTCCTCCACTGAACTACCATCTGAGGTAAATTCTAAACTCTGCTCTCAATCATGCAAAAATATGGTTAAAAAGTACAGAGATCATAATGAGAGCATGTGCAAAACTCTAGCTAAGATGGAAGAAAGGAGATATGAATACATGCAGGCCATAGAAGATCTGGAAAAACAGATAAATGATTATAAGGACAATGAGATTCAAATGGGGTATGATAGAACCTATCATGAGTGGGAGAAAAAGGAGCTAAATAAGAAAATAGAATCTCTAAATAAAAAGGTAGAAGAGACTGAACAAAAGGTGTTTGAGGCTAATAAGAAGCTAGAATCTGTTAACATAGATCTAGGAAACTTCAAGTTAGCAAATCAAAAGCTAGAACACCTAATGGAAGTTCAATTCAAAGATAGAGTGAAATCTCAGGTCAATCCCAAAGAAGGAATAGGATATAGAGCTACTCCACCTCCATACAATAACAAGTACATTCATCCAATGAGTGAGGTTGCTGATAGACTTGTCAATGAACCACTAGATGAGTCTATGACTATTGTAGATCCTATCCTTGATAACAGTCCTGAATTAAAGGAAGATAAGAGTCAAAATAGAGACTGTGACACAAAGAGTGCATCCAGAGAGGTCCAAGTTCCCAGTAAGAAAGGAAAAGAGAAGATGAGTGTATGCAATGCTACTCCACAAGTTTCTGTACATTCTAACTGTAACTGCATCTTCATCAAAAGGAACTAAAAGAGGTAAAACTGTTTCTATCTGCACATGCCAAAAGCATGGTGTTCAAAAGTTTCCTAAACAACAGCAGGTAAGAGGAAACCAGAGAAACAAGAACCAGAAATTGATAGAAAAGTCTGGTGTTCCAATTCAAACTGTCAAAAGATGCTTTCACTGTGGAAGGAAGAATCACTTAGCCAAGGATTGTTTTTACAAACCAGCTGTTGCAAAACAGACTGTGCATCACACAAAATCAAATCCTAATCAGGCAAAGCACTCAAAAGTGAAACCTTCCACAGCAGCTCCAAAGAAAACAGTTGATCACAGATTCTCAAAAGTTAAAAAAATTACAGTCCACACATCAAAAACAAGTTTTGGCAAAGCCTAAATCAAGTTTTAAACAAATATGGTGTGTCAAGGACAAATCTGTTGCTCAAACTGCTAATGCAAAAGATCAGACTGCTAAGTCAAAATCTGATGCTGTTAGTGCAAAAACTGAAACTGTTAGCACTACAAACACAGCTCAAGCTGCTGGGCATCAAACTGGAGCTGCTAGTGAATCATCTGAGACTGTCAGAAGAAAAGATTATCAAAATAGTTGGATACCTCATATTATCACTAAATACTCTCCAAAGACTCCATCAGTAGATCTCACCAAATATAAGAAGTCAAAAACAGTTTTTAGTTATGTCAATGTACAAGGCCAACCCAAAACCAATTTGGTTTGGATTTACTCCACTACTAACTAAGCTGTTATTTGTGCAGGGCAACCACAGGTCTCCTCATAGAACAAGATGGCATCTGGACAGTGGATGCTCTAGGCACATGACAGGCAATTCTAAATGCTTGTCAAATTTCAAAGGTTTTGATGGAGGTTTTGTTGCATTTGGAGGCAACTCAAAAGGAGGTAAGGTTACAGGTAAAGGTACTGTTAATGCAGGCAACATGACATTCCATGATGTTCTGTATGTTGAACAGCTTAAGTACAATTTATTGAGTGTCTCTCAAATCTGTGACAAACAAAACATTGTTCTGTTCACAGATTCTGAGTGCATTGTTCTTTCAAAGGATTTCAAAGTTCCTGAAAATCTTGTTTTACTTAGAACACCAAGAAAGGAAAATGTTTACTGCCTGGACACAGATCTTTTACCTAAGTCAAATACTTTAAGCTGTTTAATATCCAGAGCATCATCAAATGAGTCTGCTCTTTGGCATAGAAGGATGTGTCACATGAACCTCAAGTCCATGAATGCTTTAGTTAAAAAGAATCTGGTAAGTGGATTACCACAAAAGGAGTTCATTTGTGATGATCATTGTGTAGCATGTCTTAAAGGTAAGCAACACAAAACTTCTCATAAGGCCAAAGAAGTAAATTCAATCTCATCTGTTCTTCAGTTGTTACATATGGATCTATTTGATCCAACATCTGTTTTGAGTTTGAATAAAAGGGCATACTGTTTAGTCATTGTTGATGATTTCACCAGATTTACTTGGGTTTACTTTCCTAGTTCCAAAGATGAAACTGCTGAGCTAGTTAAGTCTTTTATCCTTAAGATAGAAAACCAATCCAATTCCAAAGTTAAGGTGATAAGATCAGACAATGGAACTGAATTTAAAAATCAAATTCTAAACAGTTTCTGTGAGTCCAAAGGCATTGCTAGACAATATAGTGCACCAAGAACACCACAACAAAACGGTGTAGCTGAAAGAAAGAACAGAACATTAATTGAGGCTGCTAGAACAATGTTAGCTGATTCAAATCTGCCAATAACTTTCTGGGCAGAAGCTGTTAATACAACCTGTTATGTTCTAAATAGGGTTCAAGTTGTTCAATCAAAAGGGAAAACTCCCTATGAGTTATTCCATAACAGAAGTCCCCTAATTGCTTTCTTCAAGCCTTTTGGATGCCCATGTACTATTCTTCACACTAAAACTCACTTAGGAAAGTTTGAAAGTAAAGCTGAAGAAGGATTCTTTGTAGGATACCCAACTCAAAGCAAAGCCTATAGAGTATACAACAGTGTGTCTAAAACAATTGAAGAAAGTGCCAATGTTGAATTTAATGAAAATACTGCTAATATCAAAGGCACTGGTCCTGATTGGTTGTTTGATTTAGATTCACTAACAAATTCTGTGAGCTTTGTTGAGTATACTGCAGAAGCTGATGCATACAGGGTTGAAGCTGCTAACACGAATTCTCATGCTGCCAATACAATTTCTCATGCTGTTGGCACAAAGTCTCAGACTGCTGCAGATTCAACAAGTTGGGATGATTTCACCACTCTACCACTTCTGTCTTGTGATCCCCCAGGGGTCCTGAATGATACAAATCCAGACACTGAAGTGCCACTCCAAAGTTCTGAAAGAACAGCTCCAACACAACAGGAAACAGTCCCAGATTCAAGTCAAGCTGTTTCAGAAACTGAACCATTCACTGGTTCTGATGGAGATGATACCAACCTTGGAACTTCTTTTCAAACAGAGAGAGAGCCCACACTAAGAGTTCACAAGTATCACCCTCTCAATCAAATACTGGGTGATCCAAGCACTCCTATTCAAACAAGGAAAATGGTTCAAAATGAGACTGCTGCTGCTGAACTAGCAGTTCCTGAATTCAGTCTAGCTGCTTTTGAACATGCCTGTTTCATGTCTCAATTGGAACCTAAAAAGGCATCAGAAGCATTAAAAGATTCATCCTGGATTGAAGCCATGCAAGAAGAGCTTTTACAGTTCAAAATTTAGAATGTATGGACTCTGGTGGATCTTCCTAAAGGTAAGAGAGCAATAGGTACAAGATGGGTGTTCAGAAACAAGAAGGATGAGAGAGGGATAGTCATCAAGAACAAAGCAAGACTAGTAGCACAAGGGTACACTCAAGAAGAAGGAATAGATTATGATGATGTCTTTGCCCCGGTAGCAAGAATTGAAGCCATCAGACTATTTCTAGCATATGCAAGTTTCAAAGGATTTAAAGTGTATCAAATGGATGTTAAGTCTGCTTTCCTGTATGGGACAATTGAAGAGGAAGTATATGTGTGTCAACCTCCTGGTTTTGAAGACTACAAGTATCTAGCCAGGGTGTACAAGCTAGACAAAGCTCTCTATGGTCTTCACCAAGCCCCCAGAGCATGGTATGACACACTGTCATCATATCTTCTACAGAATGGATTCAAGAGAGGCACTCTGGACAAAACACTCTTCACTAAATCCATCAAAGCTGAGATTCTACTTGTCCAAATCTATGTTGATGATATCATCTTTGGCTCAACTAATGATAGTTTGTGCAAAGAATTTGAGGCCCTAATGCACAAAAAGTTTCAAATGAGTTCAATGGGGGAACTCACATTCTTTCTAGGGCTGCAGGTTAAACAGAAGCCTACTGGTCTATTCTTAAGTCAATCAAAGTATGTCAAAGACATACTGGAAAAGTTTGGCTATCAAGACACAAAGGTTGCAAGCACTCCAATGGATCCTCATAAACAGCTCCATACAGACAAAGATGGCATAGATGTGGACATTCATCTATACAGATCCCTTATAGGATCTCTCATGTATCTAACATCTTCAAGACCTGATATTATGTTTGCTGTCTATATGTGTGCTAGGTTTCAATGCTCTCCAAAGGATTCTCACTTGGTTGCTGTTAAGAGAATCTCTAGATATCTTAAAGGCCAACCACATTTAGGTCTATGGTATCCTAAAGACTCTCCTTTTGAACTAACTGCTTATTCTGACAGTGACTATGGTGGATGCAACATTGACAGAAAATCCACAACTGGTGGATGTCAATACTTAGGAGCAAGACTGGTCTCTTGGCAATGCAAAAAGCAGACAACAGTGTTCACATCATCTACTGAAGCAGAATATGTAGCAGCTGCAAGTTGCTGCTCCCAGGTAATGTGGATTCAAAATCAGCTAAGAGACTATGGTATGAATTTCTTATCCACTCCTATTTATATTGACAATTCAAGTGCAATTAGCATTGTGCAAAACCCAGTGAAATTCCCAAAAACCAAGCATATAGAAATCAGATTTCACTTCATCAGAGATTGTAATGAAAAGAAGTTAATCCAAGTTACCAAAATACATACAGATGATCAGCTAGCTGATCTATTTACAAAACCTTTTGATGTGGGAAGGTTCACTTTCCTAATATCAAATATTGGTATGGTAAACATGGATTAATTGGTTTTCATTATTATCGACTCAGTATGCTAATTTAAGGGGGAGACACTGTTCCATTGAAAAGTTGCACAATTTTACACTAACAGCATGAGTATTTTCTCATGCTGCTAGTTCATTTTCTCGGATTGCTAGTTATTTTCACTTGATCTGTCAAAGTGTGCAGGGTATTTGGGTAATTTTCAAAATGTGTGCGCGGGACCCAACTTTTCGAAACCTTTAAAGGTCCCGGTTTCGTTCAGTTGTAACTACCAGTTACATATTCTTCTTCCACGGCCTTCTGCTTTCTCTCTGAACGAATCACACATTCTTCTTTCAAACCCTAAAACCATCGTTTGTTCATCCATGGAGTTCGTAAAAGAACACAACTGCCTCCCATACACTCTGAAACATGCTGAACTCCAACCGTTCCATACAATGATGGATTTCCTCAGGCACTCCCATATTCATCATGCACTATCCATAAACCCTACTGTATACATCTCCCATATAGAACCGTTTTGGAACCATGCATCTATTCAAACCATCAATGGAGTGCCTACCCTCCTTTCCAAGATTGATGGAACTACTATCCATATCACTGAGGAATCCATCAGACGTCACTTGCATCTTCAAGATGCCTCAGGTATAACCGACCTATCCCTTCAAGCTTTACATTTTGGTCTTCAAAATATTGGTTATAGGGGCCCTGCTGATTCTTTTACTTTTCTTAAGGCACATTTTTCTCCTAAATGGAAATACCTTGTGCACATTATTCAGCAATGTTTAAGCCCCAAAAGAACTGGTTGGTCTGAGTTTTCTTCAAATATTGCCACTGCCTTAGTGTGCTTTTCTACTGGCCAACAGTTCAATTTTTCTAACATGATTTTTCAGGGGATGTTAAGGCATCATTCCCTAAAGAATGGGAAATTTCTGATGTATCCTAGGTTTTTGGCAGAAATCATTGCACACACCTGCACTACTCCACATTTACATAAAAGGATACATGTTTCCCATAGGCACTCACTGTCTTTAATCAAAAGGCTGTTAAAGCCAAGTGCCAATTTTGTAAGTATAGATGTTCCATTGCCCTCTGCAATGATGAACATCATTCCAGGAAACAGAGGAGAGGGTCCTGAGCAGACACAGCCCAACATTCCTGCTTCACCCCCAGGACCCCAACCCACTCCTCATGATACAAATATTCCAGCTGATCCTTTTGTACAGCCAAAACGCCCACTAAAATACTTATATAAAAGGAAAAGGGGACAAGGAGCTCCTTCCTCCTCCTCCCATCAACAAGAGCCATATATCCCTGTGCAGGAGGACACTTCTGCACAGAATATCCAAAGGGAACCAATTGAGGAAACTCCCATCCTCACTCAGGAGGTGAACATCTCTTCAGAGATGGTTCATATGGGTTCTGTGGCTGGCACTACTGATGTCTCTGCACAAGAGGCACAGGACAGGGCCAACATATCTAAGACCATGCCCATGGCAACAGCAAGTGTGCAAACACAAGCTGGAAGTCCCCAGAACCAAGAAAAGAGGGGCCCAGAAGTTTCTACTTCTGGTCTTAATGTCAGTGATAGATCACAAGCACCTCAGGTGTTTTCTGATCTTGAGACAAGTCTGCAACTCATATCTTGACGGATCCCAAGCTGAAACCTGTTGTAGCCATGTTGGAATATCAAATGTCCATCATTGCTGCACAGGGGGCTCAAATTTTTGCACTCAATCAGGCAGAGGCTGCTCAGAATAAGAGAATGGATTATCTTCACAAAGGGTTCACCCTCTGTGGAAATAAGCTCATGAAATTAGAGCAGATGATTCAAACCCAAGGGGCAAAGGTTGTAGGTCCTTCTGACCAAACCAATGCTTCCAAAAAGGGGGAGAATCAGGAGGTTCCCATATCAGTCCAAGCAGCTCCAACAACAACAGTCCAAGCAGCACCAACAGTTCCAGTCTCTAGGCTAGCAGTCCCAACAGCTTCTCAAGCTGTTAGCCTAGAAACTCAAGCTGCTTCTTCAAAAGCTACTGGAGTTGTGATCAGGGAAGGAATTCAAGCTCCATCAAGTACAGTCCAAGCTACATCATCTGCTGCAAAAGACAAGGGCAAGGGCATTCTCATTGAGTCTCCAAAGCATAAATTTTCTTCCAAAGAAGCCCAAATTGCCTTTGATGCTGAAGTTGCCAAAAGAATAGCAGAAGAACAAGACAAAGAATTGGATCAGCAAGCCCAAACCCCAATGGATGATGATGAGACTTTAGGTTATTACTTAAAGGGGTTTGTGGTTAAGAAAGGAGCTATGAAGAGAAAAATGCCAACAGGGCACACCAAGGCTGAGCACAGAAGATTCTTAATCAATTTTGCCTTTGCAGCAGGTATCCCAAAGAAAATGGCTCAGTCCATGACTACTGAAAGGCTGCAGGAGATCCATGACAAAGAAATGGAGAAAAGAAAGAAAACAAAAATTTCTCCAGAAGCTCAACCATCCCAAGAAGTCCAACCATCAACCCAATCAGTCCAAGCTGAAGCTGGTGCCAGTGCACCTGCTCCCTCTGATCAAGCAGCTCTTTCTATTCCTTCATCGGTTAAAAGGGTGCTCTTTGAGAAACAACTACAAAAGGCCATGGACATAGAGAAGTTGATTGATCAACATGATTTTACAAAGCCTCAAATCAACTACTGGTTTGCTAAGTCACTGGATGACCGTGACTTGAGAATGAAGTTTGTAATCAGAAGAGAGTCTGGACCTGAAGAGGAGTATGACACTTTTTGGCAGATAGTACAGAAGCTGACCAGAGATGAATTGATAAAGATGTACAATATAGGGTCAGTTACACAAGTGAGGTCTGCTCTTCCACAAGTCAAGCAACTCATCAAAGATCTAAGTACAGTGGTTGACCCTGAGTTTGCAAGACAAGAGATAGAAGATGCTGAAAAGAAAGGGAAAACGATCAAGAAGATTGATCTGTTTGTCAAGTCAAAGACATTCAGAATCAAATTCACAGATGGATCTGGTATCTTCTTCAATCTTGATTTTTACAATTTTTCAAAAGATATGCTGCTGCAAATTAAATCAGCAAGAATATCTTGTGATAAAGAAAAGATGAAGAAAGAATTTTTGAAGGCTATAGATCATAAACTTGCACAGTTGTGAGTTTTTGTAAGCCTTGGTTTGTAAATAACAGTTTACTTATTCATTTCCAATTCTTGTATAGAACTTAAAGTCGTGTGTAAAGAATTTAAGTTAGGGGGAGATTGTTGGGAAATAGTTTAAGTACATTCAAGCTATTAGTTTAGACTTCTCAGACTGTTAGTAGATTTTACTTGTAAGTCCAAAGTTCATGCTGCTAGTTGAAGAAACTCGAGCTGCCAGTGTAAAAGTTCAAGCTGCCAGAGCAAAACTACTCAAGCTGCTCAGTTCATGCTGTCAAGAGATTCAAGCTGCTCAACAGTTTCATAAACAGAAAGTGCTGATTTTCAGGAAAGATATCTACACGAAGATTCCAGCATATCTACTATCAGAGAAGTCATAGTTCGTCAAGGAAACATATCAAGAAGCAATATAAATACAGAGAATAGGTCGTCCTATTGTGTATAGGAGTTTCTGCATATTTTGAGTTTGTAATTGCTTTATTGTTTAAGTTTTCATAAGCCTCTAAGGTTGTAAAACCCTAAGAACAGTTTGTGTTCTTCGTCTAATCAAACAGATTAGAGGTGATTGTAATCATTGAATTCAGCAATACAAACAGTCTTGATTAATTCCTGTATGTTTATTTATTATTGATTCTGAAAGTTTTTGTCAAAATAATTAAGTGTTATTCCGCAAACTTCTTGATTAAACTTTGATTCAAAGCAAGATTATTGATTTATACTCTGATAAATTCAAATCAGTTAGTCTTGGTAATTCAGTTTTAGATCCTGACACCATTAAAACTTTATTTTCAAAAATTTGACCATTGTCCTATAATTTTTAAATGGTTAACAAATAAGTTTAACAATCGATCAAAGAAATTTAAAAAAATAAACACTTAACATTTACACCCAACAGTCTGCGTCACGCCGTCACTAGTGAAGGCTGACAGATTAGAGGGCATCGGCACTATGGCAGTGGGGTGGAAAGTTGAGACATGGTTGCGTCGTCACCGGTTGGTCAGAACTCAAAAAGCCAGAAGTCCAGGATGCCAGAAGTGTGAAGCCGTGAAGTGTGGAAGATAGAAAGCGATTAAGGGTTTCAAAAAGTTTGGGATATATTTTCTTAAGGTGTCTTTAATAATAATTTGGGCTAACTTAAGTTAATTAACTTGACAAATTGTTTATATTTGTTTTATATTCTATTTGCCTGTTTTTTTTAATTTGTTAAGATTAAACTCTGTAATATTATAATAATTTGAGTAATAAAAACAACAAATATAAATTAGATATGAATATTATAATTTCATTATTTTTTTTGTAGGAGTCATTCAATAAAAATCGTAGGTGTCACTCGAGTTTTTGATACATACGGAACTCAGTATTTTGAATTTTTATCGGTGTCGAGTAACACCCGTAATTATAAACTAGGTCCGCCCATGCCTTGAGCCATGCATAAAAACCACCTACTGCGTCTTTAGCTGTTATGAAACCATTGTTTCCTTCGTCTGGAATACTAGCTGCATCCACTATCGATTGGTCAATGGACCCTTTGTAGCAATCATCTGGGAGTGGTGTGCTTGCCCTCTTTGTGTTCCACAGTCTACAGCTGAACATCTAAAGAAAATGATAACGATTGTTATGTATTTATTTTAAATTTGTATGTATGCATGCATTGGAATTTGATTAAACTGAAGATCAATGTACCTATGAATATTTTGGAAGAATAAATTGTTGGAAAAATATCATGTAGTATAAATGTGAAGCTGCTAGTTGGGGTGTTCATGCTGTTAGCATACTTATAGGGTGGTCACAATTCTATAGCTGTTAGTTCAAGAAACTCAAGCTGCTAGTTCAAGAAACTCAAACTGCTAGAGTCAAATGATGAATTTTCTTATTGATAATATCAAATCAAAAAGAAAGATCAGAAGATTTGAAGATATCTCTCGAAGATAAATTGTAGTTTTACAAGGAATCAAATAGAATTGAAAAAATAGAGTAGACATAAATTGTCAATATACACACGTAATATTTTGCTATTATGTTGTAAGTTTTCCTAAGCCTCTAAGGTTGTAAAAGTCTAAGAACAGTCTGTGTTCTTCGTCTAATCAAAGGGAATTGAGGTTCTTGTGAAAGCTGTAATCATTCTGAGTTAGAAAGTTATATACCTGCGGTTGTTTTGGCACTGTTGGAGAGTGCTGCCTCTTTTGCAAGGGTTTAGTATTTTTCATGACTTGTGAATCAGGCGGCGTGCTGTTTGGCTCGCCAACAGATTTACCAATCGATTCCTATACATAAAACTCGGTAAATTAATAAGTCATGTATATATGTAAAACTATTAAATCACAGTGAACTCGAAATAAATATTAAACTGATCAATTTAATTCAAATATTTGAATACTTGCATTTGTTTATATAGCTGGCTTTTCCTTCGCAAATTGGCCATCATCCTGAAGAGTAGTGGCAGCGTTAGGATTAACGACCAATGGTGGAGACACCACTGGAGACACCTGCAATAAAAATTAAGAAATGCATTTGTTAGAAAAATAAATGTACTAATAAAATGTTAATTAGCATAATTAATACAATAAATGGTTTCCACAGATTCTGGTGCATGAGTTGACAATGATTCTGGATTCTCCCCTTGTATAGAATACCGAGCCATTAGTTGGTGAACCATTGCCTGTGTATCTTCCACTTTCGTTGCCAAAAACTTTATTTGAAGTTCTTTGTCTTCATGTTCTAGTCTCAGATCAGCTTCACTCTCGCGTCTCTCAGCTTCACGTTCGCGCCTCTCAGTAGCAAGTGCTGATTCAAGTAGTTTAACTCTCTCATCATCCGATGCTTTTCTCCAAGGAATATTAAAATATTTTCTGATTGTCACTTCGCTGCCCACTCCTCTTGCATATCCTGACTTTTTGGGACCAAATACCTCTGTCATGGCATTAGTCCTCTCATCTGCCATTAAGGTTCCGACTTTGATATTGTCCTCGGTGGCTCTCTACATTAAAGATTCCAATAGGCAGTAAGTAATTTGTTTCATGAAAATAAACATGAATATGTATAAATTAAGTATTAGCATATATTTGTCAAGCATATATATATATGTCAAAATGCTTACTACTTCATCGGATTTTGCTTTAGTCCTTTTATCTCGAAATACCCCTTCTTTGTTTTGCCTTCCTTTCAACTACAGTATACCACGTGGGGGTTCTTCATCTGCATCTTTTACTTTTTCTTTGATCTTACAATCATCAAATACACATGTAAAGTTAAAGCAATTAGTATATATATACATACAGCTAGTACTTAGAAAATAGAAAACATAAAACATAAACAAATTAATTAATGTTCTATAAATGTAGCTACCAGTTTTTTTTCACATATTTGTATCCACCTTGTTCCATAGTATGCGGATAAATAGACAAGGAGCGCACCTCTTTAGATGCATCTGACTTTTTCTTAATTTCAGAACCAAATGATAGTTAATTAATGTTTGCAAACACAATATATAATATGAAAGATATATATATGAAATTAATTACAATATAACCAAAACCTGGTAAGCTTCCGTGCTCGTATACTGTACGAAATCAACCCATTCCTTGTGCTTGACAATTGCACTATACTTGGGTGGGACTTGATTTAGTTTTTAAGGCGTATCTTTGTTGGGCAGTATGTATTTTTCCCTCAATTTCCTTTTGAAGTTCCTCAGATCTGCACCAAGATGATTCATTACTAAATTTCTGTGTGTCTTATCAACATCAAAATATCGCTAAAAAATAACAAATTAAATACACAAATCTGATTAACAACAATGTTGTTTAATTTTTGAACATTAAGGAATTAAACATATATAATTGGTTAAAACTAACCGTGATTTCATCCCATAGCTTAGTTCTTACTTCTGAATCGATCTTCTTCCATGTCAGAATCTTCAAGCCTATGTGCTCACGAACCATGTCTCCTAGAAAACTTGCAAACACTGTTCTGTGATCTCCTGTTAGCCTATCCATTGTATCAAACGTTACCTTGAGCTTTAATGCACCGGGTATGCTGTACCGGTTGCGAAACTTAGATAACCTTGTTATGCCCCTAGGCGGAACTACTATTTTGATTGGACTTGCATTGATTGCAACATGATCCATATCTTGTTGTTCATCATAATCATCGTACTCCTCTGATTCATATCCATCATGATCATCTGCCTCGCCATTATTCTGAAGAACAAGTTGATTGTTCATGGTTGCAGTATTCATGATCCTTTAGTTCTTTAGGAGAGAGTTGAAAAAGATAAAAAATTATGACGATTCGGCAGAAAAGTGTTAAGCAGATTAATGATTGTGTTTGTAGGCATTAACTGTAATTATCGAACTTTAAGGAATGTAAAACGGCAAGTGTAATTTTAAATTTTCGCATAAATTTTGGCTCCATTTTTTAAATATTTCGGTCCAAAATTAATAATAAAAATATCAGAAATGTTTTATGAAAAAATTCAAAAAGGCATGACTTAGCTTAGTGGTAATGGTGGTGGATGGTGTTAGTGTGTTGGGATGGTCACGTGTTCGAGTCTAACATATATGTAACTTCTTTGCTTGTTTTATTTTGTAAGTGATAATGATATAAATTATATATTATATTTTAAACGGCTAGAATATTATTAACAACCAAAGTTATATAAGCTAAATAACTTATACCTGCAATTTGGGTATAGTTTAAGGACCATTTTTTGCAATTTACTCTAATTGGAATTCAAACCAACAAAAATGATAAACCAACATTTGTTAATAAACGTAAACATATATATGTTGTATTATTAATCAAAACGTAGTTTTAAGTAATTACACAAATGTATCAAAACCATACATTCGCATCCCAGGTCTGTATATAATTGTGGTAACAAGCATCCAAAATACAAACATTACAATTAAAAATGTATTCATTTACAAAAACAAACCCTTTAGTTAATTCTTCATCTCGCCACTTGAGTTGCTGGCAAGAATGGCTCAACCGGTTGAAATGCCTCGGTAGAAGCCTCATGCGATCCTGCATCAGTAACCGACGTACTTTGGCAGCCGTTTCAGTGACAGCCTGCGGACGCGTTGATGAGTTTCTGAAGGCATCATTCAACAGCCTCCTAGCGTCGTTTACGCTCTGTCCTCCTTCTGCCATTAGCACATTTGCTAAGAGAAACTTAGCATTAAGCGAGCCGGAACGTGCTGCCCTTCGAAGCTTCTCCTTTCCTTCCATCTCCAAATCCGCAAAAAATATATTTAACTGCTGATCAAGACAATACAGAAACATAAATATGTATTTCATGTTTAGGCAAAAAAAAAAACAATAGAAAGCATGGAAAATAAAGTGTTCCAATCCATCATTGAAGACCAAGTTAGTGTTTCCCTTCTCCCTCAGAAGGTATAGCAGTTCAGTTTTCGGCCCCCTAAACCCTATTGTGACGATGGAATGAACTTCCATCACGCGGTAAACGAAATCAGACTTAGCTTCGCGTTTAAAGGTTTTGCAACTTTAATGAATGCAGACATAAAAGCTTAATAAAAAGTACTCTTAAATAGACAAATACGTCATGTTCATTCAGAAAATCTAACAAAGCCCAAATTAATGGGCTACGGATCATTAAACTTAATGTTTCTCTTGAATAGGCAAATACATCATAATCATAGTTGAATCGATAGAATATGATAGGGTTAGGAAACTTACATTTTATTGCTTTTAAAAACTTCAAAGGCACTTGATGCCCCCAAAAACCCCAATATTCTAGCTATTACTTCGTCTGGAAGCTCCATAGTCGTTAATCGGATTTGCATCGTTGCTTGCGTAGTTGCTTGGAGAGTGTTTGAAATGATGATTGGCAGGTATAGATTATGCTCTGTTCTGACGTTGGGGAAGACGAATGGTAGGAATAGGAAAAGGGTGATGGTAAAATGCGCGTGGTCATTACATGCCGCCATTTTCATAAACTGAAATGACGTAAATTCCCCTAATAAAAATATACATGCTATTATATTAGTAAGGGTATTTTTGTCAATTTCGCAAGCTGTTATTGCATTTTCTCAATTTGTTAATAGTTTATAAAATTACTTGAATAATTTCTACCAAGGTTTTGTTTTATTTTTCATGTAATTTATTTGAATAATGGAAATGAATTGATTATTCATATATAACGTAGGAAATGAAATGTTTCTACAAATAGCTTAATTGAGTAATTGATTATCTGCATGTAACCTAGTTTCATGAAATTCCATGATTAAGTTTAACCTAAGTTTTATTACTCATGGAATGGAATGCAATTGAATTGAATTGAATATCTGCATGTAACCTAGGTTCATGAAATTACATGATTAATTTTAACCTAATTTTTATTATTTAATTGAGTTAAATTGAAAAATTATGTTTTGGCAAGTTTCGAGCTTTTAGTTCAATTTCTCAAGTTGTTAGTTCAATTTGTCAAGCTGTTAGTGCATTTTCTCAAGCTGTTAAGTGTTTTATAAACCTAGGTTCATGAAATTACATGATTAATTTTAACCTATGTTTTATTACTCATGGAATTGAATGCAATTGATTTGAATTGAATATCTGTAGGTAACCTAGGTTCATGAAGTTACATGATTAATTTTAACCTAAGTTTTATTACTCATGGAATGGAACGCAATTGAATTGAATTGAATATCTGCATGTAACCTAGGTTAATGAAATTAAATGATTAATTTTAATCTAATTTTTATTACTTATGGAATGGAATGCAATTGAATTGAATATAATATCTGCATGTAGCCATGGTTCATGAAATTACATGATTAATTTTAACCTAAGTTTTATTACTAATGGAATGGAATGCAATTGAAGTAAATTGAATATCTGCATGTAACCTAGGTTCATGAAATTACATGATTAATTTTAACCTAAGTTTTGTTACTCATGGAAGGGAATGCAATTGAATTGAACTGAATATCTGCATGTAACCTAGGTTCATGAAATTAAATGATTAATTTTAACCTAAGTTTTATTACTCATGGAATGGAATGCAATTGAATTGAATTGAATATCTGCATGTAACCTAGGTTCATGAAATTACATGATTAATATTGACCTAAGTTTTATTACTCATGGATTGGAATGTAATTAAATTGAATTGAATATCTGCGTGTTAACTAGGTTCATGAAATTAAATGATTAATTTTAACCTAAGTTTTATTATTTAATTGAGTGAAATTAAAAAATTATGTTTTTGCCAGTTACGAGCTGTTAGTTCAATTTCTCAAGCTGTTAGTACATCCTTTGTAAAGTGGTTTCTCTGCGTCCTATAGTAATTCTAGAAACTTGACATGGTCAACCGGATCCTCATCATCAAAATTATCTTTTGCAGCATTAACCATTTGCACTGTTTCTGGGCCATCAGTTGAAATTTCTGAATCAAAAACCATATCTGTGTCAACATAATCTGTTGTACCACTGTGATGTTCAGCTGTTAAGTATGGCTCATCCTTTTCTCCATGTTTAGTCCACTTTGTGTAGTTTTGATCAATGCCATTACAGAATAAATGAAATTCCACTTCTTCCACATTACGCATAAAATGGTTTAAATAATTGGTTTATGGAATTTGAAATTCTTTTCTATTACCTTCAGTTGGGTCGATGTTATTCATCTTCTTCAAGTTGTCTACTGCATAATTAATAAATGTTGTTACTTCATCCCTATAAACTCTGTTCAGCCTTTGTAATCCCATCCAACACTTGTCCATTTGGGTTTAGTTGACTTCTGGTTGAGTGGTTGAAGATTTGATTAGTGTTGTACGGTGTTTCTTATAAATAATTAGGGTTTAGAAAAAGAACCGCCTAATTTAGGATTAGTAAAAGAACCGCTTAATTTAGGATTAGTAAAAGAACCGCTTAATTAGAGTTTGAATTATCTAAAACGTTACCCGCGTTCGAATCCTGGATGTGGCATTTTTTTTATTTTTGGATATAAATAATTCATATACTATATGGTCACATAAGTTAGTGGTTGAGTTGTCTCGAACTGTTAGTTCTATATCTCAAGCTGTTAGTGCATTTTCTCAAGCTGTGAAGTGTTTTATAACCAAATCACATTGAAATTAAGATACATACAGATAATCATTCCATAAATTATTTAATTAAAAGGAAATTTACAAGGCTAATATATTACATTTAAAACGTAATTTAGACGGCTAAATATATTACAATTAACGAAATTTACAAGGCTAACATATTATAAATAAAACGTAATTTACAAGGGTAATATATTACAATTAATATAGCTAGTCTTCTGATCTTCAAAACTATAATCTTGCAAGCTTTCTTACAATGTCATTAGATAGTTTCTTTTCCAGATCAAAATTATCTCCTCTAACCTTTGCATCTCTCATCCTTTGCAATCTCTCCTTAGAGTGATTCAAAAATTCCAATGAAAAATACCGATTTGTTGTATCTTCCAGCTTGAGTCTGTATGTCATTGACTTCTCATTCACATCAATCAAAATGATTTTCATATTATCTTCACTCAGCCCTTGCTTCAAAACATCTGGTTCGAAAACACTTGCAAGGGCCTTCATCAAATCCACAACATAGAACAATTGAGAGTTTGAGTAGTTTGACTTTCCAATTCTGTACATGTCAGTCAAATCTTCTCTTGTCATCTTTGAAAATATTTGATATGCAGTCTTGTAAACCTCATCATCACCCGTTTCTCTTTTTACCACATAATGATAATATAACATCTGTGCATCATCAGGTTGGGCTTTCCAAAAGATTATTTTTGGCTTTTTAAGCACCTTTTCTCCAAAATTAGCAGTGTCTTTTCCATATCAAAAATTTTATTTAAAGTCGCATCCTATGCAATCTTTATCACTTTGTCATATTTTGTCTGACTGATTCCTTCTCCTTGTCCAGCAGGACCCTCATTAGTCCTCTCAATCACCATTGGATCAATTTTAGCATCATTCTGAGCCTTTCTCATATCTTCATACCTCTTCTGTAGTTCCTCTGTGGTCTAATTTGAAAGAACCTTCTTGGGAATTCCAGAGTTTGCAGAGCAATAATTAATCAAGACTTTTCTATGCTCAGCCTTTGAAGGTTGAGAAGACCTTTTTCTTTTCTTTGTGCTATCTTTCTTAGCAGGTTGAGCTTCACTATTCATTTGTTCAATAAGATCAGTTAATGCATCATCATCACCAGAATCATCTTCTTCCAAGTTCATTAGCACTCCTTGTGCTGGATTGTCTGTCATTACTGTTCTCTTTTCAAGTAACCTTTCCTCGTCTGCATGCAATTTTCTTGCAAGTTCAGCATCAGCTCTCACTTCCATTTCTCTTGGATCTTCCTTCTTCTTTGGGCTTTCCACAAAAACCACTTTTCCTTTACTAGAAACCTGTGGCTGAGAGGTTTGAGCTTCACAGATCCTTCCTTCTGGTATAAACAATGTGTCAGCCTTAGGTCTTGGCTCAGCAGGTGGAGTATCACTGGTAACAGGTTGAGGAATTTCTGCAGCTGTTGTCTGATTTAGAGATGATGTTGGCTGTGGAGCTGCTAGTGGTGTTTGATTCTCCCGCGTTTTAGAGGGAGGAAAGACTTTGGCAACCAATGCTGCAAGTGTAGCATCATGTTTCAGTGGGCTCTGACCAGCTATTGTCAAGGCATGCATTGTCATGACAATTTGCCGTTGTTGTGCAAGTTTGACTTGCTGCATTCATGCAATCTCTTTTCCTTGAGCTTCAATGATAGCCTTGTAGTGATCCTAGGCAACAATAATAGGTACAAGAGTAGGATTCATCAATGCCTGTAGTTGCAGACTAGCCTCAATATCCTCAAGTGTTGTTGGCACTTTTGGAATACCACTGGCAATATAACCAGAACACGTTCTCCTAGGAGAAAAGTCTGGGCCCCACTGTTCTTGGTTCTGGAGACTTCCAGAAGATGTATGAACATCCTCTGTTGCCATGGTAGTGGTCTTAAGGATGTTGTCACTGTCCTGGAATCCCTCTTCCAGGAGTATAAGTAGTGATAGTCACAGATACCATATGATCAACCTCTGTTGGGTTTATCACCTCCTTGTTGATGTTGGCAGTGTTCTCATTTGTTTCCCTTTGGATATTCCGTAGAGGAGGATGCTCTTGTGCAAGGCTTTCAGGAATTTGGGTGAGAGGTGGGATGGAAGGAGCATCACCACCTAGTTTGAGTGCAGTGGGTGATGGAGTAGGTTGATCAGAAGGAGCAGATGGTGATTTATTTGTATCATGAGGAGGGGTTTGGGTTACTGTTCGTTGAGCATTAAGGTGGGGTTGTTCATGCTCAGGAACTTCTCCCCCGTTTCCTGTAATAACAGACCTCATTACTTGAGTCAATGGGGTCTTAGTGCCTGAAAATTTGTCATTGTGTTTCAAAAATCTTTTGACGGATTTTCATGTGTGACAATGGAAAACATGTATCCTCGTGTGTGTTTTCAAATTTTCAAAATGATTTGAAAAAATGTGAGCCAAAACCCTAAGATACGTAAAAACTTTCCCATGTTTGGGATTCAGATTACTTAACATCCCTTGAAAAATCATACCAGAAAAATTGAACTGTTGGCCAATGAATAAGCAAATCAAAGCAGTAGCAATGTTTGAAGAAAATTCCCACAAACCTGTTCGTTTAGGTCTTATGCATTGTTGAACGATATGGATGAGGTATTTCCATTGGGAACCAAAAAATTGTTTATAAAATGTAAGTTTGTCCAATGTGCCCTCATACCCCAAACGTGCAAGTCCTTCAAATATGGTAGTAGAGATGAAATCATTAATACCTTGGGCATCTTGCAGTTGTAAGTGCCGACGAATGGTCTCCACAGTAATGGTGATCAGTTAGCCATCAACAGTAGAGTCAATGGAAGTGATTCCATCAACAGTTCCAGTACGAGCATGACTCCAAAATTCCTCCAGTTGAGGAATGTAAATTGTAGGGTTCACCATCAAAGCATAATAGATGTTTGTACATCTCAAGAAGTACATCATCTCGTAGAAACCGTCCAACTCAACATGCTTCAAAATGTAGGGCAGACAGTTGTGCTCCTTGATAATCTTTAATTCCGCCATCAATGCAATCCTGAATTCATGAACCAGGGTTTCGAGTGAAAGTGGAAGTGCGATTTAGGCTCTGGATTTGAAACTGGTAGTTTTAATAGTTATTTCCTGCGACTTAAAATAAATCATGTATTTTCATGAACCTAGGTTTATAAAACACTATACAGTTTGAGAAAATGCACTAACAGCTTGAGAAATTGAACTAACAGCTCGAAACTTGCAAAAACATAATTTTTCAATTTAACTCAATTAAACAAAAAAACTTAGGTTAAAATTAATCATGTAATTTTATGAACCTAGGTTTATAAAACACTTAACAGCTTGAGAAATTGAACTAACAGCTCGAAACTAGCAAAAACATAATTTTTCAATTTCACTCAATTAAATAATAAAACTTAGGTTATAATTAATCATGTAATTTCATGAACCTAGGTTACATGCAGATATTCAATTCAATTCAATTGCATTTCATTCCATGAGTAATAAAACTTAGGTTAAAATTAATCATGTAATTTCATGAACCTAGGTTACATGCAGATATTCAATTCAATTCAATTGCATTCTATTCCATCAATAATAAAACTTAGAATAAAATTAATCATTTAATTTCATGAACCTAGGTTACATGCAGATATTCAATTAAATTCAATTGCATTCCATTCCATTAGTAATAAAACTTAGGTTAAAATTAATCATGTAATTCATGAACCTAGTTTATATGTAGATATTAAATTCAATTCAATTGCATTCCATTCCATGAGTAATAAAACTTAGGCTAAAAATAATCATGTGATTTCATGAACCTAGGTTACATGCAGATATTCAATTTAATTCAATTGCATTCCATTCCATTAGTAATAAAACTTAGGTTAAATCTAATCATGTAATTTCATGAACCTAGGTTACATGCAGATATTAAATTCAATTCAATTGCATTCCATTCCATGAGTAATAAAACTTAGGTTAAAATTAATCATTTAATTTCATGAACTTAGGTTACATGCAGATTCAATTAAATTCAATTGCATTCCATTCCATGAGTAATAAAACTTAGGTTAAAATTAATCATGTAATTTCATAAACCTAGTTTACATGTAGATATTAAATTCAATTCAATTGCATTCCATTCCATGAGTAATAAAACTTAGGCAAAATTAATAATGTAATTTCATGAACCTAGGTTACATGCAGATATTCAATTTAATTCAATTGCATTCCATTCCATTAGTAATAAAACTTAGGTTAAAACTAATCATGTAATTTCATGAATCTAGGTTACATGCAGATATTCAATTCAATTCAATTGCATTCCATTCCATGAGTAATAAAACTTAGGTTAAAATTAATCATTTAATTTCATGAACCTAGTTTACATGCAGATATTCAATTAAATTCAATTGCATTCCATTCCATGAGTAATAAAACTTAGGTTAAAATTAATCATGTAATTTAATGAACCTAGTTTACATGTAGATATTAAATTCAATTCAATTGCATTCCATTCCATGAGTAATAAAATTTAGGCTAAAATTAATAATGTAATTTCATGAACCTAGGTTACACGCAGATATTCAATTTAATTCAATTGCATTCCATTCCATTAGTAATAAAACTTAGGTTAAAACTAATCATGTAATTTCATGAACCTAGGTTACATGCAGATATTAAATTCAATTCAATTGCATTCCATTCCATTAGTAATAAAACTTAGGTTAAAATTAATAATGTAATTCATGAACCTAGGTTACATGCAGATATTCAATTCAATTCAATTGCATTCCATTCCATGAGTAATAAAACTTAGGTTAAAGTTAATCATGAAATTTCATGAATCTAGGTTTATAAAACACTTAACAGCTTGAGAGTGTAGTCTAAATTTGTGTTATGTATTGTTGGAATCATGAGCAGTAGCTTAAAAGCTTGTAGGGGATGTTATATTACTAATTCTATGAGTTGGTACTGGTTGAATCGAGTGGTGGGGGTGTTTATACCATTGGGCAGCCATTACCAGCGAACAGAGGAGACCTGCATGCCCAGGAGCGCAGCCGCGACCCTGAGCGCGGCCGCAATGAGTCCTGTCCTGGTGCGGGTCGAGTGCGATTGGGGCGCGGGTCGTAATGTCCAACACGGCCGCGACGACATTAGCGCGATTGCGACCGGGTAGGCACGGGTCTAGATGGAGCCATGTGCGGGCGCGATCATGTTGTTTTAGGCTTTGGGTTGTTTGGGGTTACTTCTGGGTCCAATTCAGTTATACGTTCCATTGTGAGTCTACTATATGTATCTGTTGAGTCAGGGATTAACAGTTGGGGATTTGTGCGTTATTACTTGGACGAGCAGACAGCGAGCCGAGTCAGATCAGGGACTTTGAGATTCAGTGAATCAGTCAGAGGAATCAGGTGAGTACTCGAGTTCTTTTCTAAGCCGCGGGATCATTTTACGGGTCTTAGCTGTGTAGCTACTATTGTTATATATGTTGTGTATGAGACAGGGACGTTAGCCTCATGTATGATTCAACTTCCCTTTATATGTGTTATATTGCGCATGAGCTGAGATCCACCTGGGAGTCCGTGATGAATCCCATACGTAAAGTGATTCAAGATGAGTGATCGCGTGGGCTGACTGTCCCTAACAGTCTTTAAAGCGTATATATACGACAGGGCCTGTAGCCGCGTCACTCCTGAGCTATAGGGTTTTGCTAACCACTGGTACATGAGGTTTGTTAGTCGAGGATGTGTCCCCACAGGAATTGTGTAGAGGTTTTCGATCTCATGCCTTATGTGATTATACCTGAGACATGTGTTGATTACCAGGAACCGGATAGGGACTGCCATGTGTATTATGTGCTACGTGTTTGTGTTATGTTTTATTCTGCAGAGTCTAACCCTCGCGTACTCACGAGCTTTCCAGCTTACGTATTTGAGTCTAACGTGTTCAAGGAATAGGAAAGGGGATCAACAGTAGCCGCCGAAGTAGGACGTGAGATGACTTGGAAACCTTTCTACTTGTTTGTATAATGATAGTTGTGATAATTTATTTTGGGATTATGTAATCAGTATGTGTATCTGATTGTCATGGATATTGTATTAGCTTAATCAGGGTGGTTATCTATACTGAACTGCGGTCATGTTGTTAAACTTTTGTGTATAAAGTTTTAAATTATCAGTGATCTGTGTTAACCCTTTGGCACGTGTATCATAGGATTTATGCGTTATTGCCACTTATGATATTGTGTTAACGTGGCATTTGTGGGATTTGGGAGGGTGTTACAATTAACATATTGGTTTGATAATCAGAAACTAATCTATAAATCCTAATAAACGAGTAAATAATATGTCATATGTCACGCTTTCATTTGATTTATCGTGTGTGGCTATATCCTTTTGTTATTTCATTTACTAAGTTTAATGTAAATTTTAAATTGAATCAAATCTATTCACATCTAGTATAATAACTAACTAAATAAAATTATATAAACTTTATTACTCTTATAAATATTTCATTATACATGTTTATAAATATTTATTTTAAAATTAACTCATGTGTTCTATGAATATTTGTAGAATATGTATTCCCGTATATTTCAGCACCTTTGATGATTCTTTCACAATACCCAAGAAGAAACAAACTTAATAATGGGGTAATGATGAAGAAGACAAAGAGAATATTGAGAGAGAATAAAGTGGCGGCTGCAATGTGATATTCAATATGTTTCAACCGTTCTTTACAATAAAGAAATCCTAGGAGCTTTATAACTCCATTTAATTATCTATGGGGCATTGACATAATTGCCCCCTAGACTTTTACATTGAAATAAATTACAAGGAAACAAATACAAAGATAAATGCTAAGTAACTAATTATTACAAAATAACTCCATATGATCGAAATTAAAAGTCTAACAATCTCCCCCCTTTTCGATCATTTAGGAGGTCCTGGAACTCTGGCATGATCAGTTGATTCTCGGAGTCCAAGGATGACGTCGAAGCGTCTGGTCACTTGTCTCATATGTAGCCTTTCGTTCAGGAGGTCAATGCCGCTGAGGGTATCATGTATCTCCTTTGGTGAACATCTTTGTTCTGGATTTGGCTGAGCATCAAAATCTTGTACTTCCTGTGTTAGAGCTGCTTGAACCAATCTGAGTGTACCATCGGAGTACATGGAAGATCCTCAGAGCGCATGTACCTTTTATAGCCCTTGTAATTGACAAAAATGACACCCGGGTCTCCAGAGAGTACAACTCTGTAGGCCGGATGATGGGCTAGGAGGAAGCTGTCTTGTTCTGGTGCTCGTAGGCCCACTTTAACCAACGCGCTCTCAATCGCCATCTGGAAGTCTCTGAGGCACATAATGATCGAGCGGTGGTTCATGCTTCGAACTAGGGCACCTACAACAATCATGTGGGTCAGACATTTTCTGATGCGATTTTTCAAGCAGTTGTGTAAAAACTCAACGTCGTCCGCACATATGAAGTCTAGGTCATTCTCGAAGATGTCATCAGCCGTGCCATCTTCTCTTTCTACTTGAAAGGAAGGATAGTAGACTTTGGCTCTTTTGCATATGGTTATGGTTCGGAGTTTCTTTATCTTCGATTTTGAGACCTTTGACCTTCTTTCCCGGAGCAATAGTTGATAGTATTCTGCCTGTTCAGCTTTGGTTACATTTGTAAGTTCCATAAGTAGGCGTCTGCTGAAGGATCCAGGCTTCTTTCTGAATACCATTTTGAATCTATCTTCTAAGTACGGGTTCTGGAACTGCTCCGGGGGAAACTTCTGTAGGAATTCTTTGAGGCCCTGAACGGGGGGTTCTTTGATTTCAGACCTTTTAGCTTCAAGAAGCTTTATGATTGTCCCCCGCCGTTCTTGTCGAATTTTGTCCTTTTCTTCTTGAGGCAGTTTTTGTACGTCACATTTTGAATACTGACCTACCCAGATTAAGTCATCTTTCCTAAATACACCAGGTCCTTCTGGAGTTTCATCAAAGCAATCGACCCTTTTTGGTTTGAGAAGGCCCTGGTTGTTCGGTTTGTTGGACTGCAGGAGGGCTTGGGGATCTTGGAGGGCTTAGGACAATATGGGATTCTTTGAGTGACTGGGGAGCTTGAATAGATGAAAGGATTTCTTCTTGAGGGGCTGGTCGTGGTGAGTTTAGGAAGTCAAAGGAAGAGGATGAAGATTTTTTCGTTGGAGATTCGGGTTCAGGCTTTGGAATTATTAAGGGTTCGCTGTCGTCAATCTCGGAATCTGAATCAGATACCAATATGATTTCAACTTTCTCATGAGCTTCCTCGAACTCTACCATAGCTGTCATCGGATCCAGTGGAGCTGGACCCTCGAACATGGGCTTGTCTTCTATCAATAAGTATTCCTGAGCCTCCTGCCTCTGTTCCCCTGACCCCTGAAACTCTGTCCCTTCGGTGGATTCTGCTCCCCCTATTAACAGCATGGGGTCCTCATACTGAACTTTCTGCCTTTTCTCCCCCTCATGACGATCAGGGTCGTCCCGATCGTCATGTTTCCTTTTCAGAGCCTCTGCCTGAGGACGACACTGGAGTTCGATTACCGCTGACTCGAGGCGGTCCATTCTAGAATTAATCTGCTCCTTGACTTGCAGAATTAAGCGTGTAAGTGCATCGATCTTGTCTGAGAGCTCTGCCAGTTGGTTTTGGACTGAATGGAATCCTGGTGGAGGGCCAGCTTTGGAAGCGACACCTTACCCTTTATAAGTGAAAGAAGGGCGGTGTGACGTTCCTCGGCAGCTTCCTTTTGGGCGTCCAGGTCAGCCCGGGTTATCACTCCGGCAGCACGAAGAGCTGCCGTTAACATCTCCAAATTGATTGGGAGATGGCCGGAAGTGGATGGCGTTGATTGAGCCACTCCCGGTCTTCCTTCCGTCATTTCTGGCTCCTGTATAGGACGCTCAGATCCGGAAGTTTGTGGAGCTGCCACGGAGGCAGCTCTTGGGGATGCCACGGAGGCATCGTGCGTTGTGTGTATATGAGGGGATGGAATCGTGAAAGAAGGAAGTGCGGTCACATGGGGAGGAGTGTGACCTCTTTCAACACCCCCACTCTCCGAATGAGAGGGCGATGGTGTATGAGCAAGAACCCCGTGGAATGAAGTGGTCTCCCTTTGAGGGGAAACCAAGTGGGTGGTGGTGGTGATTCCGACCGTTGGACTGACGGTCTTATGGTGGGGTGTCCGGCTGATTGGGCTCAGTTCACCCTCAGATTGAATATTTATCACTCGCACGACAGAGACGGTTCGTTCTGAATCCGCCGCCTCACAACCTGCTCCCTCGCTCAACAACACATGCTCCCTCTCACCTATACCCACAGATTGTTGATCTTCCACCTGAGCTCCCTCATCCTCACTCATGTTGGCCTCACCTTCGGATTGGCTAGTCTCAGTCGATTCTGACTGAGACTCATCCGGATAAAACTCTTGAATGTACGCCATAACCCGTTCCAACCCCCTTGACCTCAGTAGTAGAGATAGTGGAATTTTTATTATTGGCACCGTAGGGGCCCCCTTTGGCAGAGTTAGCTTTTGAATTGCCACAGTGGGGTAGACGTCTACCTCAGAACGTTGGTGGATATCGTCTTCATTGTCCATGGCATACTGAATGATGAGCTGCAGAAACCGTTGGAGAGGTATGTATTTTCTTCCTTTCTTGGTTCCCCTCTCCAGGTGGACTCGTCTTAATTCCTCGAAGAGGAAAGCAGCATAATCAACGTGTCGGTCAAAGGCAAAGCCGGTGAATATGGCTAGTACCTGAGCCGAGGCTGAGTCGTGGCCGGAGTGCTTCGCGGTGAAGCACTTGTTGATAACATAAAAAAGGATCCGCTAGTGAGATTGAAGATTTTTGGTGCCAAAATCTGAGGGTTTGGAGAGAGGGCCATCATAACCCAGGGTTTGGATTTCAGCTAGGGTTTCGGTGATGGATCGGTTGGGATCAAAGTGATCGCGGGTTGGTAGGTAGAATTCGGCGGGTAGGTGAAGGATATGGCGTATGGCGTGTATGGTGAGTTTGACTGGAACACAGTCGATGGTGGACGTAAAATGGGGTTCAGCGTCAGGAATATATTGCAATCTGTTCCAGAATTGTTGCAAATAAATCTGGGGAACAGCAATTGCGGTGGATAAGGCATAATACATGGGGTGGTGAATGAGGACGTCGAATGCCAGGGTTTGGGATTCTTTGGTTAGGATGGAGACGTCGAGCTGCCAGTTGTGTGGAATAAACTTGACAAACTCGGCGTTGGGAAAGATGGATTGTTCTGGGAGTTGTGCGTTATTATATGGGATGGGGGGATGGGGTATGGTTAGGTTAACAGCCGGTTACATCATCCTGCAAAAGGTGCATAAGAGTTAGAATAATAAGACTTTAAATGATAAGGCATTGATGTGAAGTCTAGATAAGTGTGAAATAGAAACTGCCTGATCTGTTTAGCATCGGGTCTTTATTAGTAGAATGAAATTCTACTAATAAAGTCCAAAGTCAATCGTTAAGAGACCGATGTTAGATCAGACCTTTTCACTCAAACACTAATCCTAACTGTAATCAATGGTGCACCGAAAAGAAAATATTTTTGTAATTTTTAGTTTGTAATGAAAATGCAAAAATGGAAAAATTAAAAAAAAATGCTACGTGTTGGATTTCGGATGGTCCGAATTCGGATGAACAGTGTCACCGAATCCGGATCAAGCCGAAATCCGGATGACGCATGAGGTGGTACGTTTGAGGTCCGAATTTGGATGATGTGACAAGATGGGCCGCCGAATTCGGATGTGGTCCGAAATGTGTTTAAGTGGTGATGGGGATGAGAGGTGGCCCGAATTTGGATATGGTGCGGATGAAAAATTATGTATGCAATAAGGACCAAGGACCAAACTCGGATGGGAAACGAATTCGGATCCATCCGAGTTCGGATGAACAGTGATGATGCAAAATTACACTTAAATGAGGTATTCAAACTTTTTGACATTTCATGATGGACCGAATTCGGATCTTTGTGGACCGAATTCGGATCAACAGTGACCGAATTCGGATGTACAGACATCCGAAATGCATGAATGCAGTTAATGTGTTCATGCAAAAATAAACGTGAACAGTTAAAAGTTTAACAAAAATGCATGAAATTACAGATCCTAGTCTAAAAATACAAAAGGAACATTTTATTTAACTACAACTACGTAAAAAGAACACATTAAAGTACCTAAATAAAGCTAGAAATATGTTACCTGATGATGCCGAAGGTTAATGCAGTAAGAAAAACGAGGAAACTTGATGGTTCACCGAGCTTGAATGGTGGTTATGGTGGTTTGGGCGGCGGTGTCGACGAGAGAAAGAAAGGAGATGGGAGAAAACTTGAAGATGAAGGAAAGTGAGGAATTGCCCGTTTGACCCGCCCATAAATTGGCGCATGGGTCGGGTCCGGGTCAGACAAGATCCGCGCCCAAGAGGAGTTTGGGCCGCCGGATTTTCAACCCTTAACACACACACACAATTAAATATTGGGCTTTTAAAAAATAGAAAGAAACAAGATTTTTAATAAAAATTGGCCCGATTTTATTAAATCTTGTTGTAGTTTTCTTTGAAACAAACAAGCAACAAAAAAATATATTTTTGGTATTTTCTTTTAGTATATAAGTTAAGACAAAGAATAAAATAAAAGTAAAAAATAAACCTAAATAAAATAAGATAAAATGTTTTTGGGATTTTGATAAATTCAAACACTTAAAATCTTTTTGGGATTTTCTGAAGTATTAAATGCAACTTAAAATTAAATTAAAGTATAACCAACCTAAAATTTAAAATTTAACTACAAGAAATTAAAAAGAAACAAAGAATTATAAAACTTAAAATCCTAACTATATTCTCACTCAAATAAATACTGGTTCTTTACCTTGTGTTTTTCTGATTAAGCTCGTCAACCCTTTTTAGCCTTAAAAATACAGACAAACCTGGATATTGTTTGCGTCCCACTCCGTGATGAACAATTCACACAACAATTTGTCAGGATCATTAATTATTAAAAATGTACACAGATAAGGAAATATTGAGTTTCAATTTTGTGACACAATCCTTAAATTTAAATAACAAATATTTTCTAAAATAAAGAAATTTCAATCAAGATAGATTGAAATAGAATTATTTAAGACAATATCTGATATTTAATTGGAAGGCGGATTTAATATGCCGATATGGGATACTAAAAACTGAAAACGAGGTTCGTCTAAAGCTTTAGTAAATATATCCGCAAGTTGATATTCCATGCCAACAAAATACAACTCAATGGTTCCCTTTTCTACGTGATCTTTGATAAAATGATACCTGATATCTATGTGTTTTGTTCGAGAGTGCTGCACGGGATTGCAAGAGATGACAATTTCACTTCGAGAATCACAGTAAATTGGGATATTGGTGAGTGAGAATCCAAAATCGCGTAATTGTGTTCTCATCCACAGCACTTCAGAGCAACAGCTTGCAGCTGCTACATACTCAGCCTCAGCTGTGGATGTGGAAACACAGTTCTGCTTTTTGGAAGACCAACTCACCGGTCTATCTCCCAAGAACTGTATTCCTCCCGACGTGTTTTTTCTGTCAACTCTACAACCTGCAAAATAAGCATCTAAAAAAGCGGTAAGATCGAAATCGGTTCCCTTTGGATACCATAGACCAAGTTCGGGTGTACCCTTAAGATAACGAAAAATGCGTTTTACCGCAGTTAGGTGTGATTCTTTTGGGTCGGCCTGAAATGTAGCACAAAGACATGTTGAAAACATTATATCCGGCCTACTGGTAGTCATGTACAGTAAGGATCCTATCATCCCTCTGTAAGTTGTATTATCGACACTTTTTCCAGATGGATCGGTGTCTAACTCACAGTTGGAGGCCATGGGAGTTGCGATACTCGTGCAAGAGTCTAACTTATACTTCTTGAGAATGTCAAGAGTATATTTCGACTGGTTCACAAAAATCCCATCCTCAAGTTGTTTGACTTGTAATCCGAGGAAAAAGATCATTTCCCCCATCATACTCGTCTCGAACCTAGACTCCATTAGGGCTGAAAAATCCTTGCAAAAATTACTGTCAGTAGATCCAAATATAATGTCGTCGACATATATTTGTACTAGCATTATATGTGGGCCTTCCCTTTTAGTGAACAGAGTTGTGTCCACCACACCTTTACAGAAACCGACAGAAATAAGGAAATTGGAAAGACTATCATACCATGCTCGAGGTGCTTGTTTTAAACCATAGAGGGCTTTATCTAGCACATAAACATGGTCAGGTTTATGTGCGTCAACAAAGCCTTGTGGTTGTTCAACATACACCTCCTCGTTAAGTTCACCGTTTAGAAAGGCAGTCTTGACGTCCATTTGGTACACTTTTAAATCTTTGTGTGCCGCGTATGCCAAGAAGATTCTGATTGCTTCGATCCGTGCAACTGGAGCGAAGGTCTCGACATAATCTATCCCTTCTTGTTGTCGGTAGCCTTTGGCAACAAGTCTTGCTTTATTCCTTATCACAATGTCATTCTCATCTCGTTTGTTCTTAAAAATCCACTTTGTTCCGATTACTGTACGGTCTTTTGGTTTGGGATCTAACCGCCATACTCTGAGCTGTTCAAACTGGTTGAGTTCCTCTTGCATTGCAACTATCCAATCTGGATCTGTTAGGGCTTCATCCACACGAGTAGGCTCTATCATACTAAGGAATGATGCGAAGAGGCATTCATTAGCAGACGCCCTACGAGTTTGGACTCCTGTTGACACATCACCAATGATTTGATCTGTTGGGTGACTTCGGGTCCATTTAATCTCGTGTGGAAGGGGTGCTCGGGATGGAGCCTCAGTGGTTAACGTGGGGATGGATGAAGATTCATGGTCAATGGTTTCAAATGATGGTACCACTGGTTCCGGTTCGATTCTCGAGTGTTCAGGTGAAGGAGGGATTGTTGGTATTATATGTGAGGGTATTACAGGAGTAGATTCAACTGCGAATGTGTCGGTGGATGATGTAGACGGATGAGGGTATGTTGATGAAGATGGAGCGGAGAAACTTTGCGGCGCAGTTGAACTGGAAAGATTACCTACATTATTGACAACATTAGACACACTAGCGTTAGGACCGAAAAATTCAACATAAAAAGCATCAAACTAATTAACCAAATCAGAAGAGGAAAAAGAAATGGGGTTAGTAAAAGAGTCTCTAGGCATTTGAGTAATGCGAGGTCCTGATTGATCAACTTCGGGTGCCAGTTCAGCCAACTCATCAAATGTGACATGCACACTTTCATTGACTGTTCTGCTTCGGGTATTGAATGCGCGACATGCCTTCGAGTTGGATGAATATCCAATGAAGATCGCTTCATCCGCCTTTTCGTTAAACTTTCCGAGGTTATCTTTGTCGTTCAGCACATAGCACCTGCAACCAAATACGCGTAAGTACTTGATAAATGGTAATTTATTCAAAAAGAGTTGGTAAGGAGGTTTGTTAAAGCGCTTATGGATAATGGAGCGATTTTGTGTATAGCAGGCTGTTGATACGACTTCGGCCCACAAGAACGGAGGTAGCTTCGAGTATGTGAGCATTGTACGAGCGGCTTCCACAAGCGTACGGTTACACATTTCCACGACCCCATTTTGTTGAGGTGTTCGAGCAGCAGAGTATTGATGCTGAATACCTTTGGATCGAAGGAAGCCCTCAACTACCGAGTTCTTGAACTCCGTGTCGTTATCTGATCTGATTGATTGCACTGACAGCTGCTGTTGGGTCTCGACACTCTTGATAAAATCTATGATTTCTTGAGCTGTGTCGTCCTTGGAACGCAAGAACCTGACCCAGGTATATCGTGAATAGTCATCAACGATAACCAACACATATCGTTTCCCGTTTACGCTTTGAGTCCGCATCGTGTTGGTACACCCTGTGTGACGATAGCAGTCTAAGTGTGTTAGCATTTTGTCTAAGTTATATTACAAGGTTTTGAATATTCACTAGTATTTGATATATGTGATTTTATGTGTTTGATATTTATTGTTTGTATGTTTGAACTTGGTGTAATGTATTACAAGAAGTTCAAACATAAAGTTCAAAGAGTAATTCAAACATAAGTTAAAACACATAATCAAATAGAAGTTGACATGAGAAATTCGAATTTAGCATAAATTCGAATTTAACATGGAAGGTAATTAAATTCGAATTTGTCATGAGGACAAATTCGAATGGGCCTTGGGCCTGGTTCGAGTTTGTCCCATGACAAACTCGAATGGATCACTATAATTAGGGATTAACTCGAATGATTAAGAGACATTTGCATAATTCCGTGTGAGATTAGCAGAAGGCGATCTCGAGTTTATCAGCTATTAGTGTGTGTTTTCGGAGAGAATCATCACGTAGGTTCGTTCATAGTTGTTCGTACAATCCCGTGATAGTCTCTGTGTTCCGTGAGTGTGATAAATCCGTCAAACCGCTAACGAGGATTCCGCACTCGTTGGTGTGTGTCGCGTCTAGACAGATCTGTAGTGGCAGGACCTTACACATCGGTCCGCATAAATCCATGTGAAGTAACTCCAATACTCTTTTTGTTGATGGTTCGGGCTTTGGTTTGTGAGATGATCGTTTCATCTTTCCTTTCTCACAAGCTCCACACAGATGATTCTTTTCATAGCACAATTCAGGAAGACCTTTAACCAATTGTTTCGCAGCCAGCTTGTTGATATTATCAATGTTTAAATGGGATAATCTTCGATGCCAAGGAGATAAAGATTGCAAATGTTGATCTGAATGTGAAATCAAAGACATATAGACTCAGATTTGTAAATGGATCCAACATGTTCTTCAATTTTGAATTTTTTGATCTTCCAAGGGCATGGTTGGTACAAATGAGCTCAGTGAAGATATACTATGATAGAGAAGAATTGAAAAGAGAATTTTTGAAGGCAGTTAATCAGAAACTTTCACAATTGTAAGTTTTTGGATGCCTTAGTTTGTAGATAGCTGTTTTACTTTGTTTTGTTTCCTTATTTGTATAGAAACTTAAAGTCTTGTGTAAAGAATTTTAGTTAGAGGGAGATTGTTGGGAAATATTCTAAGTATGTCAAGCTGTTAGTTAGATTTCTCATACTGTTAGTAGATTTTCTATGTAAATACAAAGTTCAAGCTGTTAGTTGAAGAAGTTCGAGCTGCCAGTTCAAAAGTTCAAGCTGCCAGTGTTCAAACTGAAGCTACTCAACAGATAGACTTCAAGCTGCTCAACAGCTCAATAAACAGAAAGTGCTGATATTCGGGAACAGATATATTTGAAGATTCAAGCATATCTACTATCAGAGAAATCAGAATTTATCAAGGATACAAATCAGAAAGCAGTATATATACATAGAATAGGTTTTTCTATTGTAAGCTTCTGCACGTACAAGTTTATTTTCAATCGTAATTGCTTTTCTGTTTAAGTTTTTAATAAGCCTCTAAGGTTGTAAAACCCTAAGAACAATCTGTGTTATTCGTTTAATCAAACAGATTAGAGGTGATTGTAATCATTGAGTTTGGCAATACAAGTGATCTTTGATTATTGATTATGTTTATCTGTTATTTGTTTTGAAAGCTTTTCTTAAAACAGTTAAGTGTTATTCCGCAAACTTCTTAATTGGACTTTGATTCAATACAAGGTTATTGGTTTATACTCTGATTAATTCAAACAAGTTAATCTTAGGTAGTGATTTCGATCTTGACATTATGCCAATTGCCATTTTAGTTAGGTGCCAAGTAGAATTTATTTATTCTTTTAATTGAATAGATAAAATATAATAAAGAGAATAAAAGTTTAAATTAAACATATGTGTCATTAATATATGCTTACAAATGGGATCATAGAATAAAGACAAGTGACATCCAGTTACTTATTTATTAAAATTTATAAAATACAAATAGAAAAAGTACAACTTATGTACCCAAGATAAATCATATAGTGGAAATGACTCTTCGTACACAACATTTGTTGTTTTGCTGTAACTGTTAGATTATAATTTCGATCATGCGAGACTTTATTTTGTAATTCTTAGTTTATTATATTTCCATGTAATTTATTTCAAGTGTTCTATTTCTAGTGTAATTACTTAGTGCTTCAAGAAGTGGAGGGGGTTGATTGTAATTTCATCAAAGTCGAATCACTTATTTAAGGGAAACCCACCTAGGGTTTCCCACAACATTGGCAGTATTATCATTTTGAGAAACATCACCACCGCCCTTTTTTTCCCATTCTCTCTCAATATTCATATTTGATAATAGAGTGATTTTCATTCTTATTCCATTGGATCTTGTGTTGATATTAAATATGAGTACTGATTACACATCTGGGACATTACAACAATTGGTATCAGAGCCTGCGAAGAGGATTTCAACTGATTCGGATTCGTGTTGTTTGTGTTCTTCATCTAAAATTATGGTTTTAATCCTAATCCTTTTTAAATATTCTGTTTTTGCGTGTTTATATATTGTATAATCAATTGCAATCAATCTTATACTGATTTCGAGCTCTATTTGTTCAATCACTACAAGTTTTATTATTTATTTGGTGAAATTTTTAACACGTGTTCTTGAGTTTTCTTCTCGGTTTTTAGTTAAATTGTTCAGATTTTTAAGTGTTTTGGTGATTTTTTATCAACAAAACTTGTTTTAAAAATCAAACCAAACATTTAAAATTATTTTCAGGCTTTAAACAACATTTTTGGTAATTCTGAAAACCTGAAATTTAATCATCAAGTTTAAAATTCGGACCCTCTCGGACTATATCTCGGATCACAACTCTGTTGGGTACAAATTATATAGAGTTGAAAACATTTAATTTTTAAAAGTTCAAGGTTCAACATGTAAATACTTAATAGTTATTATTGAGTATAAATAGGTGTGAGGTGTACAGTTGATGTACGAATTAGAAGTGGCATACGCATGAATGCATGGTGAGAGAAGGATTGCTTTGCTAGAAATGTCAGGAACCGTATTGTAATATTTCTTCTCCCAATATTAAGCATTTTACTTTATGTGTATGATTAATGTTCATAATTGTGTTTTATTTTTAAATGAATTGCTGAAATATTGAATTCACAATTTGTATCAGATCCAATGGCTAAATTTGAGCGAATTTTTTAATCTGATTTTCGAAAATATTTAAACACTGTTATATTCATTTTCTCGAAAATCAGTAAATCACTTGGGGTTTTTGAATTTGTGGATGATATGGAGTGAATTTGTGATCGAAGGTGACATTTTTTATTTTGATCAGATTTTAGGCAAAAGTTTCTTTCAAAAAGTGTTTGTAATTGAAACTGAACCTTCGATATTAATTAGGAATCAATTTGTGGATTTTTTGTTGAAAATTTCAATTTTGAACTTGATTTTGATCAGTTTCTGTTCAAACTCGGGCAGCACTAAATTTTTAGTGTCAATCGAGTTTTATAAAATGTTGATCGAGTTTGCTTAGTGCTTTGATCGAGTTTTAGCCTTCTTTGACCGAGTTTTAGCCTTCATTGACCGAGTTTTAGCCTTCATTAACAGAGTTTTGTCATGTTCATCCGAGTTAGATCATTAAGCATCCGAGTTTTATTCTTAGTCATCCGAGATTGATCCTTAGGCATCCAAGATTGACCTTTGCTGCATAAATTGGCCATAACTTTTTACTGGAACATCGTTAGAAGGCCTACCATACGCCAACATGGAGCTTGAACCGAGATCCACGATTACTAAAATAGGCAAAGCCGGTTCAAGCATTTTTTGAGGCCTAATTCGACTCCAGAAAAAAAATAAACAGACATTTTTCTACAAAAAAGCTGAAATTTCAAAGTCAAAAAGTCAATTCAGAGCTGATTTTCAAACAAGTTATTTTTCACAGATACGTCTTTCAGTGTTCATAGAGTTTCATCAGAAATCACTCATCAAAAGTCCATAAAAGATCTTGGAAATTCAATTTCAAGTAATTCAAAATGGCATATGAACATTTTTCAAAGTCTGAGCTGATTGTAAAACTTACTGAATCAGATACATCTTTCAGGGCTTCAACTTGTTGATATTTTTTGATTTTTCATTGTAGTATATTTGAAATTATTGACTTCTGTTGACCATAGTGGACTTCATTTTGAGTTTATTTGATTTTTGTTCGAGAAATATGTTTCAAGCTAACTTGACAGCCAAAGATATACAAATTCGAGAACTCAAAGCTATAGTTGATGCTTATCAAGAGAGATACAATCTTGATTAGGTAGTGGTTCTTAAACTTAAAGAAGATTAATCTAGTGCTAAAAATCAAGTTAAAGTGTTGAGTAAAGAAAATCTTGAACACTTAACAAAATTAAAGTCTGTTGAATGTGACATAAATGTTTTAAATTCTGTAAATGAAAAGCTTCATTGTGAAATATCTGAATTATCAAAGGAACTTCAAAATTCTAAACAAGAGAATTTTCAGAATGCACTCAACTGAAATATCTTTTGTCTGAACAATTTGAGTTGTACAAGAAAGTTAACAATCTTGAAGATACACATTCTAAGACAAATCATACTGATCAAAGTTATGTTAAAAAAAATTATGAGGAACTTTTTTCTCTTGAAAAAGAGTTATCTTTAACTAAAGATTCACTGGAGAAGGAGAGACATGAGTTCTTACTTAAAAAACAAGAGTTTAAAGCAAAATCTAAATTGTTTGAGGATGAAAGAAATATGTTCTTAATTAAAGAAGATTCTTTTAAAACTGATTACCAATCATTTGATAATGACAGAACCTAAAGTCGATCAATCTGATTTATCTGACGAAAGTGAAAAGAATCTAACTAAAACTCCTAAGTTTGATTCAACTGCGGATCATAAACTTAAATATCTGTTAAAGATAGACAAAGGCAAAGATAAGATAGTTGAAAAACTTCCGGTCAAGATCCACCCTGGTGAATCTTCGAAAGAAAAATATTCAAAAGTTTCTAAAAATACTGGTTATTCTTATTAGATAACATCTTCACTTAAAAATACCAAGCATTATCAGAAACAGGCTAGCACCGGATAGTTTTTTAGAAAGAAGACTTTGCAAAATTTTTCTCATTCAAATTTCTTTCGTTATTCAGATATTCAATTTTTTCATACTCAGAGAAATCTGTTTTCTGAATTTGAGAAAGAAGAAAAGAGATATAATCTGAATTGGGTACCTAAACCAAAGTGCCAGTGGGTACCAAAACTCGTTTTAAGATGGGTACCCAAGAGTGCGAATAAGTCTGGATCCAAATCTGTTTGGATACCAAAGAAATCTTGATTTTGCAGGTTTTAGGTTTCTGTACACATTAGTGCAGAACCCGTTCTTAAATTCCTGAAGCTTCTACTTATAACAGAGTAGAACCCGAGCGAAAGGCTTTAAGTTACATCAGACCGAAACCCGAGTTTCCGCAACAAAGGCTTCTAGTCACTTCAGATTAGAACCCGATTTTGAAAGACAAATCTTTCTGAAATTGCAGCCCTGAATTCAACTCTGAAGCTGTATTGACAAAGAGGGAGTTTTATTTTATAATTTTTTACTCCTGATTTATTTTCTATGAGTTGACTAACTTTGTGTGCTTTTTTCCCGGTGGAGTTTTAGACATTCTTTGACGATGACATATTTCTAACAAAACTATATGTGAGTTTTACCAAAATATTTGATGCACACATAAAAAGATTTTTAAGCTGAAAATAAAATTTTTCATTCATCATTCTCTGAGTCTATCATTGAGGATAATTGTTCTAATATCTTTGATTTTGAAAATCTCATTGATTCTGAGATTCTCTTTGTTATTCTCCCATTCATATAGAATTCTCTCATAATCTCCCATGAGCTAATTCTTTAATGAAAATCTGATTCATTTCATATCATATATCAGATTTTACATTCATTCTGATATCTTCCAACTCATCATTTCCCATATTCATTCTGACTCTGATTCATCATATCTTTGTGTGATATCCTATGAGCTGAAATGCTAAAGATTACTTCTGCTGACTCTGATTATGAACTAAAATGAGTGACAGGCATAAATATCGTTTCTATGGTCTAACCAGAACTGGAAGACCTACCGAAGAAGCAAACCACAAATAGTTTTTGTGGGTGAGGGTTATTTAGGTCTATTAGTTGAGAAGTGTCAGTTATCACGGGATACTGACAGGGTCTAGCAGAGGTAAATGTAAGTGAGAGGGGTATATTGAAGGAGATGGTGGTGTATCAGATCATGCTTTCGCTATAAAGCTGACAGAATTTATTTCTCAAAAGTGAGCCGGAGGGAGCTTAGTTGAAAAACAATCTTTCCAAGCCATCGGAGTTCAGGACCAAGTAACTCCAGTCACATTAGAGGGTCTTTTTCGATGTGATCAACAAGTGCTTTACTGGAAAGCACTCCGGCCATGATTCATCATCAATTCAAGTTCTCGCTATGTTTGCTGTAGTTGCTCATGACAGACAATTCGACTATACGTCATTCATATTCAAGGGACTGAAGAGAGTAGTTTTAGATAGAGGAACAAAAAGAGAAAGGAAGTTCATACCCTTTCAACGATTCATTCAACTATTCATCCAGCTTACCCATGGATCACGATGACGACATACATGAGCATCCTGAAGCTGATGTTTACAAAACTGCGGCACTTCAACGAGTAAAAATCCCAACAGATACTGCCAATGTCCCGGTCATGGACATTCCCCTATCATTGCTAAATCTGGAGGACCAAACTGAAGGAAGGGTAAGGGACTATCTTCGGGCCGTGTATCCAGATGAGGTTATGTCTGTATCGACAGGGTTTTACCAATCCGAAGGTTAGGCTCATATGAGTGAGGATGAGGAAGTGGAGGCAGCAATGCAAAATATATTAGGTTCCGGGAAGCTGGAGGTCTATATAGAGAGGGAGGGAGATGCTGGTGAGCAGGCAAAGACGGTAGATTCTGAAAGAACCGTCTCTGACCATTTGAGGGCAGAGAGAACAATATCTGAGGGAGCCCAAACCCCTATTAACCGGACACATCAGCATAAGGCCACTAGTCCAGTGGCCGAACAAACCCTCACAATCCACTCAGCTTCCCCTTTAATGGAAACTGATTAATTGCACGGGGAATTTGCACATATTCCATCACCCTCTCATTCGGATAGAGGTGATGTTGAAATAGGTCACTTGCCACCCCCAGTGACCAACCCTCCATTGTCCACAGCTCACACCCCCACCGCATAACACTATGCACGATGACTCTTTGGCATCCACTTATGACAGAGCCACCTCCATGGCGGCTCCTACAACTTCTGGATCTGCACTCCCAAAAGGGGATGCAGAGAAGATGGAAGGAAGCCCTGTTGTTGACACACAAACGCCGTCAACTTCAGGCCATCCCAGGATTACTCTCGAGATGTTAACAACAGCTCTACGTGCTTCCGGTTACGTTTCCCGGTAGAAAGCCTAAGAAGGCTCAGTAGTCCAAGAGCAGATAGTTGTGCTCTCTGATCAGGTAGAAAGCCTAAGAAGGATCGTGCTTCAAGTACAAGATCAGATAAACAACCGATTAGATCGCCTGGAATCTAAAGTAATTGAACTACAATGTAGACCTCAGGCTGAATCCCAAAAGAGAAAACATGATTATCAGGACGACCCTGATCATCCTGAGGGGGAGAAACGCCCCAGGGTTCAGTCTGAGGGAGATATGCTCGTTGAAGGGGAAGTGGAAGCGGAACAAGTGGGGAAGGAGGTTCAGGGGCTCAAGGTGGGTTAACAAAAGTAGAGCTAAAATTGACCATGGTAGCATTCGAGCCTTCATTAGATAAATTGAGATCATATTAGGGTCTGACTCTGAATCTGATATCGATCAAGACTATCCCTTAATTACACCTAAGCAAGAGAAAGAGTCACCCCAAAAGTCGTCATCTTCATTTGACTTCCTGGATTCTCCTACCCATGTACCACAACAAGGAATTCTTTCTTCAATAAAAGCTCCTACCCCTGCTCCAATAGAAACCCCAAAAGTCCAAGAAATCCTCCAAGTTCAACCAATCCCACAAGTTCAAACCCAACCTCCCGAGTCATCAGGCCCAAGGACTGTAGATTGCTTTAATATAGGGCCTGATGTAACATCCGATGCATGACATTAACGATCTGAAATGGGTAAATTGGTACTCTAAGGGCAAAGTTGAAACACTGACAGCAGAAGAAAAAGAAAATCTAAGAAATGTCCAACGGGGTCGTATTCACAAACTGCTGGAAGCACCGCCTGCCGAGTTAGAGGAACCTCCAGTTCAGGGGTTGAAGGATTTTTTGATGAGCTTACCAGCTAAAGAATTTCGACACCCATACCTTGAAAAGAGGTTTAAAATCGTGTTCCGAAAAAACCAGGCTCATACATCAGACGATTATTACTGGTTCACAGTGACGTATCAAGGGCCGAACAAGTCGAATATAACCTAATGATGCTGAGAGATAAAAGACCAAAAGCTAAGTACTGGTCCAAGCCAAAAATAAAAAAGATCAATTCCGTTCATATGTACAAGCGGGCCCGTCTGTTCACTCCCGCGTTCGATGTTCTTAAATAAGACGGGTCTATACAATATATACATGAGAGTGATCTGGATTTTGCAAATACTGATGACATTGAGACCCTTCACAATAAACTGAAGAATAAAATCAAAAAGCGTCAAACTCATGTCACTGCTGTTGCTGCCTTGACCAGAAGCATGAATCAACGATCGATCATTATGTGCTTAAACGACTTTCAAATAGTTATCGAGAGCTTCATGGTCAAAGTAGGTCTCAAGGCCCCTGAACAGGACATTTTCTATTTGATCACCATCCGATGTACAAATTGCTCATGGGAGGCCAGCAGGGATTTATATTTTTGAACAAGAAAGTACAAAAAATGTTCATGCTCTTTGAGGAATTGACTTGCTACTCTGACGGTACACTTTGAATGGTAAGAGCCGAACTCAACAAGAAAATACAAGAAAATGATGCTCAACCAATTTCAGAGCTTAAATGTAACCCGAAAGAGTTAGAAGACATCCTCAGTGCGGTGGAACTAATTAATGACATGCTGCACATCAGGCAAGTGATACGAAGATTTGACGTCATCTTAGGCCTTCGAAAAAGTGTAGAGCATGCTTGTCATCCTCGTCCATGATCGAAAAGGGGGAGATTGTTAGATTATAATTTCGATCATGCGAGACTATATTTTGTAATAGTTAGTTTATTTTATATCCATGTAGTTTATTTCAAGTGTTCTATTTCTAGTGTAATTTACTTAGTGCTTTTAGAAGTAGAGGGGGCTGACTGTAATTCATCAATGTCGAATTAATTATGTTAGGGAACCCACCTAGGGCTTCCCACAACGTTGGCAGTATTATCATTTTGAGGAACATCACGGTCGCCGCTTTTTCCCATTCTCTCTCAATATTCATATTTGATAATAGATTGATTTTCATTCTTATTGCATTACATCTTGTGTTGATATTAAATCTGAGTGCTGATTATACATCTAGGACATGTGTCATTAGAGGTTCTTCTTTATTATTATATATAAAAATTAAACAAGCCATTTTAATATTTATCTTTCATACTTATCAAAAAATCCAAATTTTTATTTTTGTTGCATGTCCCTTGTCAATATTATCGTTGTTAGGCACAAAAAGGCCTCAGTCAAACCTGTTCTTCATCTGAGGGGGAGATTTATAATCAAACCTGTTGATGCATTTGAAGGTTGAAATTAAGGCCTGTTATATGCCTTATTGAAACCTGAAAATGATTTGCAATATAAGTCTAAAGTTGTTCTATATGTTGCATGTGTTGCAACTAAGACAGTTTGTCCAAGCTGCTCTGTCTGCTGAACAGGCTGGACATAAACTGTCTACGCTGCTCTACACTGGTGAGCAGCTTGGGCATTTTTCAAGTGTTCTGTTCTTTGTGAACAGAACCTGTTCTTTGTGAACAGACTAAACACTTTATGGAATACGTTTCCAAGTCATCATGTATTGTTTTTGGCTACAAGATCAGTTTACAAAGTCGAAGACAAAGTGGAAAACAGAACCGCTCAAACTGCCCACGCTGTTCTGCAACATGAAGACAAAAGGTTATTTGAAAAAGGGTGACGGACCTTTTTCTTATATCAAAATAGGCCTTTACAAGGAAGAAAGACGCAAAGTTGACATTCCTAAATTGGTTAATCCTCGTTGACGGTCAGACGGACAACTCTCAACCAACGGAAACACGGAGACTATTAGACGCTGAACGGACGACACACGAACGATCCTACGTACTAATTCTCTCCGAAATGGGACTCACCTAGCTGATAAACTCGAGATCGCCTATTGCTTAATTCCTCACGAATTCTGCCAAAGGTCTACTAATCATTCGAGTCTATCCCTAATTATAGACCCTGATTCGAGTCTGTTGTGGGCCAACCTCGAATCTGGCCTAAGGCCTCATTCGAATCTGTCCATCTGACAGATTCGAATCTAACCTATTCGAATCTATGGATACATTCGAATCTATCACAGATTCGAATGTCTTCCTTTACATATTCGAATCTAACCAATACACTTAAACACTTAAGTGATGAAACTTATAATATTACCTTATGATTGATTTTATCTTTGAGTTTTATGTTTGAACTTCTTGTAATACGTTACATCAAGTTCAAACATACAAACACTGATAAACATCAATCATATATAATATATATATACCAAGTATATGCAAAATCACAATGTAAGATAACTTAGACTGCTATCGTCACACGGGATGTACCAACAGACTCCCCCTTGACGATAGCTTCTAATAATTCACACATTTGATTTAAGAATATGATTTATTATTGATTCAAAACGCTACCAGCATACAGACCTTTTTCTACACATACCTTGACTACATTTTCATATTTACTCGCTTCAGCATCCATATGTGCGTCACTGGAAATCTTACAGTTATACAAGATCTGCAAGTCTTCTTTAGATAAGTTCACCAGGTGAAGCGGGTCATAGACTCTAAGAATAACCTTTTCTTCTAAGTCTTCCATAACCGCTTCCCCAGTTTCTGTGTCAGCATACCACCACTTCAGATTCTTCAGAATGTTTTGTGGCATTGGCTTGAGAGGTACCTTCCTAAGACACCTGGCTGGCTTATAATGAATCCTCATCCAAGGTCTACCAGTTAGAGGGTCGATACGTGATGGATCCTCAACTCTTTTCCCAACTCTTGGACTCAGGCGCTCAAATTTCCTCGATCTTCCATCCTTTCTTATTATTCTTGCGATAACGTCCGCATAGGGATCATTGCCAATATTGATCAGATCTTTCCATGCTAAATCTGCAATTTCAATCTTTGGCAAGGAGTTGAACGCCTTTAAGGTTCGCCTCATGTACTGAAGCCCGTCTTTTCTCTTTATTATGAATAGCTGCAGTTCTCTGTCAAAGAACCAGCTTAAAATTCGCTCAGACAGCTTCCCCGTACCTGGCACTCTCATTTTCCTTTTAATTGCAGCTTCCTTCTCTTCAGCCCTGAACCATAGCTTTCGTTTTTCTTCATTGGTTAGCTCTCTTGCAGGTTCCTCTGTCGATGGCTGAGGATTTAAAGCAACATTCACTATATCTGCATCGACAATGTTATGTCCATCAATCATATAAGTATCTGTGATAGGATTCTGCTGCACAATTATCTCGTCAGCTTCATCATCCTCATCAGCAAGTACTTCATCATCTGATCGCCAGTCGACTATCTCCTCTGGCGCAATCTCCCCTTCTTCAAGCTCTTCATCTTCGTTATCAAAGCCTACATCCAGTGGATCATCATCAAGATCCATGAGCGCGTCAATCATCTCACTGATTTCAAAGTCTGTAGGCTCCTTAGACGAACTAGCTTCACCCCTGTGTCCTTCGCCTTGACTAGGCTCCCCCTGAATTTGAGTAACTTGAGCTGTAGGAAAATCTACAGACTCAATCTCTTTATTTGCACTGGGATCATTGCCTTCATCATCATCATCTTCTCGCTGAACTTCCTGATCTTTACAACTTGTCTCCCCCTGAGTTTGTAGATTTTTCATAAGCTGCTCTAGGAGGGACCGCATTGCTCGGATCTCAGACGATTGGTCAGTGACAAAAGATTTAAGCTCAGTGTTTTCATCTCTTACACCTTCAATAATCATTCTCAACTCAGCATTCTCCTTATACAGATTAGCGTTATGTGCTTGGAGTTCACCAACTGCTTTAGTGAGAGTCATAATTTGAACGTGCTGAAAATCCACTCGACTCTTCAGCTGCAGTAATCTTTGATTTTCATTGTATGCTTCTGGCATAGATGGAATGGACTGAAGGGGAGAAGGATTGAATGGTGGCGGAATATAGGGTTCGTGTTGCTGAGGTGAATCTGTGGTTGGTGCTTGGGTTTGGGCTTGAGAGGTTTCTGGTTGTGCTTCCGAGGTTGAAGACGACCCTTGCATAAATCTATGACGTTTTGCGCGTGGCCTCGTCACTAACGTAGCAATCTCTTCTTCTTCATAATCGGACTCATCCAATTCCCTGGTTTCTCTCCTCCTCGAACCACCTTGATTGACAATCAATCTAGAACCATAAGTCTCAAAACGACTTCCAGTTTCGGTAGTTACCACCTCATGAACTTCATCTGATTCGGTTTCAGATTCCGAAGATGTCAATCCTGCCTCAGCCCCCTCTGGCTCATATTCGTCAACATCATGAAATAGATCATCATTATCTCCTGGCGGACTCAGCAGCTCATCCACCAATGCTGCTGCAACATCTTCATTTGCATGTGGACCCGAAGCCCATATTTCCTCCAATGTTTGGGCTATTTGCTCGGTTTCTGGATTGGCACTTGAAGGCCCTGCTTCCTGTACCTCTTGCTCTGGCTGACTCGTAGAAGGCCTAGACGCCTGAGACTGACTTGCAGTATCTCTTTGTCTTCGCCTTGGATCACGTGGACGAACACGAGTCTGATGCGGTTGCTGATGCGGTTGCTGTTGCTGTTGCTGTCGCTGTTGCTGTTGCTCTTCTATTTCACATGCCCAGTTGGCATCATTCGGAGCTTGAAATTCCCTGTCCAGAATTGCGCCAAAAAGTGGACGTGCCTCAGGAACGGCTAACCTTCCTCGGTGTGAGGAACAGTCAGAATAGATACGCTTCTCTATAACATTGACGGTCAATGCATCATCAGATTGTGGCAGCTCCGGCAAGAAGTGTCTAATCAACATCATCACAAACCTCGGATACAAAAGGAACTTTTCTCTCTCAGGAGCCGTGATTTGATGGATAAATTCCGAGAAAATCAGCTGCGAGAAACTAAACTTCTTATTGTATACCATCGCGATCATTGCTGATTGGATTTTTGATACTATATAATCAAATCCAGCTTTCTTAGGCGCAAAACAGATCATAAACACATGGACCAAGAAACGCCATTGTCCTATCAACCCGCTTTTCATATACGAAGATTTTGTAACGTCCAAGCTGTATCCCATTCTCAAAAAAGCTGCTTGCCTAATACTTAAAGGAAAGTCTGTAGGCCCGTCTTCTTGTTCTAGGGAACCCAACTGCAGGACTTGTCTCAAAATATCAGCGGAGAAAACCAAAGGTTGTCCGGCAATTCTAGTTCTTAACACTGTCGGGGAGACAGTGCAGTCCACCTGCAAGTGATCGTAAAATTGACGCACATAGGATATCACAATCGGAATGTTTTCATACAGCACATAACTTATCCTAGATTCTGCCAGAAAATCCAAAACTTCTCGAAATCCCTGCGCCTCAGGGATGTTATGGGCAGGATTCAGTACCATATTGTGCTTGGGAACAAAAGCACGAAGCGCCATATCTGCACAATACATAAAATTGTTAGACATATTAAAAATCAATAAACTTGTTTAAATTCAAATTTGTTTTATTTTGTATTTGATTAAATACAAAATCTAACACAATTAAATTTCCACAAGTTTAATAAAATTTAAATTCAACAAAATAAATAAAGTACAGATTCGAGAGTAACAGATTCGAAGTGCCCATATTCGAATGTAATGGACAGATTCGAATATGCCCTATTCGAGTCTGATGGACAGATTCGAATATCTGGTCATCTCGAATCTATTGATAGATTCGAGAAACCCATGATCAGATTCGAACCTATTATCAGATTCGAAAGGCCGTCGGACCTTATTTCAACAAAAACCAACAATTTTAACCATTTTGAACGTAGCAAATCACATACATTAGTTCAACTAGGTTCTAATTATAGATTTATGCTCTTAATTTGATCTTTTATTAGTCCAAAGTTGGTAATTTTGCAAAAACCCTATTTTGACCAATAGAACATCAAAATGTGATGTTTAAGTCCAAATTTGTGTATTAAACCACCAAAATCTTGTACAATCCTGTTGATTATACCTAGATATGAGATTAGAATCGAACACAAAGACTTCAAACTCGACGAAATGTCGTTTAGTAGAGATTCGATAGACTCGAGAATAGATTCGAGATCGCCAAAGACAGATTCGAGAAATCAGATTCGAGGGTAGTAAGAAATAAATGCCATTACTGTGGACCTATTTATACTACCTACCTTCGAGTCTATGCAATTTCGAGTCTACTGACAGATTCGAAGTATCTCACATTCGAGTCTGTCTTAGATTCGAAATTTCCAACACTTAGAAAAATTTCGGAAATTTTGAAATATCTTTTACCAACTATTTTCTACTGTGTAGTGTAACCAGATAAACTATGCCAAATCTTTTACCCTAAGCTCAGATATTTCACGCATTGTATATTTTATCCAACTTTGAATGCACCCTCAGTAATTTTTGACCTTTTACCTAAGTAAAAATTAAACTAAAATAAAATAAAATAAGCTAAGGTAAAAATAAAATTAAAGTAAATTAAAATTTTGACTAAAAAATTTAATCTAGACTTAAGTTATAAAAATAAATTTACAAGCTAAGCTAAATACCAAACAACATATTCTTGGTGAGTATAGTCTAAGAAAGGTTCAATCAGATAGCGATGTCCGATACTAACTTTCAGTACTTAAACTTTCACACTTAGGAATTTTTGATTCCTTTGATTGTTTGTCGTGACATACCCATTTATCCGATTGTTGGTATTTTACCCTGTTAAACACTCTACATTTCGGAATATCCCTTGGCCTTTTTATTTATCAGGAAATTATCTTACGTGACTCAGACATAGACATACTTTTATGATCGAGGCACACAGACAAAATTCTAACTTGTTGGTATTTGCAAACTTTCTTTAAAAGACAAACATCGGACACAGGTCTGTATTCTCATACAACAAAGTGTCTTAGTTCGACTTAAGGTTTAATTTTAAAGTTAGCAGATAGCGGTGACAGGTCTGTACTGACGTACAACAAAGCGACATGTCTGCTAACCCGAATCTAAACAGAGACAACAGGTCTGTACTTACGTACAACAGAGTTGCATGTTTTCGACTCTCAGTTTTTCATGATATTTCTATTCTTTCCATTTTCAGACGTATTTGATGTTGCTATACATCCCCAGAAAGTTTGCATACCTCATTTAGACTCAATGTTTGTATGTCTTGTACATAAAAATTAAGACCGATTGGTCATACATCTAAGCTAGTGACACGTTTGACTTTTTCTAGAATATTTTATTAGCCTTTAGATACCCTATATGTATTATGCCTACCAACACATCAAACTAAATAAAGTATAACACTTAGGATTTAGTTGCATTATGTGTGAAAGCCTAAACACTTAGAATCTGTAACGACGGTGCTAATTTTCGTCACTTTGAACCTATGTATCTAAGACTTAACTCCTTTTCTGATATTCTTTTTTTTTTTTGTATTTTTGTAATTTTCTCTCTTTTTTTCTTTTGTTTTTCATAGCAAAACGCATTAAACTAAGCTAATCTACTAACTTACTAAAAATAGAAACTTACTAAAAATAGAAACTTTCCTAACTTAGAAACTTTCCTAAATTAGAAACTTTCCTAAATTAGCAGACTACTGGAAAAAGAAAGAAATATAACAACTATAAAAGGAAATAAAATACTACTAAGGTCAATTTACTCTGGGTTGCGCATTCCATTAAGTTGAATTAAATACTCAAAACGTGACTTATCAAACGCTTTGGTAAATAAATCAGCATTATTATCTTCAGTTGCCACCTTAACCAGTTTGATCAAATTCTTTTCAGCACAATCACGAATAAAATGATGCCTTATGTCAATGTGCTTTGTTTTACTGTGTTTAACTGGATTATTTGTTATCGCAATAGTAGATTGATTGTCTATCCTAATTGGAGTTTGAGTATAAGCCAAACCGTAATCCCGCAATTGTTGTTGTATCCACAGAACCTGTGAACAGCAACTACCAGCAGCAACATACTCGGCCTCGCCCGTTGACACGGCTACCGATGTTTGTTTCTTGCATTGCCAGGACACCAATCTCCCTCCGAGGAACTGACAACCTCCAGTCGTTGATTTGCGCGTCAAGCTGCATCCTCCGTAGTCAGAATCTGTGAACGCTTCCAACTCTAGATCTCCCTCCGCGTGATACCAAAGTCCCAGCTTCGGTTTCGACTTGAGGTATCTTAGAATCCGCTTCACAGCTTTCATATGCATCTCCTTCGGATTCGCTTGAAACCTAGCACAGATACACACAGCAAACATAATATCAGGTCTTGAAGCAGTTAAATACATAAGTGACCCAATCATGGCCCGATATAAAGTCGGATCCACATCGGTATCACCATCAGTACCCGGCCCGAGATTGTGATTCACTTGAATCGGCGTGCTGAAATGGGCAGTCAACTTTGTTCCTTCCATCCCAAACCGTTCCAATATGTCATAAACATACTTGGTCTGATGGATAAACATGCCTTCCTTCTTCTGGTCAACTTGTAACCCCAAAAAGAAATTCAACTCCCCCATAGCACTCATCTCGAACTTTGACTTCATCACCTTCTCAAAATCTTTGCACATCTGTTCGTCTGATGATCCAAAGATGATATCATCGACGTACACTTGCACCAAGATAAAGTGATCTCCTTTTCTCTTCACAAAAAGAGTACTATCTATCCTACCCCTCTCAAAGCCGTTTTCTAAGAGATGGTTCGATAGAGTCTCATACCATGCCCTAGGTGCCTGATGTAATCCGTAAAGAGCCTTATCTAAGCGATATACTCTATCAGAATATTTGGGATCTGTAAACCCGGGCGGTTGTTCTACATATACTAACTCCTTCACTTTCCCATACAGGAAAGCACTCTTAACGTCCAGTTGATATACTTTAAAACCCTTGAAGGAGGCAAAAGCTAAAAACAACCTAATTGCTTCTAACCTTGCTACAGGTGCAAACACTTCATTGTAATCGATTCCCTCCTCTTGGTTGAAACCCTTTACAACTAATCTCGCCTTGTTGCGCGTGACTATACCCCGATCATCTCTTTTGCACTTAAAAACCCATTTGGTTCCTATGGCAATCTCCCCTCGAGGTAACGGAACTAACTCCCACACTTCTAGTTTCCTAAATTGTGACAGTTCTTCCTGCATCGCTTCAACCCAGGAGTTGTCCTTAAGTGCCATTTGCACATTTTTGGGCTCTACTTGCGATATGAAACACGAATATAGACATGTATGATATGCCTCGGAGTCGTTTATCATCGACAACAACACAGTGTTGTTATTTACACTACTCCGAGTCCTCACACCCTCGTTAGGATTTCCTATGATGCTATCTATAGGATGGTTCTTGTTAATCCTAGAGGTCTCTATTTCGTCTACCCTTAGATTATCTCCTAAGTTGGATCCTATTTCACCTAAAGGGGGAACAGGCTCAGCTTCCATATTTTCTTCCTCACGGACGTTTTCCTCAGAGGCAGAACTTGAAGGTTGAGTCTGATTCTCAGTGTTAGGTTCTTCTGGATTAGCAACTTCTGGAGACCCATCTACAGTCGCAGTAGGCTCGGACGTAGATTCGAACGTGGTCCTTGGAAAAATATGGCCATCGTCATTTAGGTGCAACGTCGCCATGTCTTTTTCGATAGTACCTGCAGTTTCATCCAAAGGAATGTTAAATGACTCAAATAACTTATCATAGTCAAAAATCCATTCCGGACCAGTTTGGGGTTCATGTGTATAACTTGTGACTTCAATATTATACACAATCTCCACAGTACCACTCTTTTTGTTAAAAACCCGTTTGTTTGGTGAGTTTGGCACATAACCAGGAAGTATCCTTCGTCAGCCTTTTCACCAAACTTCGGTTGATGTTTTGTTCTTAAAAGTGTACATGGTACTCCAAACGGTTCGAATCCAGTTAAGTTAGGTGGCCGTTTATTCAAAATTTTCATAACATGTTTTGTTCAATGATTTGACTGTAAGGACTCTTTAAAATATGGCACGCGGTATTCACTGCCTCCCCCCAAAACATGGTAGGAAGCTTTGAATCCGAAAGCATAGTCCTTGCAGCCTCAATCAATGTTCGGTTTTTACGTTCGGCCACCCCATTCTGTTGTGGTTCATATGGTGCACTGAATTGATGCACGATGCCCTTTGATAGGCAATATACACCAATTACAGAGTTTTTAAATTCTGTTCCATTATCACTACGAATACTTTTAACCCTAGTTCCGTAGGAATTCTCCACTTGGTCTAAGAACCCGATGAGCTTCGCAGCCGTCTCGTCCTTTGTACCTAAAAAGAAAACCCAAGAAAAACGTGAGTAATCGTCGGTGATAACTAAGCAAAACCAACTACCTCCTATACTCCTTTTGTTGATAGGGCCGAAAAGGTCCATATGCAACAAATCGAATGTCGAGGCTATGGAATTCTGCTTCTTGGACTTGTGTGTCTTCTTGTGTTGTTTGCCCTTCATGCACGGTATACACTTGTCTTCAAATTGAAAACTCTTCAGAGGCACACCTTGCACCAAACCATTCTTCGTTATGTAGTTCATTTTCCTTAGGTGCAAGTGAGCCATGCGTCTGTGCCACAAAACCGATTCCGTCTCCGAAGCTTTTGATAGTAAACAGATCGGACCCATCGAATTATCTGGCTTGTTCATGTCGAGCATGTACAAGTCATTCTTCCTTGGAGCCCGCATCAATATCCAATCTTCAGGTATCGTGAATCCCGACTTTAGCACTAACGCCTCAGTGTCAGTAAATAACACTGAGTTCTTCTTATTCACAGATTTTGAGATACACTAATGAGATTATGAACTGGTTTATCAACTGATAAACTTGATTCCAATTGTAATCGTCCATTAGTACTTCTCCAGTTCCAGTGAGTGATTTTTCCACCCTTGTTAACCCGGAATGATACAAATCCCCTATTACCCCTTGAAGTCGGTGAGAAGACATTCTTTCCCCCGTCATGTTGCTGGAGCAACCCTGTCCGACGAACCACTGTTTGTTTTGGACCGCGTAGTTATCTCCTGACACATAGAAAGAAAACTAGTGTAGTTATCACGGGGAACCCAAGCCATGACTGACTTCGGTAATTACCATTCTCGTCCACGATTACTTGAACTCTTTCAAAATACCCATCTCGCCCCTTTCAGGTGACTTGGGCTTTGAACGTGAATCTGTTGTGGCTGCCGAGTGATTTAGTATTCACTCTTTGCCTTTGAGTAGGCATTGTTGTGTATGCTCTAGAAGATAAGTCTTTGAATATTAATGCATTTCAGACTGTGTCCCTGAGCTTACCGGAAACATATTGTCTTAACAGGAGTATGTGACCTAATGGGAGTGTGTGACTGCTTAGGTGTTGGTGCTCCTATAGACTTGTTGAGGTGCTACCTAGATTGATTAATGGACACGATTCGGTAATTTGTCCTAACCACTTCTTTGCCAACCTTAACCGGTGTTTTTCACAACAGCGTTTTGGTGCGGCCTGCACAGTTTTTCGCGGTTACTCTGAGAACTACTCGTGCTCGCCACACTTGTCGAGGGCTTAACAGGTGTTGGGTTCACTGTCTTAGGGGTAACATCTGCTTTCCTATTTGGACAGTGAGAAGCAACATGCCCTTTCTCGTGACATCTAAAGCAAGACATCTTATCCATGGACTTTTTGGTTGGTCCCTTAGATCTAGGTGTGTCACTAGTGTCTAATGCCTTTGGTACATCTACAGTGTCTGTCTCTTCGACCTGGTCAGCCCATGAAATTTTCTGTTTTCCTGCAGGTGTTTCACTGGAGGAAGACACAAATTTCACTTGCTTGACCTTGACGGTTGAGTCAGTCACCTTAGGTGTATTATCAACTGTAGGCTCAGGAGTTGGTTCAGGTAGGTCCTCTAATTCTACTGACTTGTCAGTTTTCTCCTGAGGCTGAGGCACATAGTTATCATTGAAAGGTGGAGGAATTTCGTGAAAACCTAGACCTACAGGCTTCTTAGACTGTCTTTGGGCATCTAAGACTTTCCCTAGGTTTAGGCTCGAATTCCTAAACTTTTCCAACTTACTATTTGCCTCTGCTACCTTAACCTTGGTCTCGGCTAGCTCTATGTCCTTGTCTTTTCAGACTTTTAGTCAAGGCTTCTACCGTGCTATACAAAGTTCTATCCTAAACACACTGCTCACTCAGTTTGTCTTTCTAGAACGATTACATCTTGAGCATCAGCCTTAAGCTTCTTTCTTTTAAATCTTTGTTTTATGTCATTTAGGCTAGCATTTTCATTTTCAAGTTTTCATTATTGCAGCAGCTAAGTGGTCTTATGTGTGGTCTAAGACTAGATTTAACATCCGTTAGAAGTAACCACAAAAGACATTAAATTCACGAAATAGAGAATTAGAAAGACTAACCTTAGAGTTATCAGATTCCACGTTGGCCATCTGAGCAGCAAACTCCAGCACGGTCTGATCATTCGCTTTCTCTACCCACATCGGACTGTTGTCCCTTGTGGTCTGCTCATCCTCATCACAACCATTTTCCATAACTTCAGCCATAAAAGCTCTAGCATTGGACTCCAGATGTGAACTCCAGTCATATGAACCATCTAGCTGTCTGTCAGAAGTGACATTTGAAATTAGACCCGCTAGATTGGCCTGACCGGATGAAGAACTCGGAAGATATCTCTGTTGGGACTGACTTTGGTACTGTCCTTGTTGCTGACTCTGCCCCTGGTATGACTCTACCTTCGGTCTTTGACACTCCCTCGCGAAATGTCCCAATCCCTGACAGTTGTAGCATTTGACCTTGGACTTATCAAATCCTATCCCCTTGTTATTCATCTGGAGATTCCTCCCAGTTCTCTTTATGAATCTTTTAACCCTCTGGGTTACCATGGCCAGTTGCCATTTAAGATCCATCTCCTCTAAGTAATCAGGGTCGACCTGATCGTAATCTTCATCCAAAGAGCCGGATTCATTAATGCTCCCTTGACGGCAATTTCCGATATGCGGCTTACAAACGAAGCAGCAGATTCAGATGTCCCTTCCGCCCGACTTTGCGCTTCATTGCTCCTTTGAATAGTTCTGACTGTAGAGCTATGACTTGAGGTGCGGTTCTCCGATCTTTCCTAACCTACAGAACGCGCGATTGTTGAGTCTTGCGGGATCTGGTGATCCGATGACGTTTCTCGGTTTGAAAAACGCTTGTAGCACTCTTCTGGATCAGCTGCACTGGATGATTTTGATGTCTTTCCAAAATTACATAGCCGGATTTTGGACTTCTCATAATCAGTCTCAGCCTTTATCATTTCGAAGTGATATGCCCTCAACGTTCCCACGATGTCATCCAGTGATTGAGCATAGTACTTATCTTCATTCAGCTTAATCATAGCCACATACATAGCCCATTTGGCTGGTAGGGCATCAAGAAGCTTATTGTTCTTGTCACTGTCCGAGTACTCGATGCCATGACTTTCAAGCTCTGTTATCAGATGATAAAATCGTGTGATAATATCATCCAGCTGTTCATCCTTAAGAGCCTTGAAAATTGCAAACTGTTGGGTCAACAGCTCTGTACGCTTTCTACGTACCCGTGGATTACCCTCACACCGTTTCTGAAGAGACTCCCACAGCTCTTTCGACGTCCTCTGAGTCCGAAATGTGTGCAAGATATCTTGAGGTAACGCCATTCGGATAATAGAGAAAGCTTTGTTTTCGGCTTCAAATAGTTTCTTGTCATCTTCTTTCATCATTTGATATGACAGAACCTTTTGACGGCCTTCTACCTCAGATACTGGTGGAATGTACCCTTCATCAATGCACACCCACATGCGCATGTCGTTGAATCGTACAAAATCCGTGAATCTATCCTTCCACCAGTAGTAATCCTCAACTTTCATCAGCTTAGGTGGTGCATTGGCCTTCCCAACTTCGTGATCCATTTCAAGGAATTTCTGAAGGTTCGACATCTTTTCTGAAAGAATTTGAATTTGAACTTAATTAATTTAATTAGAAACTGATTTAAATTAAGTTATTCGAATCTAGATAGATTCGAAACTAATTAATGTTTAATCTTTTGAAAGTAAATTCGATTAAAGTTCAAGCAGATTCGAAATAATGTCAGATTCGAACAATCCCACAGATTCGAAGATATGTCAGATTCGAAGAACCCCTAGACTCGAGGACCCTTAGAATCGAAGGAACAAACAGAATCGAAAATCAGCAGATTCGAAGCTCAGACTCGAAACAGTAATAAACTCGAAACAAACTCGAAAGAATATAGACTCGAGATCCAATTCGAATGTATTAACAGATTCGACACAGCACAGACTCGAAACTGACTGAAATTGACTCGATAGGAGCGTATTTTGGTTAGACTCGAAAATAAAGAAAAACCCTAATTACTCCTATAGATTCGAGCGCCGCAAACTCGAAAAACGGCTAACACTTTGATTTTTTGACGTTTTACGGATTAAATCACTATTTCTCAAACGAAAAATAATGATTTCGACCAAAAACGTGAAAAACCACAAAGTGTTTCCCGAATATGAATTTGCTCAGCCCTCAGCCCAAAAACACGTTTTTGAGAGAAAAACCGTCCAACTAGCGTCAAGAAACCTAGAATGTTTCTGATGAACACGAAGAACACCACGAACACTCCGTAGTCTCTGATACCACTTGTAAGGTCTACCACTGACAGATCTATCTAGACGCGGACCCGTTAACGAGTGTGGAATCCTCGTTGACGGTCAGACGGACAACTCTCAACCAACGGAAACACGGAGACTATTAGACGCTGAACGAACGACACACGAACGATCCTACGTACTAATTCTCTCCGAAATGGGACTCACCTAGCTGATAAACTCGAGATCGCCTATTGCTTAATTCCTCACGAATTCTGCCAAAAGGTCTGCTAATCATTCGAGTCTATCCCTAATTATAGACCCTGATTCGAGTCTGTTGTGGGCCAACCTCGAATCTGGCCTAAGGCCTCATTCGAATCTGTCCATCTGACAGATTCGAATCTAACCTATTCGAATCTATGGATACATTCGAATCTATCACAGATTCGAATGTCTTCCTTTACATATTCGAATCTAACCAATACACTTAAACACTTAAGTGATGAAACTTATAATATTACCTTATGATTGATTTTATCTTTGAGTTTTATGTTTGAACTTCTTGTAATACGTTACATCAAGTTCAAACATACAAACACTGATAAACATCAATCATATATAATATATATATACCAAGTATATGCAAAATCACAATGTAAGATAACTTAGACTGCTATCGTCACACGGGATGTACCAACAGAACCTTAACCGGTGTGTTTTTCACAACTTGTTTGGGTGCGGCCTGCACAGTTTTCTCGGTAGGTTGAGAACTACTGCTGCTTGCCACACTGGGTGAGGGCTTGACAGGTGTTGGATTCACTGTCTTAGGGTTAACATCGGCTTTCCTAAGTGGACAGTGAGAAGCAACATGTCCTTTCTCGTGACATCGGAAGCAAGACATCTTATCCATGGACTTTTTGTTTGTTCCCTTAGATCTAGGTGTCTCACTAGTGTCTACTTCCTTTGGTACAGCTATGATGTCTGACTCGTCCACCTGGTCTGCCCATGAAATTTTCTGTTTTCCTGCAGGTGTTTCAGTGGAGGAAGACACAAATTTCACTTTCTTGACCTTGACAGTTGAGTCAGCCACCTTAGGTGCATTTTCTACTATAGGCTCTGGTGTCGGCTCAGGTAGGTCCTCTAAGTCTACTGACTTGTCAGTTTTCTCCTGAGGCTGAGGCACATAGTTTGCATTGAATGGTGGAGGAATTTCGTGAAAACCTAGACCTACGGGCTTCTTAGACTGTCGTTGGGCATCTAAGACTTTCCCTAGATTTAAGCTTGAATTCCTAAACTTCTCCAACTTGCTGTTTGCCTCTTCTACCTTAACCTTGGTCTCAGCTAGCTCTATATCCTTGTCCTTAAGACTTTTTGTTAAGGCCTCTACGTGCTCATACATAAGTTCTATCCTAACACACTGCTCACTGAGTTTGTCTTATAGAACTACTACGTCCTGAGCATCAGCCTTAAGATTTTCTTTTAAATCTTGCTTTATATCATTTAGGCTAGCGTTTTCAATTTTTAAATTCTCATTTTGAGCAGATATGGTTTTATGTGATTCTAAGACTAGATTTAACCTATCATTAGAAGTAGCACACAAAGCACATAATTCTTGAAATAGACAGTAAGATAGACTAACCTTAGAGTTATCAGATTCCACGTTGGCCATCTGAGCAGCAAACTCCAGCACTGTCTGATCATTCGCCTTCTCTACCCACATTGGACTGCTGTCCCGTGTAGTCTGCTCGTTCCCATCACACCCCATTTCTGTAACTTCAGCCATGAAGGCTCTAGCATTCGACTCAGGATGTGAACTCCAATCATACGTGCCATCTAGCTGTCTATCTGAAGTGACATTGGATAGAAGACCCGCTAGATTGGCCTGTCCAGATGAGGAACTTGGAAGGTATCGTTGTTGGGACTGATTTTGGTACTGTCCCTGATGCTGACTCTGTCCTTGGTATGTCTCTACCTTCTACCTTCGGTCTCTGACACTCCCTAGCGAAGTGTCCCAATCCCTGACAGTTGTAGCATTTCACCTTGGACTTATCAAACCCGATCCCCTTGTTATTCATTTGAAGATTCCTCCCAGTTCTCTTAATGAATCTTTTAACCCTCTGGGTCACCATGGCCAGTTGCCACTTAAGATCCATTTCCTCTAAGTCATCAGGGTCGACCTGATCGTAATCTTCATCCCATAGAGCTGGGTCATTGATTTTCCCTTGAACACAATTTCCGTATGCGGCCACAAAAGAAGCAAGTAGATTCAGATGCTCTTCCGCTGACTTTGCGCTCATGGGCATCTTCGAATAGCTCTGACTTGTCGATGCCTGTTGGACTTAAGGTTGCGGTTCTTCCGATCGTCCTAATCTTAAGAACGCGTGATCCAATGAGTCTTCAGACTCTGCTGGCGATGACATTTCTCCGGTGAAAAACGTTGTAGCACTCTTCGGTTCAGCTGTCACTGATGATTTAGATGTCTTTCCAAAATACATTGTCGGATTCTGGACTTGCTCGTAATCAGTCTCAGCCTTAATCATCTCAAAGTGATATGCCCTCAACGTTCCCACAATGTCATCAAGTGATTGAGTATAGTATTTGTCCTCATTCAGCTTAATCATTGCCACGTACATAGCCCATTTGGCTGGTAGGGCATCAAGAAGCTTGTTGTTCTTGTCAGTGTCCGAATACTCAATTCAATGACTTTCAAGTTCCGTTATCAGATGATAGAACCTCGTGATAATATCATCCAACTGTTCATCCTTAATTGCCTTGAAAATCGCAAACTGTTGTTTCAACAGCTCTGTACGCTTTCTACGCACCCGAGGATTACCCTCACACCTTTTCTCGAGAGACTCCCAAAGTTCCTTCGACGTCCTTTGAGTCCGAAATGTGTGCAAAATATCTTGAGGTAAAGCCATACGGATTATGGAGAAAGCTTTGTTTTCGGCTTCAAATAATTTCTTGTCATCTTCTTTCATCATCTGATATGACAAGACCTTTTGACGGCCTTCAACTTCAGATACTGGCGGGACGTACCCTTCATCTATGCACACCCACATGCGCATATCATTGAATCGTACAAAATCTGTAAAACGGTCCTTCCCCAGTAATAGTCCTCAACTTTCATCAGCTTAGGCGGTGCATTTGCCTTTCCAACTTCGTGGTCCATTTCTAAGAATTTCTGAAGATTAGACATCTTTTCGAAAGAAATTGAATTGACCCTTAATTAATTTAATTCGAAACTAATGTGGATTAACTCTTTCGAATCTAGATAGATTCGAATGTAATTAGATTCCAATTTATTTGGGATTAAATTCGATTAAGTGTTTTAATTCAATTAAACTCGAAATATGTCAGATTCGAGATATCCTTAGATTCGAGGGTCCTTAGATTCGAAAGGGAACAAACTCGAAATTCAGCAGATTCGAAACACAGATTCGAAACACGACTAGACTCGAAATAAACTCGAAACTAATGTAGACTCGAGATTCTATTCGAATGAAGCACTAGATTCGAAACAAGGTAGATTCGAAAATCTCTGAAATTGACTCGAAAGGAGCGTATTTAGGTTAGACTCGAGACTAAAGTGAAACCCTAATTACCCCTCTAGATTCGAGCGCCGCAAACTCGAAAAACGGCTAACACTTTGATTTTTTTGACGTTTTACAGATTAAATCACTATTTTTCGAACGAAAAATAATGATTTCGATCAAAAACGTGAAAAACCACAAAGTGTTTCCTGAATATGAATTTGCTAAGCTTGAAAACACGTTTTTGAGAGCAAAACCGTCCAACTAGCGTCAAGAAACCTAGAATGTATCTGATGAACACGAAGAACACCAAGAACACTCCGGAAGCTCTGATACCACTTGTAAGGTCTACGACTGCAAGATCTATCTTGACGCGGTTCCGTGAACGAGTGCGGAATCCTCGTTGACGGTTAGACGGACAACTCTCAACCAACGGAACACGGAGACTATTAGACGCTGAACGAACGACACACGAACGATCCTACGAACTAATTCTCTCCGAAACGGCACTCACCTAGCTGATAAACTCGAGATCGCCTTTTGCTTAATTCCTCACGAATTCTGCTAAAAGTCTCTTAATGATTCGAGTCTATCCCTAATTATAGACCCTGATTCGAGTCTGATGTGGGCCAAACTCGAATCTGGCCCAAGGCCCATTCGAGTCTCTTCACAATGACATTCTCGAATCTAGCCCATTCGAATCTAAGGATACATTCGAATCTATCACAGATTCGAATGTCTTCCTTCGAATCTAGCCAATACACTTAAACACTTAAGTGATGAAACTTATGTTTTACTTATGCTTGAGTTAATCTTTGACCTTTATGTTTGAACTTCTTGTAATATGTTACATCAAGTTCAAACACACAATCAATAACAGTCAAGCATATATAAACATATCTAACACATACTTGCTAAAATCACTATGCAGAATCACTTAGACTGCTATCGTCACACAGGATGTACCAACAGAGATGGATTTTCTTTGGTAGAGGATGGATGAAGTGGGTGATTGGGGAGAGGTGATGAGAGGTTCAGACTGTACATGTTTTGAGACTGGATCAGAAACAGGTGGGTTGGCCTGTTCCATAGTCTCAGGTGCCACAAAGGCACCAGCCACAGAGGCTTCAGGGTGATGAGCCTGCTCCCCTCAGCCACAGAGGCTAAGGGAACAGACTCAGACTGAGTTGTTTTGGCCTTCTTTTTCACAGGCCCAGCTTCAGCATTTGCCAGAGTCCTTTTAACAAGCTTGGACCTGGCTTTGGATTTTCCTGTGGGAGCAGCAGCTTCTGGATCCACCCTCACAGCAGAGGGTCCTTCCACCAATCCTAACAACCTCCTCATTGGTGTGGATAGAGGAGGCTCATTTGGTAGTACAGGAGTATAGAACACTCTATTCCCTATTACAGGGAAGGCAGCAGTTTTAAGTAAAGGTTGAGAATTGTATAGGTGCTCACCACAATGATGCTTGAATATGAGGCTCAGAAACCTTGGATAGCGGACAACAGGTGGTCTTGGCTCTTGTTGCACCAGGTTCCTCATGTTCAGAAATATTCACTGAGCCATATCAATGGTAGTCCCATCCACCAGCTGTAGGACTATTGGGACTTCATCACGACTTAGCTGGTCAAATGAACCAACTTTGCTACTGAAGCTCATCATCACGGAGGCAAACAGAAAGCTATAGGTAGGGGACAACTCCTTCCTATACAGTGTTGCTCCAATTTTATGTTCTGCTACACCACAAAAGCATAGCAAATTTCCCATTTGCTCATTTTCAGGCTGGGGCATTTCATATGACTCAGCAACAGGCAGATGAAGAACCTCCCTCAGAAGGTCAGCAGTTATCTCAATGGTCTGAGTCCCATTGGGAATAGTCCCCTTGATGACTTTGGTGTTGGGGTTGTAGGCACAGGTGTACCAGAACTCGTACACCATCTCCTGGTACAGGACACCAGGAGTTGCAGTCATAGCATAGTTCAACGGATGAACTTGCAGAAACTCCACCATTTGATCGTAACCTTTCCCCACATAGTTTTTGGGGATAGTAAGGTTTGCAACGTAGTTTGTGGGTTTTATGGTCAGCATTGTGGTGACTGATGAGTGTTTGACAACATCATCACCAACGAACACTGGAAGAAAGGGATTAGGTCTGTGAGCCATTTGGGAAGTTTTGAGGTTTGGAGAAGCAAAAGACACTTAGTCGATTTTTAGGGTTCTTGAGGATTTCTGGAAATGATGAGGAAGACGAAGATGAAACAGTAGTTAGGTATTTATAGGATTTGAATGTGAGTGTGTATGAGAGAGAAAGTTTTGGGCGGTTTGTTTTGAAAAAGTCGTTAACGGAAAACGGAACGGTTGTCCATGTTAGACCGTTTGTCAGACCACTTGAGTCCTTTTTAATTACTAACACACGTAACCCACATTATCCGCAGTAATTAAGTTAAATAAAACATTAATTAAGTAACTTAAGTTTGAAGAAAGGTAATTAAAATTGTTGGTCTAAGCTGTTGTTCAAACCTGTGATAAGTAAGGTCATCACAAGCTGTTTAATCTTCAAGCTGTTCATTTTTCAAACAGTGCCTCCAGCCTGCTCTCTTTTGTAAGAGCAGGTTGTGTTCAATAGTTGAACAGGTTACAAGACAATGGCTTGTAAGACAGTGTGAAGAAGTGAACAGGTTGAAGATTGGACCATCAGAGCAGGCTGGACGAGTAAACTGTTTTTGTTCAGCCTGTTGTATGCTCAAGCTGTTCAAGTTTTTCAGACAAATGACTAAGTACAGAACATGTATAACCTGTTCTGTCTAAGCTGTTCTGAGAAACTTGAGCAGTGTGAAACACACAAATTCTTAGACCTTTGAGAAACACTTAGTCACTCTTTTTTAACATGCCCAGCTTTCTGACAAGGTAATTAAACCTTGTTTCATCCAGAGGTTTGGTGAAAATGTCTGCAAGCTGTTCATTTGTGGAAATAAAACTTACCTCCACATTACCTTTCTGAATGTGATCCCTGATGAAGTGATGTCTGACTTCAATATGCTTTGTTCTAGAATGAAATACTGGATTGTTGGAAATGGCTTTGGCACTTGTGTTATCACACAGAATAGGAATTTTCCTATACACAAGACCATAATCTTCAAGCTGATGCTGCATCCACAGAATCTGTCCACAACAGCTTCCAGCAGCAATGTACTCAGCTTCAGCAGTAGAAGTAGACACAGAGTTCTGCTTCTTGCTACACCAACTTATCAACTTACCACCAAGGAGTTGACATCCACCTGTTGTGCTTTTCCTGTCTAGCCTGCAGCCTGCAAAATCAGAATCTGAATAACCTGTTAGTTCAAGGCTGGAGTCTTTGGGATACCAAAGACCCAAACCTGGTGTACCCTTCCGGTATCTGAAGATTCTTTTAATAGCAGCTAGATGAGACTCCTTTGGATCAGCTTGGAACCTAGCACACAGACAGGTAGCAAACATAATATCAGGTCTACTAGCAGTTAAGTATAGCAAGCTCCCAATCATGCCTGTGTAAGCTGTTACTGAAACAGCTTTGCCACTGGCATTAACATCCAATTTTACATTGGTTGCCATTGGGTTTTTAATAGGAGAACTTTGATCAAATTTGAACTTTTTCAATAGATCTAAAGTGTACTTTCTTTGATTTATAAAAATTCCAGTTGAGGTTTGTTTAACCTGTAATCCTAAAAAGAAAGTAAGTTCTCCCATCATACTCATTTCATACTTGGATTTCATGAGTAATGAAAAATTATTGCACAACTGCTCATTTGTAGAACCAAATATTATATCATCCACATAAATTTGAACAAGCATAATGTCAGATTTCACTTTCTTTATGAACAGTGTAGTATCCACTTTACCTCTTGAATACCCATTGCTCATAAGGAACTCAGTAAGAGTGTCATACCAGGCTCTAGGGGCTTGTTTGAGCCATAGAGAGCTTTGTCCAACTTATAGACAAAACCTGGATGTTGTTCATTTTCAAAACCTGGAGGCTGCTTGACATAAACTTCATCTTGCAGCTTCCCATTCAAAAATGCACTCTTCACATCCATTTGAAATACCTTGATGCTCTTATGAGCAGCGTAGGCTAGATACAAACGAATTGCTTCTAGCCTGGCCACAGGAGCAAAATGTTTCATCATAATCAATTCCTTCCCCCTGTCTGTAGCCCTGAGCAACCAGTCTTGCCTTATTTCTAATGACATGACCTTCCTCATCCATCTTATTCCTGAAAACCCATTTAGTGCCAATTATGGTTTTACCTTTAGGAGCAGGGACCAGCTTCCATACATTGTTTCTCTCAAACTGATTTAGCTCTTCTTGCATGGCAGTGATCCAATTGGCATCTTTTAGTGCTTCATCAACCTTCTTTGGCTCCATTAGTGAAACAAAGCTAGAGAACATACAGAAGTTCCCTAAGCTGTCCCAACGTGTTTGTATCCCTTTGTTGATGTCACCAATTATTTGATCATTGGGGTGACACCTGATCCACTTAGGATCATTTTTCAATGATGATTCACCTGAGTTGTTATCATCTTCAGCAGGTCCTGTTGAACAGTTCTCAAGATTTTCAGACACACTGTTTCCTTGAGCCTGTTCACTTGTTGAACATGTCTGACCACTGTTGAACATATCAACAGAAGAACTAGGAAAATCAGCATTGATAGGTTGAGGACATGCAGTTGTAATTAAGTCGGTACACTTATTCACACAGGATGTGTTGACATAATCATCATCATGCCCATCATGATTAACAGGTTCCACACTGGGTGTAGTGAAAGCTTTTGAGTCCTCTTCATTGTTTGAATACATCAGATCATCAAAGTTTAGTTCTCCTGAAACTGATTCAGGAACAGCTTTGGTGGAAGCATTCTTAGACTCTTCAAAGGTGATATTTATAGATTCATCTATCACCTTTCTTTTGTTGTTGTATACTCTGTAGGCTTTGGAGATAGCAGAGTAGCCAACAAACACACCTTCATCAGCTTTAGGTTCAAACTTTGTCAGTTGGTCCCTCTGATTCAGAATGAAGCAGGGACACCCAAACACATGGAAGTAACTGACATTTGGCTTCCTCCCTTTGAGCAGCTCATAAGGAGTCTTGTTCAACCTTTTCACCACTAAGGATCTGTTTTGGGTGAAGCAGGCAGTGTTGACAGCTTCAGACCAGAATGATGAAGGTAAACCTGATGCACACAGCATGGTTCTAGCAGCTTCAATGAGAGTTCTGTTTCTCTTTTCAGCAACTCCATTTTGTTGTGGAGTCCTTACAGCTGAAAAGTTTTGAGTGATTCCTTTCTCTTCACAGAAGTCTTCAAGATTACTGTTTCTGAATTCAGTACCATGATCATTTCTTAGCTGCTTCACTTGGGCAGAGTTCAGCATCTCCATCTTTTTCACAAATCCAATAATTTCTCTAGCAGCCTCTCCTTTGCTCTTCAGAAAGATCACCCATGTGTACCAGGAGAACTCATCAACCATTACTAGAGTGTATCTTCTTCCTCCTAGACTTGGGACATTTACAGGTCCAAACAAGTCCATGTGGATTAAGAAGAGTGGAGTATCAATAGAGAAATTATGTTTGGATTTAAAAGATGTTTTCCTCCGCTTGCCTTTCTCACAAGCTATGCAGAGTTTATCTTTAACAAAGGTTATAGAAGGCAAACCTGTCACGAACTCTTTGTTACAGAGTTTATTGATGTTCTTGAAGTTCAGATGTGACAGCCTTTTGTGCTATAACCAGTTTAAGTCTGCATTTGTTCTTGTGAGAAAGCAGGTTTCAGTTGTGGGATCAGCAGATTGCATGTCCACAACATATAAACCTTTCTTTCGTTGAGCACATAGCACAACTTTGCCTTGGGGATCCAATATGTAACCCAGATGCTCATCAAAGTTAACCTTGTAGCCAGCATCACACAGTCGGCTTATGCTAACAAGGTTATGTTTTAGCCCAACCACATAGGCTACTCTTTTGAACACTGCAGCACCAGCTTTAAGAGTTCCATATCCCTCAGTGGATCCCTGTACATTGTCACCAAATGTGACTTTTGGCCCTTTTTCAGGCCTGAGATCACTCAGCAATTCTTTACAACCTGTCATGTGCCCTGAGTAGCCACTGTCCAAGTACCAAACCTGGGAAGGTTGTTTTTCCTGCAGAGTGATAAGAGAAATATTAGTCATTTTTAGGGGAACTCATCACAGAGATGAGTTCTCCTACTTCATCAACATTTGTTGATGGACTTATAATATCCACGCTAATATTCCCAATTTGAATGGTGTCAGCTTGGATACCATTATTATTGACTGAGATGTTTCCAACACTGCTTGTAACAGCTGTGAGAGAACCATCAGAGTCAACAGGCCTCATGTCCTCAGATTCAGGACAGTTCTTGGCCAGATGTGTCTTCTTCCCACATTTATAACATTTTCTCTTTTTAGAATTTTTTGAAGAAGAACTTTCAGAAACACATTCTGAGTTATTTTTGTTGATTCTGTTAGCTGGTTTAGCAAATTTATTATTATTTGATGAATCAAAAGCTTGAGTGGAGGGTTCAATAGCCATAGCTTTGTTTGTCTCTTCTTTCCTCTTTTTAGGAGGACAAATGTCAAAGACAGGAAGCTTAATTGGCTTTTGAACTTCCACAGGTTTGGGAAACTTATTCCCAAGTTTCTCAGACTGAGCAATGGCTTTGCCTTTGCCCCTACTGAGATGTGATTTATGCTGCCTATCAGCATAATCATAATTTCTGGTTTTGAAAAACTTATTCTCATTTAAAACCAGTTTATCACTATGATTAGAAAACTTATTAGAAATCACAGCAGGTTTGCTTTCAACATGAGACTTGCCCTTGTTGAAAACAGACTGCTTAACTTTTGAAAACTTGTTTTCAAAATGTTTAGCATCAAAAGGATTATTATGCCTTTTACCATCAGCTTTGGACTCAGAACCTGTTTTGTCAACAGGTTTAGTATCCACAGCTGTAGTTTGGACATGTTTTCCTTTCTTTTGCTTGTGTGAATCAGCAGAGCACATAGCAGGCTGGATTGATGGAGAACATATTCCAACACCAGCTTTTGAGCTAGGTTCACACGAGCGGTCAGTATTTTGAGGCCTGACAAATCTGTTTGTTGAGATTAGTTTAACATTCACTTTTTGAACAAAAGTGTTTGGAAGCTCACCAAGAGTGGATAAATCTTCTTTCAGATTATTAATCTCAACAATGGAAGCTGCTGTATTAAGATCCCCTCCAAGATAGGCTTGAATTTGTGCAGGGATCTGTTGACTTATACAATGGCTGACTTTTTGTGCAGATTGGCACCAAGAGTCAACTATCTTTTGAAGCTTAGCATGCTTTATATCTGTTTCTCTCTTTTCTTCCAGTAAAATAGAGTTGATGTGTTTTAATTCATCAAGCTCAGTTTCCAACTTATGGAAACTGTCCAGTTTACTGGAGTTTGTTTTAAGATCAGTTTTAAGCTTGGAGATTTCAGATAATAAAGCGTCATGCTTCTCAACAGCAGCTTTCAAATCAACTAGCATATATTCAAACTTTTTAATCTTTTCTTCAGAACTGTAAGCCATAAAATTTTGTACCTTACACATCATTGTAGGATTCCAGTTCTCTAAGCTGCTGAAAGCTTCAGCTTCAGCCATATCCTGTTTGAAACTGCTTGTTGATGGGACATCAGTGTTGGGCATCAGACATTGATTGTCTTCTTCATCAGATGATGAATCAGATTCCTCCCAGTCACAAGTCTCTGCCATGAGTCCCTTTTGGCGGTTGGAACCCACTGAGTTTTCCAACTTCCTCAGCTTAGCCATGGCCATAAGGTACTTAACCCTATAACCATCATCCTTGTTTGTCTTGTATGGTTTGGATGACTGACCAACAGCTTTTGAGACACAGTCAGCAGCTATATGGCCAGTTTTGCCACATTTGAAGCACTCAGCCTTGGATTTATCAAATGCCTTCTTTTTGCCAGCACCTGAACTTCGTTGCAGCATGTTTCTTCCAAACCTTTTCTTGTTGAAACTTTTGACAAGCATAACTATCATTTTCTCATCATCCTGTTCAGCAAGATCTGCATTATCTTCCTCATCTGACACCTCCTCCTTGTCATCATCCTGTTGATCAGGTTGAGTGAACACATCACTCACCTGACTCACAGACTGTCTCACATTAGCCACAAAGGCTGCACCTCTTTTAGACATCTCCAAGGCATTTCTCTTCTGTTTCCTTGACTGTTCATCATTTAGTAAATATCCATACAAGTTGACAAGATCCATACTTCTGATTGTACCTGAATTTCTTAAAATTGTTGAAAAGTAATTCCATTCTTCAGGGAGGATGTCCAAAAACTTGTTCACCAGAGTAAGGCTGTCCTTAGTGATCCCAACAGCTTTGAGATCATTCACAAGAGCAGTAAACCTGGTGTAGGTTTCTATGAGAGTCTCCTTTGGTTTTGCAAAGAAGAGTTCATACTGTCTAACAAGATTGTTAATCCTGTTATCCAGTGTGATTGTGGGTCCATCATAGACGGTACACAAAGTATCCCACATCTCCTTGGCAGTCTTCATCTTCTCAACCTGTTTGAACACATCATCAGGCAAGGAGATGACCAGATTGTTTCTGGCCTTTGCATCAAGAGGCACCAATCTTTTGTCTTCATCAGACCATTGAGCTTTTTCTTTCTCAAATGTTCTGATCTCAGGAGCTGCTCCTTCAACAGCAGGAGTTATTGTTGTAACAGAGGTTGGCACATAGGGACCCTCCATTACAATTTCTGGTAGTTGTACATCCAGATTCTCTAGGTAGAGCATCATTCTGCACTTCCAACCAGAAAAGTTATGATGATTGAACTTTGGAGGTTTGCCCATTGAGCCATTGTCATAGTATGAGGAATTTGCAGCACTGTTGTCCATGGAAACTTAGGAGAATGAGAGATCTAGAATGACACACACTCTAAACTGCTCTGATACCAGTTGTAGGTCTCGAGAGGTTCCCAAAGTATATAGCTTTAAGCTGTAGAGGGGGGGTGAATACAGCAATTTAAAAACTACAGACTATTTTCTCAATGTTTGTATGTATTATCAACAAATTGTTAATTACAAACAAGCTTGAATGCGGAAAGGTTCAAGCTGAGATGACAGATACAACAGTATGTTCACTAGTCTAATACAAACTCAAACTAGCTTACAATGAATACACTCACTAAGAAGCACTCACTGTGTTTACAAGACTCAGAGAGATAGCTTATGTAGAACAGCTTAGACACAGAGAAACTGTTTTACATAAGCAGGCTTGCATGCATGAAAAACACACTTTCACGTTCACTCTTGGTTTCAGCACTTAGCTTTTTCTTGGCTTAATCTTTCTGACCTTAGAAGCTTCCTTTTATACTCACTCAGAGGATCTAAGAGAAACTTCTCATTGGACTGAATGAAAAAGGAAAAGTCTTGTTTGAAAAGACAACATAACTTTTCTGCACTTTTCTGAAAAGCAGACTTGTCTTCACATGTGCAGAACTTTTGTCTTTTCACTTTGTCTACTGTTGCATTGCCTTTAACCAAATAAGGAATGTCAACTTTGCGTCTTTCTTCCTTGTAAAGGCCTATTTTGATATAAGAAAAAGGTCTGTCACCCTTTTTCAAATAACCTTTTGTCTTCATGTAACAGAACAGCTTGGGCAGGCTGAGCAGTTTTGATTTCCACTTTGTCTTCGACTTTGTAAACTGATCTTGTAGCCAAAAACAATACATGAGGACTTGGAAACACATTCCATAAAGTGTTTAGCCTGTTCACAAAGAACAGGTTCTATTCACAAAGAACAGAACACTTGTAAGATGCCCAAGCTGCTCACCAGTGTAGAGCAGCGTAGACAGTTTGTGTCCAGCCTGTTCAGCAGACAGAGCAGCTTGGACAAACTGTCTTAGTTGCAACACACGCAACATATAGAACAGCTTCGGACTGATATTGCAAATCACTTTTTAGGTATTATTAAGGCATAAACAGGCCTTAACTTTTACCCATCAAGTGCATCAACAGGTTTGATTAATAATCTCCCCCTTAGATGCAGAACAGGTTTGACTGACGCCTTTTTGTGCCTAACAAACCCATTTTACGAAAGCAATCGAGCACACCATAATCTTTGAACTCCTCTCTACTGACATCCCGTTCTAAGTAAAAACATACATTATCGTCCACCATAATAGTCTCACGTGGCGGAGTCGGTTGAGGTGCTAGTGTTGAGTGAGATGGGGATGAGGAAACCTGCTTCGCCCTTTTCCTGATGACTGGTGTTGCCGCTCTCTTTCTAGCAGAAGCGCGTGTCATGGTGCTAAGGGTATACAAGACAAAGATAAGATAAGCTTAGGGTGCATCTACATGATGTTACTCAAGCATGACAAATAAGAGTTGTTAAGACAATGCGGGCACCCTAATTTAGTGACATGCATTACTCAAAGACCATCTAACAAATGTATCTCCATATTACATAAATCAACTCATTATTCAAAGAAATTGAAGCAACCCCTCCCCAACTTAGACATTAAGAGTGGGTTACATCATGTACTTCCTTGAATCCCAGTATCGACCATAAACAAGAAAACCCCAAAGACTCTGATAATCAACAACACATAACTCACATAAATATTCATATATATATGGCGATGTACGCAAAACACAACATACTAACCAGGCTGGTTCTACATCGTTTCACACACACACTCCCACATTCACATGTAATCCATACCAAGTTCACAATTATACACATCAACCTCTATCACCAAACCCTAACTCGAAATTGGACACCCTAACTTCCCCAAACTTCAAATATACATGAATTGCACGTATATAGGAAGAATATAACTCAACACATACAAAATTGACATATTAACTCTAGGAAGTACTCAAGCATAGCATATAACCTAACCGAGTTCTCAAGGAGCGATGGAAGCTTTTCAAAAGAAGACTGTTGTTAGAAAAGTTTACCTGATCACAGAGTAGTTAGGATTATGCATAGAGATGACGAAGAAGAAGTGATAACCGCCTAGTGTTCGGGGGGATTATGAGTGCGTTTGAGATGAGAAGAGAATGGTGAAAGCGAGAAGAATGACGCCAAAAAGGGTTATATTGGGGACAGGCGAAGTAGCGTCCTGCTAGGCGTCTTCGACGTCGCAGCGGTGTAGGAGCGGGCGTTTTAAGCGTCCTGAAGACGCTAACCTTCTGTTAGTCCCAACATCTAGGACGCTCACTAGAACGCCTTACATTTTTCCGCGTTTCGAAGCGGTCTCATGGCGTCTGACCTAGCGTTCTGAACGGTGTTGCAGCATCTGAAACCCCAAATAAGCGTCTATCCTACGCTGTCTCTCTGTTTTGAAATTAATTTCCACGTTCTAGACGCTTACTAGGACGCTGCTACTTAAACTTGCTCAATGCTTACGACAAACCTCTCTAGCTCACTCGATAACTGACACTCCCGCTGATTTCCAAATAAATTATATAACTACACTTTCCTACAACAAATCTAACACAAATAAAAACAACCATTTTCTTAGGGAACACGACTAAACTTAGCATGTGTAGCAATCTTTAAACAATCGAATTACTTGGATGGACGAGTTAAGTCTCGTGAGAGTTTGCAGTGAATATACACAAAAAATTCGTTACATGCTAAATATACAGAGATAAATAGGTTGGCTCCTCAAGATCTACCACCTCAATCAAAGTTGCTTGTTCATCTTCAACTTTGATAGGACCTTCAACATAGAACTTAAGTCTGTGGCCATTCACAATAAATGAGTTCCCATGTTTAGGATCCTTAATTTCCACTGCTCCATTCTCGTACACATGAACAACTTCATACGGTCCCGTTCACTTACTCCTCAGCTTACCTGGAAACAATTTAAGAAGTGAGTTAAAAAGCCATACCTTATTACCAACAACAAAACTCTTCTTCCTTAAGTGCTTATCATGGAAGTGCTTTGTCTTCCCTTTGTAGATCCTTGCACTCTCATAAGCTTCCATTCTGATTCCTCCAGCTCTGCCAACTGAAATTTCCTCATTTTACCTGCATTAACAATATAAAAGTTAGCATTTCGAATAGCCCAAGTAGCCATACGCTCTAATTCCACAAGTAAATGACAAGGTTTCCTATAGACCAATCTATACGGTGACATACCAATGGGGGTCTTATATGCAGTCTTGTAAGCCCACAATGCATCATCTAGCCTTAAGGACCAATCTTCGCGTCTAGGCTTTACAGTTTTCTCTAGAATGCTTTTAACCTCCCTATTAGACACCTTAACTTGACCACTCGTCTATGGATGGTCAAGAGTGGCAACACAGTGAGTGACCCCATAATGTTTTAACAAGGTGTGAAATTGGAAATTCTTAAAATGGGTTCCTCCATTGCTAATGATAGCCCTGGGAATCCCATGTCGTGAGAAAATGTTATTGTTTACAAATTTACACACAACTTTGTTATCATTATGCCTTGTTGCCTCAGCCTCAACCCATTTGGACACATAATCCATAGCTACAAGAATGTATTCAAATCCAAAGTAAACAAGAAATGGGACCATGAAGTCTATCCCCCAAACATCAAAGATTTCTACTTCTAAGATGGGAACCATCAGCATTTGATCTCTCTTGTGAATCCTGCCAATTTGTTGACATCTAAGTCAAGATTTGACAAACTCATAAGCATCCTTGAACAAGGATGGCCAAAAGAAACCACACTCTAAAACCATATGAATTGTTTTCTTAGCACTAAAGTGCCCCCCACACGCTAAGCTATGGCAGTGAGTGAGAATGTCAAGTTGGTCTGCCTCCGGGACACATCTTCTAACAATCTGATCAGCACCAATCTTGAATAAATCAGGGTCGTCCCATACATAGTGCTTGGCTTGTGCGTAGAAACAATTCCGCTGTTGAGATGTCTAATGAACCGGTGTCTTACCTGTCACAAAATAATTAACTAGGTTAGCAAACAAAGGTAATTTAGACACAAACAAGAGTTGTTAATCCGAAAATGACTCTTTGATCACTTCAATCACATTTGGGCTCAATGTAGGAAGCCTAAACAAATGATCTGCCATTACATTCTCCGAACCCTATCTCTAATTTCCATATCAAACTCTTGTAATAACAAAATCCACCGGATCAGCCTAGGCTTGGCATCTTTTTTTTTATTCAAGAGGTACTTCAAAGAACTATGATCAGAATAAACTATCACTTTTTCCCCATATACATAAGCACGAAACTTATACAATGCGTACACTACTGCTAATAACTCCTTCTCTGTGGTAGTGTAGTTCTGCTGTGCCTCTGAAAACGTCTTGCTGGCATAATAGATCACCACTGGTTTCTTATCTACACTCTGTCCCAATACTGCTCCCACCTCAAAGTCACTTGCGTCACACATGATTTCAAATGGTTTGGTCCAATCCGGTGACTGCAAGATCGGAGCATCGGTGAGCTTTGCTTTTAGTAACTCGAATGCCTTCAAATATGCCTCATCAAATACAAACTCCACATCCTTCACCAGCAGATTACACAGTGGCTTGGAGATAGTGTTGAAATCCTTAATAAATCTCTTGTAAAATACGACGTGCCCTAGGAATGATTTAACTCCTTTCACACTTATTGGTGGTGGTAATGATGATATAAGCTGAATCTTTGCTTTATCCACCTCCATTCCCTTCTCAGAAACCACATGGCCTAGCACAATTCCTTCTTTGACCATAAAATGGCTTTTCTCCCAACTCAACACCAAATTAGTTTCAGTGCATCTTTTCAGAACTTGCTCCAAGTCGTGTAGACATCCTTCAAACGTCTTGTCGAAAATGGTGAAATCGTCCATAAAGATATCCAAAGAACCAACTACCATATCAGAGAATATCACCATCATGCACCTATGAAAAGTAGCAGGGGCATTACATGGTCCAAATGGCATTTGCCGATAAGCAAATGTCCCATAAGGATAGGTAACATGGTCTTCTCTTGGTCCAAATGGCATTTTGATTGTACCCCGAATAACCCCCTAGAAAACATTAATATTTCTGTCTTGCTAGCTTTTCAATGATTGGGTTTATGAAAGGTAAAGGAAAATGGTCCTTCGATGTGTCTCCGTTTAGCTTCCTATAGTCTATACATACCCTCTAGCCTGTTACTGGTCTAATTGTAATCTGACCATCCTCGGTATTGATCACTCCTCGGACTTTTAAGGTACGGTCTGTGTGAGGCTGACCCATTGGCTGTCAGAAATGGGGTAAATAATACCCGCATCCAGCTATTTCAGACCTCTGTCATCACCACTTCTCTCAGATTTGGATTTAGCCTTCGCTGTGCATTTCGTGAAGGTTTAATATTAGCCTCAGTTATGATTCTATGCATGCAAATCGTGGGACTTATACCCTTAAGATCAGAGATTGTCCATCCCATAGCTACCTTATGCCTCCCTAAAACCTCTATTAATGCCTTCTCTTCCTTTTCCGACAAATTCGAAGTTATAATCACCGGCAGGCTTTCATGTGGCCCCAAAAATACAAACTTAAGATGGGTGTGTAAAGCTTTGAGTTCCAAAGTGGGAGCTTTCTCTAGAGAAGGTTTGATTGAGATGGGAAGATTTTCAATTAGCTTCTCAAACTTTATCGACCACGGAGGCTACCTATTCTGATTTGTCTCTCCTACCATCTCTTCTAGGCTCATCAACCATCCCCATTCAACGTCTTCCTGCTCTTGACATGAAAACACATAATCCAATTAATCCCTGCTGGTCATGAATGGTGCTTGGGATCCTGCTAAGACACCCGTCTTACAATTTATTTGGGCATTTATGCTAGCCAAAAATGGCAGGCCCAAAATAATTGCGGGTTGGTTGTCCCGACTCCTATGATCCGAATCAAGCACAAGAAAATCTAGAGGGTAATAGAAATCTTCTACTTTTACAATCACATCTGTTAACATGCCCCTTGGAACCTTAAAAATCGATCAGCTAAATGTAGTACCACATCAGTGGGTTTTAGGCTTCCCAAATCATGCAGATGAAATAAGTTTCCAGGGTGTATGTTAACACTCGCACCTAAATCTAGCAATGCTTTCTTGATCCTAACATCACCAATAGTGACAGGAATTAGAGGTGAACCTAGATCCTTTAGCTTTTGACGGAGAGAATTCGAGACTACGACACTTACCTGCTCCATAAGGTTGATTTGATTTGGCAATGACGTTTTAAATTTATGCTTTTGAGTACAAAAATCCTTCAGAAACTTTGCATAGGCTGGAACTTGTTGCAAGGCTTTGCCCAACGGAATGTTAATCTTCACATGGTTGAACATCTCCCACAGCTCCTCTATCTGCGGCCCTTTCTTCCCAAAAACAGGCCTACTTGGACTCTCTAATGCTGACGGATACGGAGGTGTAGGTTCAGGCCTTGGTTGTTCTTCCTCATCCACTACAACTTCTTCAAACTGAACTTTCTTTTTTGACTTGACCTCTAGTTCAGATTCTGAATGTGGAATTGATTTCCCATCATCCACTACCTCTTCAACCTCATTCTCCAATTCTTCCACTTCCGGCATGACTACCTTGTTATCTACCTTCTTCCCACTACGTAGAGTAGTCACCTTGTGCAACTCACTGACTTCATTCAGCTCCTCCACTTCATTTACCGATTGCTTCTATTTATCCTTAGAATGAGAAGGGTTCCCTTGGGTATTGCTTGGCAATCAAACCTCATCTCTTTTTGTGAGCTGATCCGCAATCTGCCCCATCTGCTTTTCTAGACTTGCCATTGACTTTGTTTGAACATATGATTGCTGCTTCAGATAGTCCAAGAGTTGATCCATCCTTGAATCTTTTGGAGCTTCTTGTGGTGCTGATTCTTTCTCCTCCTTAGTCCAGATGATGTACCATCGTAGAAGTTCCTATTTTGCTGTTATCTATTCCCCTGATGAAATCTGGGTTTTACATATTCATCTCCTCTCTGGTCATCCCTCCAACGAAAGTTGGGATGACACCTCCACCCAGGGTTTTAAGTCTCTAAGTGAGGGTCAAACCGATCCTGAAGTGGTCGAAATCCAGAAATCTTACCAGCTTGATCCCCTTGTACATGAAAACAAAACTCTGATGTATGAGTGTTCTCCCCACACGTAACAACCATAGTAAGAGCTCTATATTCTGTCTGGTCTTTCCTCATCAACGCATCCATCTTTTTACTAAGAGCCTCCATATTCGAAGTGACATCTCTCTTCCACGCATTATCAATTCCCAGAACTTGAACTCCAATCGATGTATCAGAGCCAGCTTGTACTTTAGACCCCTTAGCCAACTGTGCAAGTAACTCCCATGCTTCATTATGTTCCTTAGCCAAGAATGTACCACCCGAGGCTGCTGTGATCATATTCCTACTTTCCTGACTAATGTCATCAATGATGTTTTTCACCAACATCCAATTAGGCACTTCATGATGTGGGCATGCTCGCAACATCTCATTCAATCTCTCGAATGCCTCATGGAACTGCTCCCCCGATTTCTACTTGAAACTTGTAATACTGTTCCTCTTCTCAGTAGTTTTACTAATGGAGTAAAACTCATTAAGGAAAGCCCTCTTCATCTCTTCCCAATTACGAATGCTGTTTGCGGGCAACGAGGTGAACTAATGTTTGGCCTTATCCTTCAAAGAGTTTTACATATAGCTGAAAATTCACGGGTAGCCTCTGTACTCTATTGGCTTTACATATAGCTGAAAATTCGGCAAAGTGATCAACAATTCTCCTGTCATCCCCCATATGTACGTTGGGTTCACTATCACTTTCTGATTCCTCCGAATGTACAGATTGCCCTTCTGGATTAGACGTCTCCATTGCACTTGAATCACCAGCAAGTTCACCACTACTCCAATATCCTCTATGTAGCTTTCTCAGTGAACATGCAATTCGCTCTATCTTTGTTTCGTGTTGCAATGAAGTTCTCCCAGAGTGACGAGTATGCGTATACCTGAGATAAACACACACAACGTGAAGATTCTGAACTTGCTGTTTAGAATGTTTAAGAAAAATAAAAATAAATAAAAATGACTGAAATAAATAAATAAAAGAAAACAAAAAGGAAATAACTAGCTACTCTAAACAAGAATATTTACAGAAACAGTTACTCCAAAAGTAATTTAATATACCCAGTCGTATGAGTACCAAAAAAAACCCAGTCGTATGAGTACCAAAAAAAAAACCCAAAACACTATATATAGATAGGGTAAGTTGGATCGAATCCACAGGGAAAATCAGGTCATTAATTTAGATTTTGAGACTGTTTGGATTGAAATTGTTATCATTTGCTTTGATTTAATAAACTTTTATTGATTGCTATTATTGTGGTTTAACACGAAAGAGTTGAATTATAGAGTTTCGGGTAAGGAGAATAGGTGTTTGCTCTCTTGTTGTACATATTATGGCAATTCAGAATGTTCAAGATACAATTTTCATGGGAATGAACTCAACTTCACAACCGACGCTCTTAAGACAATGTATACTACTCAATTGGTTGTCTTCCTTTCTCATAATTAGTTAGCACAACCAATGATATCAATATAAACTGTTTCTTACAACATCCACTGTCTAATCAAGTTCATGCATTCAAACGTATTCAACATAACAGTTTCCAAGTAAATGAATTGGATTCCACAACCAATGTTCTTCAGACAATATACGCAATTCAATTAATTGTCTTCCTTTCTAATACCAAGTTAGAACAACTAATGATATCACTATACACTGTTTCATACAACACCCATTGTTTAATAACTCATTCATTCATTTAAATGTATGATCCACATCCCCTTAATTCCAAATGAAAACTAATAATAACATAACATTCGTTCATGCCATAATAAGCAAACTTAAGAACAAACATCGTTATGTATTTAGCCCAACATTATTTGGACTTGCACACAAACAACAATTAGCATAACGAAGTACATACTAACTACCACAAGTGTTTAAAACACAAGGAATTGGTTGTCGAATGGTTGATCAACGATCCTCGTTGTTGTTTTCTCCTCTCGTTCGCCTCCAGAAACTCCTCTCCGTGAGTGAAAAAAACGAACATAAATCAAACCCCTTGAATTGTGGTAACCGTCCCCTTCAAAAACACTACTCCTGCAGAAACTGACGCACTAGCGTCGACCACAGCGTTGCGAACGCTGAGCCAGATGCCGCAACCTTGTATTAGGCATTATGAGGACGCCCATCATTTGAAATAACATATTTTCCATCTTGATTCATTGTCTGGGACGCTGCCTTGGATGTCGGCTGCTTCTCAACTCCACAAGCTATCGTTTTGCTTCTTTTCTGGCCAGTTACCTACAACATCCAATTCACATCAGCAGTACTAACTTTCTTGCATTTAACACACTAAAACATATCAAAAACACACAAAACATAAGTGATTAATATCACTGATCAACACTAAAATGCATTATAACAGAAATTACTCTAGGGCTGCATAGCAAAAGACAATCCAAAGGCCAAGAGTGGATATTAATCACTCAGCTCCACAACCGGTTCTTGCTCAAAAACCCAAGTCACCTGAAAGGAGAGATGGGTATTTGAAAGAGTTCAAGTTTGTGGATGAGAATGGTGTTACCAAGTCAGTCATGGCTGGGTTCCCCGTGATAATTAATTTGTTTTCTTTCATATGCAAGTGTTAACTACAGGTCTAAACAACAAGTGGTTCGTGGATAGTGGTTGCTCTCGACACATGACTGGGGAAAGAAGTCTACTGACAGACTTCAAAATGGGTATAAGGGATTTGTCTCATTTGCTGGGAATAAAGGAGGAGATATCACTGGGATAGGAACAATCCCTGATGGGAAAATCACTCTCGATCAGGTCTACTATGTAGGTAAGCTTGATCATAATCTCATTAGTGTCTCACAAATCTGTGGTAAGCAACATTCAGTGTTGTTTACTGAGAAAGAAGCACTAGTGTTAAAGCCTGGATTTTCGATTCCGGGAGAATGGATAATGATGAGGGCTCCAAGGAAAAATGATCTTTATATGATGGACATGACAATAGCAGAATCTTCAATGGGGTCTACATGTTTGTTGTCCAAAGCTTCAGAGACCGAATCTTTGTTGTGGCACATGCGAATGGCATACTTTCACTTAAGGAAGATTAATTTCATCACTAAAAATGGCCTTGTGTAAGGTATTCCACAGAAGAGTTTCTAGGTTGAAGATAAGTGTATGTCGTTCAAGAAAGGGAAACAACATAAGAAGGCACACATATGGAAGACTCAAAACTCAATCTCCTCCACCTTTGACTGGTTGCATATGGATGTTTTCGGTCCAATCAACAAAAGGAGTATAGGTGGTAGTTGATACTGTTTAGTTATCACTAATGATTACTCACGTTTTTCTTGGGTTTTCTTTTTTAGGTACAAAGGACGAGACAGCAGGCACCCTGATTGGGTTCTTAGACCAAGTTGAGAACTCATATGGGAAAAGGGTAAAACGTATCAGAAATGATAATGGAACAAAATTCAAAAATGCAGTAATTGGTGTATATTGCCTAATTAAAGGCATAGTGCATCAAATTAGTGCACCATATGAGCCACAACAAAATGGGGTGGCAGAACAGAAAAACAGGACATTTATTGAGGCAGCAAGCACTATGCTCTCGGATTCAAAGCTTCCCACCATATTTTGGGGGGAGGCAGTGAATACCGCATGTCATGTGCTAAATAGAGTCCTTACTGTCAAATCTTTGAACAAAACCTGTTATAAGATTCTGAATATACGACCACCAAATTTATCTGGCATTGAACCGTTTGGGGTGCCATGTACTTTGCTAAAAACGAAAGATCAACCTATGTTTGGTGAAAAGGCAGACGAAGGATACTTCGTAGGTTATGTCCCAAATTCACCAAACAGATGGTTTATAATAAAACTACTGGTACTGTAGAAATTGTGTTTAACATTGAGGTAACCAGTTATTCACATGAACCCCAAATTGGTCCAGTACGGTTATTTGATAATGACTCTGCGTTTGAATCATTTAACATTCCTTTTAGTGGTGATGCAGGAACCATGGAGAATGACTTCTCGAACTTAAATCTTAATGACGAGGGTAGAGTCTTTTCCAATTCAAGCATTCCCACGACATCTGAAGATAAGAAATTGACGCAAGACGTTTCTCCAACAAATGAAGAACGTTTGTTTCCTACGGACGAGAATCAGATAAACAATCCAGCCTCAGAAGACAGTGATCACGAGGAGGATGTTCCATCTGAAGTCACACCCCCACTAGGCGAAATTAGATCTAATATGGGAGACAATCTTCAGGTCGATGTAGTGAAACATCGAGAGTAAATAAGGATCATCCTATTGAAGACATAATTTGGAATCCAAAGCGTGTGAGAACTCGGAGTAGTGTGATTAGTAACACAGTGTTGTTATCGATGATCAATGACTCCAAGGCATTTCACACTTGTTTGTACTCATGTTTCATCTCACAAGTTGAGCTGAAGAATGTACAAATGGCTCTAAAGGATAATTCTTGGGTTGAAGCAATGCAAGAGGAACTCTCACAGTTTAAAAAGCTGGAAGTCTGGGAGTTAGTGCCTTTTCTTCATGGAGGAAGTTGCAATAGGGACCAAATGGGTCTTTAAGTGTAAAAGAGATGATCGAGTCATTGTTACTCGTAACAAGGCAAGACTCGTAGTCAAAGGGTTCAACCAAGAAGAATGGATAGATTATAATGAGGTGTTTGCACCAGTAGCAAGGCTTAAAGCAATCCGACTATTTCTCGTTTTGCATCCTTCAAAGGCTTCAAAGTTTATTAACTAGACGTCAAGTGTGACTTCTTGTATGTGAAAGTGAAGGAATTGGTTTATGTCGAGCAACCGCCAGGGTTTATAGATCCTAAGTATCCCGAAATAGTATATGGATTAGATAAGGCTCTGTATGGATTACATCAGGCACCTAGGGGGTGGTACGAGACATTGTCAACTCATCTCTCGGAAAATGGGTTCGAGAGTGGGAGAATAGATAGTACACTGTTCATTAAAAGGAAAGGTGATGATTTCATACTGGTACAAGTTTATGTGGACGATATCATTTTTGGGTCGTCAAATGAACAAATGTGCAAGGATTTTGGGAAGGTTATGAAGTCCAAGTTTGAGATGAGTACGATGGGTGTAACATCCGGCATTAAACCAGGTTAGCAACTATGACCTAATCTGTATTTAATAGCCAATTATAACATAATCAGTGGTCATTAGAAATTAATCAAAGTGAGTAACAATGTTCATTGGAAAATTCAACTCAATTAGAATCAAATTCATCGGTGCGATGAATCGGGAAATCAATTAATCCGATCAATTTACGATATGAAGAATTAATTCAACTAAGTACATAATTAAGTTATGATTAGTGACAAATCATACACTAATATAATTACTTAACGTTAATTATGCAAGACTAAAATAGTTCATTAAAACAATGCATCCAAAAGTATTTATGAATTTACAAGAAAAGGGAAATACAAGAATACATTTCTAAATACTTTTATACAAAAAAATAAATGAAAATACACCAAAAATACGTCCCTTAGGCCATCCAATAGGAAGGACAAAAGGACCATGAAATAATTTATTTTACTCAATATATCAAAATCAAATCCTCTTTATTTCAATTCATCCAAGATTTGCACTATTCTTCATCATTTCACTATCTTTTCAAGATCCAATTTTCCCTATAAATAGAGAACATTTCCATTCATTTTAATCACACCAAAACCCTTCTATTCTCTCTTCAATAACCGGCCATAGGCCCTCTCAAAGCCAAAAACCTTCAAATTTTGGTGTTCTTGAAGTATTTCAAGTGTTCTTCATATTTTGAAGTGTTCTTGGTGCAACTTTGGCAAGAGTTTCAACTTCTTCTCATTTGCATTTTTATAAAACATCAAAGTAAGTAAATACTAACTTATTTCATCTTATTTTTATGTTTATATAAGTCTTGCATAATATATATAGTCACCAATAACAACAAGTTTCATAAAATCTCAAGTTTATAAATCACTAGTTTTATTTTTAAGTTGTTTTCTTCAAATGTGTTTATAAATATATAAACACATTATGTAAGTGTAAATATTATGAAAACAAGTGATATATATGTGTTTTATAACTTTTATACAAGTAGTCTTTGAATAAACAACAAGAATCACTAGTTATTTCAAGTTTATGAACTACGGAATTTCGGCAGACTAGTTGCATCGACTTTGGAAAATCATAACTAATTTATAACTTAACAAAATGAGTTGATTCTTGTCTCAAAAGTTAGATCTATGTCTTAACAAAAAATTTTGAAGTTTTCATAATTTATTATTGTAAGGTTTACTACTGCAAGATCTATCTAGACGCGGATCCGTGAACGAGTGCGGAATCCTCGTTGACGGTTAGACGGACAACTCTCAACCAACGGAACACGGAGACTATTAGACGCTGAACGAACGACACACGAACGATCCTACGTACTAATTCTCTCCAAAACGGCACTCACCTAGCTGATAAACTCGAGATCGCCTCTTGCTTAATTCCTCACGAATTCTGCAAAAAGTCTTCTAATTATTCGAGTCTATCCCTAATTATAGACCCTGATTCGAGTCTGTTGTGGGCCAACCTCTAATCTAGCCTAAGGCCCATTCGAGTCTGTCCATATTGACAGTCTCGAATCTAGCCTTCTTTCGAATCTATGGTTACATTCGAATCTATCACAGATTCGAATGTCAACCCATATATAATTCGAATCTAGCCTTTTACATAAACAACTAAGTGTTGAACCTTACGTTATTACTTATGATTGAATTCATCTTTGTACTTTATGTTTGAACTTCTTGTAATACGTTACATCAAGTTCAAACATACAAACACTAATAAATATCAACCATATATAAACATATATATCACACACTTGCTAAAATCACAATGTAGGATCACTTAGACTGCTGTCGTCACACAGGATGTACCAACAGACTCCCCCTTGACGATAGCTTCTAATAATTCACACATTTGATTTAAGAACTTGGTTTATTTATTGATTCAAAACACTACCAGCATACAGACCTTTCTCGATGCATACCTTGACCACATTTTCATACTTACTAGCCTCAGTATCCATATGTGCGTCACTGGAAATCTTACAATTATACAAAATCTGCAGATCTTCTTTAGATAGGTTTACCAGGTGAAGCGGGTCATAGACTCTAAGAATAACATTTTCTTCTAAGTCTTCCATAACCGCTTCCCCAGTTTCCGTGTCAGCATACCACCACTTCAGATTCTTCAGAATATTTTGTGGCATTGGCTTGAGAGGAACCCTCCTAAGACATCTAGCCGGCTTGTAGTGAATCCTCATCCAAGGTCGTCCAGTTAGAGGATCAATACGTGACGGATCCTCTACTCTTCTCCCGACCCTTGGATTCAAACGTTCGAACTTCCTTGATCTCCCTTCCTTTCTTATGATTCTTTCGATTACGCTCGCGTAGGGATCATTGCCAATGTTTATAAGATCTTTCCAAGCTAGCGCAGTGATTTTGATTTTTGGCAGGGAGTTGAACGCTTTTAAAGTTCGCCTCATGTACTGAAGCCCGTCTTTTCTCTTTATTATAAATAGCTGCAGATCTCTGTCAAAGAACCAGCTTAGAATTCGCTCAGACAGCTTCCCAGTACCTGGCACTCTCATTGTCTTTTTAATTGCTGCTTCCTTCTCCTCAGCCCTGAACCATAGCTTTCGTTTTTCTTCATTAGTTAGCTCTCTTGCAGGTTCCTCTGTCGATGGCTGAGGATTCAATGCAACATTAACTATATCTGCATCGACAATTTTATTTCCATCAATCATATAAGTATCAGTGATAGGATTCTGCTGCACAACTATCTCGTCAGCTTTATCATCCTCATCAGCAAGTACTTCATCATCCGACCGCCAGTCTACTATCTCCCCTGGCACAAACTCCCCTTCTTCCAGCTCTTCATCTTCATTATCAAAACCTACATCCAGTGGATCATCTTCAAGATCCATGAGCGCTTCAATCATCTCGCTGATCTCAAAGTCTGTAGGCTGTTTAGATGAACTAGCCTCACCCCTTTCTCCTTCGCCTTGACTAGGCTCCCCCTCAACTTGTGTAACTTGAGCTGCAGGAAAATCTACAGACTCAAACTCTTTATTCGCACCGGGATCATCGCCTTCATGATCATCTCTTCTCTGCACCTCCTGATCTCGGCACGATGTCTCCCCCTGAGCCTGTAAATTTTTCATTAACTGCTCAATTAGGGAGCGCATCGACCTTATCTCAGCTGCCTGATCGCAAACAAAAGTTTTGATTTCTACGTTCTCTTCCTGGACTTGCTCCACAATCTTCTTCAAATCGGCATTTTCTTTATCAAGATTTGCATTAAGAGTCTGAATTTCTCCGATCGCCTTGGTTAGGCTTAAGATTTGGACATTCTGGAAGTCAACGCGAGCTTTAAGCTGCAGAAACCTTTGATTGTCAGTGTATGTGGTCCAGGCAGATGGAATGGACTGTATAGGAGTAGGAATGAACGGTGATGGGATATACGGTTCATCTTGAGGTGGTGGTGGTGGTGGAGTGGTGGTTTGAGGTACTTGATGTTGTGGAATTTCTGGTTGATCTGCAGGGCTGAAGATGATCCTTGCATGAACCTGTGACGTTTGGCCCGTTGCCTTGTCACTAGTTGAGGAACTTCTTCTTCTTCAAAATCAGACTCTTCCAATTCCCTGTTCACGCGCCTCCTCGAACCACCCTCATTTATAATCAATCTTGAACCATAAGTTCCAATTTGAATATCAGGAACTGCAGCTGTCGGAACTTCCGCGGATTCTGAGTCGGATTCCGAGGATGTTAATCCGTCATCTGCCCCTTCTGGTTCGTATTCCTCCACGTCTCTAAAAATATCATCTTCCTCTGCTGGTGGACTAAGCAGCTCACCAACCAGTGCTGCTGCAACGTCTTCATTGGCATGAGGCCCTGCCTCCCAAATTTCATTAAGCGTCTGGCTTAGCTGTTCAGCTTCTCTCGCAATATTTGAGGGCCCAGCTTCTTGAATATTTGAGGGCCCGGCTTCCGTAACTTCTGGTTGCTGGCTTGTCGAAGGCCTGGTTGCCTGAATTTGACTCGCTGCTGGTCTCTGTCGGCGTCTTGGATCACGTGGCCGAGCACGAGGCTGTTGTTGCTGTTGACGTTGCTGTTGTTGTTGCTGTTGACGTTGTTGCTGTTGTTGTTGTTGTGGAAACTCAACGACCCCTGCCCAGTTGGCATTCTCCGGGGCTTGAAAATCCCTATCCACAATAGCTCCGAACAATGGACGAGCAACAGGAACAGCCAATCTTCCTCGGTGTGAGGAACAATCAGCGAAAATCCTTTTGTCCAGGATGGCAACACTCTGAAAGTCATTTGTTATTGGCAAGTTCGGCAAAAAGTGTCTGATCAACATCATAATGAATCTCGGATAGAGCAAGAACTGCTGATTTTCGGGAGCAGATATCTGATGAACAAACTCCGAAAAGATCATCTCTGAAAAACTATATGGGCGATTATACACCATTGCGACAATCCCTGATTGAATCTTCGCGACAATATAGTCAAATCCTGCCTTTTTCGCTGCAAAGCACACCATGAATACATGCGCCAAAAATCGCCATTGTCCTATCAATCCACTTTTCATGTATGACACTTTTGTCACATCGAGGCTGTACCCCATTCTTTGAAAGGCCGCTTGCCTTATATTCATCGAAAATTCTATAGGACCAGCTTCTTGTTCCTGAGTGCCCAACTGCAGCACTTGACGAATCATATCAGCCGAAAATACTAACGGCTGTCCTTCAATGCGCGTGCGTAGAACTGTCGGAGTGACCGAGCAGTCTACTTGCAAATGGTCATAAAATTGACGGATGTAGGGTAACACTAGCTGCACATTATGCCATAGTGCATGTCCGATCCTTGATTCAGCTAGAAAATCCAGTATTTCACGGAATCCCTGCGCCTCAGGGAGATTCATGTCTGGATTAAGGACCATATTATGTATAGGAACAAAAGCGCGAACTGCCATATCTGCACAATAAATAAAACTGTTAGAGTCATTAAAAATCAATAAACTTGTTTAAATTTAAATTTGTTTTATTTTGTACCTTTTTAAATACAAAATCTAACACAATTAAATTTCCACAAGTTTAATAAAATTTAAATTAATCAAAATAAATAAAGTACAGATTCGAAAATAACAGATTCGAAGTGTCCATATTCGAGTGTAATGGACAGATTCGAAGAGTCCCTCTTCGAGTCTAATGGACAGATTCGAATATCATGGTCATCACGAATCTAATGACAGATTCGAGAAACCCATGAACAGATTCGAAGGTCCAGGAATAGACTCGAAGCCCCGACGTCTGATTTTTCAACTAAAACCCACGATTTTAACCATTTTGAACTTGGTAAATCACATACATTAGTTCAACTAGGTTCTAATCAATGATTTATGCCTTTAATTTGATCTTTTATAGGTCCAATCTTGGTAATTTAACAAAAACCCTATTTCGACCTATAAAACTTCAAAATTTGATGTTTTAGCCTAAAATTGTGTATAAAACTACACAAATCTTGTACAATCCGGTTATTATACCTAGAAGTGTCTGTAGAATCGAACACAACGTCTTCAAAGTCGACAAAATGTCGTTTAGGAGAGAAACGGTAGACTCGAGAACAGATTCGAAATCTCCAATATAGATTCGAGAGTATAGATTCGACAACAGAAAGTATTAAATGACTTCACTGTTGACCTATATATACTACCAACCTTCGAGTCTAAGTGTAGATTCGAATCTACTGACAGATTCGAATTACTCCTCATTCGAGTCTGTCTTAGATTCGAAACTACCAATACTTAGAAAAATTTCGAAAATTTTGAAATAAGTTCAACTTTTCCAACTTTTTTCTACGGTATTGTGTAACAGATAAACTATGCTAATTCTTTTACCCTAAACTTAAGATAATTCACGCATTGTTTGTTTTATCCAACTTTGAATGCACCCTCAGTAACTTTTGACCTTTTACCTAAGTAAAAATTAAATTAAACTAAAATGAAATAAAATAAACTAAGGTAAAAATAAAATAAAGTAAAATAAAATTTTGACCAAAAAATTTAATCTAGACTTAATAAAAATTTTACAATCTAAGCTAAATACTTAACAACATATTTTTGATGAGTATAGTCTAAGAAAGGTTCAATCAAATAGCGATGTCTGATACTAACTTTCAGTACTTAAACTTTCACACTTAGGAATTTTTTATTCCTTTGTTTGTTTGTCGTGACATACCTATTTAGCCGATTGTTGGTATTTTACCCCTTTAAGCATTCTACATTTGGGAATATCCCTTGGCCTTTTTATTTATCAGGAAATTATCTTACGTGACGCAGACATAGACATACTTTTATGATCAAGGCACACAGACAAAGATTCTAACTTGTTGGTATTTGCAAACTTTCTTTAAAAGACGAACATTGGACACGGGTCTGTATTCTCATACAACAAAGTGTCTTAGTTCGACTTAGGGTTTATTTTTAAAGTTAGCAGATAGCGGTGACAAGTCTGTACTGACGTACAACAAAGCGACATGTCTGGTAACCCGAATCTAAACAGAGACAACAGGTCTGTACTTACGTACAACAGAGTTGCATGTTTTCGACTCTCAGTTTTACATGATATTTCTAGTCTTTCCATTTTCAGATGTATTTGATGTTGCCATACATCCCCAGAAAGTTTGCATACCTCATTTAGACTCAATGTTTGTATGTCTTGTACATAAAAATTAAGACCGATTGGTCGTACATCTAAGTTAGTGACACGCTTGACTTTTTCTAGAATATTTTATTAGCCTTGAGATTCCCTATATGTATTATGCCTACCAACACATCAAACTAAATAACGTATAACACTTAGGATTTAGTTGCATTATGTGTGAAAGCCTAAATACTTAGAGTCTGTAACGACGGTGCTAATTTTCGTCACTTTGAACCTATGAATCTAAGACTTAACTCCTTTTCTGATATTCTCTTTTTTTGTATTTTTGTAATTTTCTCTCTTTTTTCTTTTGTTTTTCATAAGAAAAAGCAGTAAAATAAGCTAACCTACTAACTTACTAAAAATAGAAACTTACTAAAATTAGAAACTTACTAAAAATAGAAACTTTCCTAAATTAGCAGACTACTGTAAAGAAAGAAATACTACGACTCTAAAAGAAAATAAACTTACTACTACTAAGGTCAAATTACTCTGGGTTGCGCATTCCATTCAGTTGAATTAAATACTCAAACCGTGACTTATCAAACGCTTTGGTAAATAAATCTGCATTATTATCTTCTGTTGCCACCTTTACCAGTTTGATTAAGTTCTTTTCAGCACAATCATGAATAAAATGATGCCTTATGTCTATGTGCTTTGTTTTACTGTGTTTAACTGGATTATTAGTTATAGCAATTGTAGATTGATTGTCTATCCTAATAGGAGTTTGAGTGTAAGCCAAACCGTAATCCCGCAATTGTTGTTGTATCCACAGAACCTGTGAGCAGCAACTACCAGCAGCAACATACTCGGCCTCGCACGTTGAAATGGCTACCGATGTTTGTTTCTTGCATTGCCAGGATACCAATCTCCCTCCTAGGAACTGACAACCTCCAGTTGTAGATTTGCGCGTCAAGCTGCATCCTCCGTAGTCAGAATCCGTGAACGCTTCCAACTCTAGATCTCCCTCCGCGTGATACCAAAGTCCCAGCTTCGGTTTCGACTTGAGGTATCGTAGAATCCGCTTCACAGCTTTCATATGCATCTCCTTCGGATTCGCTTGAAACCTAGCACAAATACACACAGCAAACATAATATCAGGTCTTGAAGCAGTTAAATACATAAGTGACCCAATCATGGCCCGATATAAAGTCGGATCCACATCGGAATTACTTTCAGTACCCGGACCGAGATTGTGATTCACTTAAATCGGTGTGCTGAAGTGGGCAGTCAACTTAGTTCCCTCCATCCCAAACCGTTCTAATATGTCATAGACATACTTAGTTTGATGGATAAACATCCCTTCCTTCTTTTGGTCAACTTGTAACCCTAAAAAGAAAGTCAACTCCCCCATAGCACTCATCTCGAACTTAGACTTCATCACCTTTTCGAAATCTTTGCACATCTGTTCGTCTGATGATCCAAAAATGATATCATCGATGTACACTTGTACCAAGATAAAGTGTTCACCCTTCCTCTTCACAAATAGAGTACTATCTATCCTACCCCTTTCAAAACCGTTTTCTAAAAGATGGTTGGATAAAGTCTCATACCACGCCCTAGGTGCCTGATGTAATCCATAAAGAGCCTTATCTAAGCGATATACTCTATCAGGATATTTTGGATCTGTAACTCCGGGCGGTTGTTCTACATACACCAACTCCTTCACTTTCCCATACAGGAAAGCACTCTTAACGTCTAGTTGATATACCTTAAAGCCTTTGAAGGAGGCAAACGCTAGAAACAACCTAATGGCTTCCAGCCTTGCTACTGGTGCAAAAACTTCGTTGTAATCGATTCCCTCCTCTTGGTTGAAACCCTTTACAACTAATCTCGCCTTGTTGCGCGTGACTATACCCCGATCGTCTCTCTTGCACTTAAAAACCCATTTTGTTCCTATTGCAATCTCCCCTCGAGGTAACGGAACTAACTCCCACACTTCTAGTTTCCTAAATTGTGAAAGTTCTTCCTGCATCGCTTCAACCCAAGAGTTGTCCTTAAGTGCCATTTGCACATTTTTGGGCTCTACTTGCGATATGAAACACGAATATAGACATGTGTGATATGCCTCGGAGTCGTTTATCATCGACAACAACACAGTGTTGTCATTTACACTACTCCGAGTCCTCACACCCTCGTTAGGATTTCCTATGATGCTATCTATTGGATGGTTCTTGTTAATCCTAGAGGTCTCTATTTCATCAACCCTTAGATTATCTCCTAAGATGGATCCTATTTCACCTAAAGGGGGAACAGGCTCAGCTTCTACATTTTCCTCCTCACGGACGTTTTCCTCAGAGTTAGAACTTGAAGCTTTAGTCTGATTCTCAGTGTTGGGTGCCTCTTGATCAGCAACTTCTGGAGATCCATCTACAGTCGCAGTAGGCTCGGACGTAGATTCGAACGTGGTCCTTGGAAAGATTTGGCCATCGTCGTTCAGATGCAACGTCGCCAAGTCCTTCTCGATTGTACCTGCATTATCATCCAGAGGAATGTTAAATGACTCAAATAACTTATCATAGTCAAATATCCATTCCGGACCAGTTTGGGGTTCATGTGTATAACTTGTGACTTCAATGTTATACACAATCTCCACAGTACCAGTTGTTTTGTTAAACACCCGTTTGTTTGGTGAGTTTGGCACATAACCTAGGAAGTATCCTTCGTCAGCCTTTTCACCAAACTTCGGTTGATGTTTTGTTCTTAAAAGTGTGCATGGTACTCCAAACGGTTCAAATCCAGTTAAGTTAGGTGGCCGTTTATTCAAAATTTCATAGCATGTTTTGTTCAATGATTTGACTGTAAGGACTCGGTTTAAAATGTGGCACGCGGTATTCACTGCCTCCCCCCAAAACATGGTAGGAAGCTTTGAATCCGAAAGCATAGTCCTTGCAGCCTCAATGAAAGTTCTATTTTTTCGTTCGGCCACCCCATTCTATTGAGGTTCATATGGTGCACTAAATTGATGCACTATGCCCTTTGATAGGCAATATACACCAATTACAGTGTTTTTGAATTCAGTTCCATTATCACTACGAATACATTTAACCCTAGTTCCGTATGAGTTCTCCACTTGGTCCAAGAACCCGATGAGCCTTGCAGCCGTCTCGTCCTTCGTACCTACAAAGAAAACCCAAGAAAAACGTGAGTAATCGTCGGTGATAACAAAGCAGTACCAACTA